>OY971424.1:22400000-23000000 GCA_963853865.1 Helleia helle
GTTTTGTAGAGCCATGAAATTATACAATGATATGATTATTAGTGTAATAGGACGTCGGTCAGATTTTGTTAAACCTTTAATTTTCTAGAAAAAATCATGCAACGTCAGTGCACGATAGCGGACTTGAGTAGAGCGATTCAAAAGTCCCAGAGCTCTTTTCATAACAGTTTTTATTGAGAACTAGCTGTTGCCTGCAGCTTCGCCCGCGTTACTCAACTCCTATAAATCACAGCGTGATGTTATATAGCCTATAGCCTTCCTCGATAAATGGGCTGTCTAACACTGAAAGAATTTTTAAAATCGGATCAGTAGTTCCTGGTCGCACGATTAGCGCGTTCAAACAAACAAACAAACTCTTCAGCTTTATAAAATTAGTGGAGATAAGAGTCATCAGAGTCAGTCAATAAGTATCAAGATCAATTTCACTCTTCTATGACAGCCCACGACCCACGTGATGCATCCTCACACGAGATCATAGATCGTGATTCTACATTGTTCACCTGTGATTGGATATGAATGTGAATGATAATACTTTACGTAAAACATAAAACTAGGCCGAATCTTGAACACTTCCGTTTACTTAGTCAACTTTGATTTTAAGTTAGTTCATTGTTTAAAGTTAACTTAATATTTATGTAGTTTGTTATCTCAGCATTACCTGCTAAGAGGTTATTCTAACTTGTAAGTTGAGTCAAAATTAAGAGGCAAAGTTCGAGGTGCACTTATTCCGATCGTAAAAGCTAATTTTACGGGGCCATCTCACCTTGGCATCGTAATGCGCTTGCATTATTTTTATGGGATCCAAGAAAGAAGTTTCATGTGTTATATTAAATTATAAAATTGCAAAATGTTTTTGAGTTTTCTTTGTATTTTGATTTATTTTCCGCGTCAAGGTGTTCGCTGAGAGCTTTTCACATCCTGTTGCACATGCTGTTGTTCCTCTTTCAAGAAAATCTGTTTCCTTATTATTGTTAATTATTATTTCTTCGTGGCTTCAAAATATAACTACGATTACTTTATTTAACTTTATTTTGCTCTTTAGTTAATAATTATTTCATATTGTACACTAATTTTCTGTCTCATAAAGGAATTTAATACAGTTGCTTAATCCAGTATAAAATTACATTGATTGATTTGATTATATATTTTCAAGAAACTGGTAATTTTGTTTATGTTATGTCTTAGAACAATTAATATTTAAAAGTAGCCGTATCCCGCTGTTTTAGAAGTTGATGATAATGATGATAATAATGATGATGATAATGATGATGATAATGATATAAACAACCTCCGAATTAATGTTACAGTGGCTTGGGTCTCCTCAAAATTAGTTCCCCAAGCCCTTATTTTTTCTTTTACGCTGGGAAATGCACTGAGGCATCCCGCGGGAAAGTGGGGACTCTCCAGGCATGTATGTGGGACTCGCTGCACCAGAAAAGTAGTAACGTAGTCGCAACCCTACCCACTAAAACAATTACAGGAATACCCGTTTCCTCACGATCGTCGGTTATTGTAAGTGTAGATAACCGCTCTTTATTGGTTAATTTATTATTTATCAGAATTTGACGTGGGTTCAAGTTGAGATAAGTGGCTCATCCCTTCGATCAAACAATCACAAAAGTTGCCAACTATTTGGAGGAGTTATTAAAGTTTGTCAATCAGCGCTCACCTCGGCGACCGAACGGGGTAGGGTTGAGGCGAGGCTAGAGGAGAGGAGGGGCGGGGGCGTTGTAATTATTTATAATTGATCACAAGGCTGCTGTACCAGGCGACATATTTATAATCACTGATAGTAATCCGTGATGATTTGTCAGCCCACTCTCAAACTAGCTCTGGGCATAAAGGTCTTGGATCTTTAGGTCGCCAACCATATTCCGTTTGTATGATTTTTTTGTGGAATTCGTCTGTAATCACTGTATCACTAAACATTTTCATCACCGGATCTACCGTTGACTTCTGGAGTTTTTTTCTAATGATATTATGTATATTGGAATTTCGGCTTTTAGTAGTTTCATTACTAAAACTAAACTGCTCATTCTTTGGGATATATTGACTCATTTACCTTTACCTATTAAATAATAGGCTATCTCGTACCCTGTGGCTTTCGTCACGGGGTATGCTGTTTAAACTCAAGGCGTGGGCAGGCGCCGGCACTGACGGATGGCGGCGCGGACTCGAGAGTGCTGCAGCCACACCCGCGCGAGCGCTCGATATAGCTGCGCATATGTTGTATCATTAATTATGATCAACCCACTTCCTCGTTTCCTGAAATATTTGAGAACTTTTGTCTGTTCGTCAAAAGAATTTTGTTTAGAAAAAAAAAACATTTTTGTAAGCATGGATCCACCCATTTAATTCATTTTGCACTCTTATAATAATAATATTAAAAAAATATTCTTTATTCCAGTAACTAGTGTGGTTAGTAACCCCACAATGGTTCAGGCCTTGACGTGGCGGTGGGGCTCAGTAGCCTAGGGTGAGCCCAGCACCTTGGGCGAAGCTAATTGAGCCGAGGGGCTCTTTGTGCCCCTCTTATAAGAAGAGGGGACAAAAGAGCAGGGGGCAGATGGTGAGGATGGGAACCTCACCCCATTGTCAAATCAAATCATCTTTATTTCGTAGGTAACCACTCGTACACTTGAAACACGTCAAAAAAAAACAAAAAAAAGAAGTCAATAAAAAGGTGTAGGTAGTAATAAAAAAAACTCGTTTGGAATGCAGACCAAGAAAAACGAGAAAAAAACGTTTTGAGGGTTGCTCTATTGTCATCAACTGTCCCGACGTTGGCAGGGGTTGTTCTGTGGTGCGGGACAACCCCTCTGTGGAGGTGGCGTCGGTCCCTTGCGGGACTGACTAGCCGTGGAGGTGCCCTGTTAGCTTAACAGATCCGGGGCACCTCACCAAAGGCGGCACTGGTGGCACTCGCCGGGTTTTAGTGGGTAGAGCTGCGTCCACTAACTAGTTTTCGGGCGTAGCGAGTCCCACATACCCGCCTGTGGAGATCCACTCCCCTGCGGGATGCCTCAGAGCATTTTCCGGCGTTAAAGAAAAAAATGGTATCAGATCTATGGATCTTGTCATTGAGTAAGTGTCATTCTTAATGATATTAAAATAAATTCGTCATAGTCTCAATTCCTACATCAAATTGTCACCATCATCTCTCGTTCACATCGTAACTATATTAATATTAATAATAATATATATGGACGCTATTACACCACCACAATATTAATAAATATAATGCCTCCGAAGTCCGATGGAGCCGTTATCCGTTTTCATTCGTCCAGAAATATAAAGTAAATCTTTTGAAACGGACTCTTTTCCTTTAATATACATTGTACTAGTGGCACCGACAGACGTTGTCCTGTACATTTTTTTTTGTGAATCTAAACCATCCTCGAATCCCCTTGAACTCACACAAAAAATTTCATCAAAATCGGTCCAGCCGTCTAGGAGGAGTTCAGTGACATAAACACGCACACAAGAAATATATATATAAAGATTAGTAAAGATATCGCTTGTAGATATTTCAGGATATCATCGACTACGAGAAGTGATGCACTTAGCGGAGCCATTAGCGGTACTCTGATGTAATCAAATCAGAGCCGAGTGACAACGACCGCAGTAATAGTCGGGGTGTATCACGGCGCGTCACACGCGGATGTGGTCGGCGCGGCGCCGGCTACTGTGGAAGGTAGACTTTTCTATATTGAGGGCTAATCTGCAGCCCGTCAATGGTGGATGCGAACGCCAAAAATATTGAAGCTTGACAGTATTGAATAATAATATATTTATGGATGCTTTCAAACCACGTCAATCTGGTCCCGTAGTAAGTTCTCGAAGAACTTATTTTACGTGTACCAGACAACAGAAATATATTTAATACTTTTATAGTATACATTTTGTTAAGATTTTATTATATATTACACATATTTAATACACATCCATGACCCAGGAACTAGTGCCCAGGAACACAGAAAACTTTTTGTTCCCTGGCGGGATTCGAACCCGTTACCTCCGGCTTGAGCGACAACGCGCTAACCATTGAGCCACAGAGGTCATTTAATATATTATAAGAAACAGTTTTTATATATTATACATTATACAATTATGTACAGCTTTGATTAATAAGAAATGTGTTTCTGTGTTTTTCGTATCTATATAGACTAGTCACCAGCGGCTTTTAATATCTTTATCAGATACAGGCTGTGGAAATAGACATACGAGTACCTAGGGTTAAGGAGACAAATAGAACAACATAACTCTTGTCTAGTTAATGTCCGATGTTTATTTTACTAATGGCATCATTAGTTCGTTACTAATGTAAATATCAATCATAGTTTATGATTAATGCCTAATTAAAATGATCTTTAAATATATAAATGAGTTAAAGCGCCCAGCGTATGAGAATGGAATGTATAATTAGTACAAAAACGAATATATCAGCTTCTATCGCTTACAGAAAATCTTATTTCGTACTCTTTGGTTATCTATATCAGATAAATAAAATCGGAGTGTCTGTTTGTAATATTAAAATAACAGCTTTTTATTAAATGCATATGGATGTATATACGGTACATATACCAAAATAGCCTTCTTTATAATTTTTGTCTGTCTGTTTGTTCCAGCTAATCTCTGAAATGGATGGGCCGATTTGAATGGGACTTTCACTGACAGATAGCTAATGTTATACGGAGTAACTTAGGCTATAAAAATAATCATCGTCAATCCGGGTACGGCTGTAAATCTAAGTTAACGTGGGCGAAGTTGCGGGCAACAGCTAGTTTGATATAAAATAACTAGTGAAATAACAAAATTGTTCTTCAGTCCAATCAAGGAAAGGTTTCAGATTACACGAAGTAGGTAGCCATTTTTAACGCGTGTTGAAAACACTACAGATACTTTTGGCCATTTGGGTATAGCATAACAGAATAGACAATAGACAATATAATATAACATTGACTTATTATAATGTATGGAGATATTGATAAATCAATTTAAAAAAAGAATAATTTTATAGCATTATGCAAATATTTTTTTAAGACTAACATAATTTATGAATGTTTAAATTTAGCGGTTAAAAGTTTGTTGAAAATCAGATCAAATATTATATGTACGTGTGTGTTGTGTAAATAATAACATGAGACCGCTTTCACGAATTTATTAATCCGACTGCAAACCGAATTTGTTGTGTTGTGGTCACAAACATACGACCCACATCCCGGCACCTATTAATACATATTTAAAACTAATAATATATTTATCATCACGGTTTCATTTGTTAAATAGTTGTGGTGTTTCATAGTTGCAATTCCTGGCATTAGGTTACCTATATTTTTAATAAGACGTGGACTTCCAATGGTGAGAATGTGGACGTTTTGATGACGGTGCCTATGAGAAAACCCGCAAACATATGACCAGGGGAGTAGCGGATGCTACTCCCACCACCACCACACTATAAAACAGGGCACCTCGACGGCTAGTCCCTAAGGGACCGACGCCACCAGAGGGGTTGTCCCGTACCACAGAACAAACCCCTCCCAATTTCGGGACAGTACAATGGGGTGAGGTTCCCATCCTCACCCCTTGTCCCCCCTACTCTTTTGTCCCCTTTTCTTATAAGTGGGGTACAAAGAGCAGCTCCCTCAGCTGAAATTGCTTCGCCCAAAGTGCTGGGTTCACCTAAGGCTACTGAACCCCACCGCCACGACGAGACTTGAACCATGGTGAGGTTCACTGGCAGATGGAGTAACTTAGGCTATAAAAATAATCATCATCAACCAGGGTACGTATATTGTAAATCTAGTAAAAGCGGTCGAAGCAACTAGTTAATAATAAAGTTCATTAAGAAGATCCCCGCAAGTATATACCCCTAACGTTCACAATTTTCCGATATTCTGAGGGATAAACAATATCGTCAGATCTAAGTACTATATTCTTAGACTAGAATCTTAGACCCAAAGCAATAGATCCACGTAATCTAGATGTCCTAAGATCGGAGTTACGAGTGCCGAAGCCAATCACTTCTCAAGAGCTAAGCGGTTCGTTTATCCTGCAGTAAATACAATACTAATAATACGTAGTGTAATCATTAACATCTGAGGTCCAAAAATATGTATACAATATCGTATATATTTTTATTTCGTCTCGAGACCTCTCATCTACTGTCGCAAGTCGGTGGTTCTCGATATATGTATATATATATGATACGATATATGATACGTATATGATACGATAAAATCTACAAGCGTTTTATTGAACAATATTTTAGAAAACTAGAAATTTATTCGACAAAAATATTGTAATATTATTTATACGAATTTTCTGTCAAGGTTTTGAGAAGAGAATCTTTCATAATAAATTCGTTTACCACATGAATAATTAGGCTTGCATGACTTTGGACCGCTCAACCAACAAACGTACAAGAACGTCTGAAAGTCTAGAAAATTCTTCAAAGCTGACAGTCCACAGACGTAATATCGCGGGGCGATGACCTTCACAAACAATAATGGTTTGAATCGTTGCAAGGAATTTGTTTGAATCACAGAGGGAATAAAAATTAAAGTGAGAAAAGCAATGCATATATTAAAACGCCAACAAGAGTTTCGCTCAAGCCTTTGTTTGATGCATTAGCAGTAATTAATTTAAGTAGACAGTACTGAGATATGTTTTAAAAACTGTATGTTTGATACTTTTCCATCATCTGAAGAATATTATAAACATGAATATCTATGAGTCAATATCAATGGAATAGTCACTTAATTTCACAAAACCTATTATATAATTCATAATTCACAAGCTACCAGCTAGGTCCGTGTTGGATGCGAGTGACAAGGGATAGGTTTTAGAGTTCATTTAAGGAGGTCGTTCAACAGTCCCCACCATGGTTCAGGCCTTGAAGTGGCGGTGGGGTTCAGTAGCCTAGGGTGAGCCCAGCACCTTGGGCGAAGCTAATTGAGCCGAGGGGGCTCTTTGTGCCCCTCTTATAAGAAGAGGGGACAAAAGAGTAGGGGGCAAGGGTGAGGATGGGAACCTCACCCCATTGTACTGTCCCGACGTTGGGAGGGGTGGTTCTGTGGTGCGGGACAACCCCTCCGTGGAGGTGGCGTCGGTCCCTTGTGGGACTGACTAGCCGTCGAGGTGCCCTGTTAGCTTAACAGATCCTGGGCACCTCACCAAGGCGGCATTGGTGGCACTCGCCGGGTTATAGTGGGTAGAGCTGCGTACATTTACCATCTTTCGGGCGCAGCGAGTCCCTCATACCCGCCTGGGGAGACCCACTCCCTCGCGGGATGCCTCAGAGCATTTCCCGGCGTTAAAGAAAAAAAAAAGGTCGTTCAGTAGTGGACGGATAAAGGCTGATTGTGATGACGATGATGAATCTACAAAATGATATATTATGATATAATATTAACACAGTTTCGTAGATCGGTAGTGCTATTGCAAAGTCAATTTGCACTTTTAAGTTGCAACTCTACATAAAATTCAAGGTGATGAAATTATAAAATTTTGACATATAAGGGGATTTATATTTCGAGTTGCAATTATTGATGTCGATAAATACACACTCATAAAGATTGATAGATGTATTATATACGCAGTCGATTTATTTTAGGATCCGTTTTTTATTGTGGGAAGAAGGTTAGACTTTAGTATAGAATGTGAGAGTGTGTTGAGTGAAAATAAAATATAGTTTGTTTATTGTAAAATTTCAAGAAAACGATGTTTTGTAACATTGACAAAGTGGTTTTGCCATTAAAGCGTTCATACAGACAGACCAACAAATCACCGACTCAACACTAAATTTATTACATCACAATAAATCCCCCGAGTGCTCGACTTGGCAATAACTATCTAATTCCGCATGTATTAGAACATCAACATTCAAAATAGGTTTTTCTGTACTGGGTGACTGCACCTACGAATAAATAGACTTATTATTTATTCGTAGGACTGCACCCTAAAAATGATATCTATAGAGGTCTTTTTTTTCTTAACGCTGGGAAATTCTCTAAAGTATCCCGCGGGGGAGTGGGTCTCTCCACACGGGTATGTGGGACTCGCTGCGCCCGAGAGCTGGTAAGTGGACGCAGCTCTACCCACTAAAACCCGGTGAGTGCCACCAATGCCGCCTTTGGTGAGGTGCCCCGGATCTGTTGAGCTAACAGGGCACCTCGACGGCCAGGTAGCCCCTCAGGGGACCGACGCCACCTCCACAGGAGGGGTTATCCCGCACCACAGAACAACCCCTGCTAACGTTGGGACAGTAAAATGGGGTGAGGTTCCCGTCCTCGTCCCTTGCCTCGTGCTATTTTGTCCCCTCTTATAAGAAGGGTACAAAGAGCCCCCTCGACTCAATTAGCTTCGCCCAAGGTGCTGGGCTCACCCTAGGCTACTAAGCCCCGCCGCCACGACAAGGCCTGAACCATGGTGGGGATATTCTATAGACGTCCTGACCATCGGTGATTGGTTTTTTGGATCGGTTACATTGAACACTATGACAGGAATGGACGATTGTTATAAAGTCATATGAGGAATTTACTCATATTAGTGATTGCCAAGTATTAGCAATTACAAATCTCCAGGATATTATAGTGATAATTTGACGGTGTTTTATAAATCCTAGATATATTTTTTCATGATTTCATCACACGTTCAACATATAAGAGTCTGTCACCAGACCACGATGACTTTTGAGTCGATATCACAGAGTGCTTTTTAACATAAAGGGTCGATATCTATCAGTGTCACATCTTCATATTGACTAACATCCAAATACTACTACTACAGTAGAACTTGTATTGTTTACTCCAATGATGTCACAAAAAGCTGACTTATTGAGAATATTCTTAAGCTCCGGCTAACGATTGATTTTTTATTTAAAATAGCTCTGCGGATGTTAAAGATGACAAGAGCATCTGGCGCAGGTCATTTAATTTGGGAAATTAAGTAAATTGAAAAATATTCCACATCAAAGGTACGTTTTATCTCTTCCCAGCGTTCTCCCGTATTTTATCTCGTTTTTCCCAAGAAGCGATAGTGACCATACAACAATTAGTGGTTCAGTTTATTTACGTTATGTATACTAACAATATTTTACTATACAAATTCACGTCAAAAATATTTGTAAGAAATATAACGTAGGATATTCCAGAATAGACGTTGAAAATGTAGAATCTAGTACATAATAAAAAAAGTGTTCTCTACCATAAATAAAGTGAGCTTCCGTAAATTTCTACTTTGTTGGTCGCCATTATATCACCGTCGCCCACACCATAAGTAATCACCCTGTATTAGTGTTCAATTAAAATGGCAATCAAGAATATAAATAATATTATAAAGCGTATTACGGAGGAAAAGATTTACTGAAGAATATTTTTGTAATGTTGCGATATAAGAGCCGTCAGGGCTATGATGAAAAGTGATCAATGTGGCCCTTCTGTCTTATATGTGGAAGTCTATTCCTAGTGACCTGACCTCACTAGAATTCGATAAGTCTATATATTTAAATGTGAGGTAGCCTTTATTCAATTTGACATTTGATGTATGAAGTATGTATGATATGCTTAAAGGGTTATTTGAAAGATAACAGCAACCTCACAGTACTATACTATATATACAGCATCACAAACAATACGTTTTTGTTCTCTTTTGATAATTCGTCAGATTTTATTCCCATTTTTGTTTCACAAATAACTTTGGTATATACAATAAAGTCTGCAACCGATCATACATAAGAACTTAACATCCTTTATATAATATTATGTGTCAGAACACATCACAAAGGGAACAGATATATTGGGAAATGTTATATTAGGTCTTTACCTATGAAATTGCCGTTTTGTATGAAAAAATTTGAACGATTTGCAAATGGACCAATATTGACGCTAACGTCGGAAGCTGCTGCTAATTCAGCCGTAGATTGTGTATCATCAGCTTCCACAATCACCTTTAATTCGTCATTGTCGACCAAAGTCTTCGGACGACCGCGAGGTTTATTTTTCAGGTCGAAATTTCCAGAATGGAAGCGAGCAAACCAATAACAGGTGGTGCGTTGGTTTGTAGTGTTAGCTCCGTGAGCGTCGTTGATGTTGCGTGCCGCTTGTGCAGCGTTGCTGCCACGACGGTACTCATATTCCATAATTACTCGAATTTTTTACGTATCCATGATGACGAAAAAGATTGAAATGCGATGAAAATGTTACTAATTAATAAACAAATGACTACTTTTGGAAAAAGAATTCCATGTTTTTTAAATAAAATTAATTTGAAATTAGAATTCTTAGCCAAACAAAAATTATATTGATTTGTAATCTCAGATGAAGTAAAAAAAGGTAGATGACGCACGGCCTTTGCTAATACTGAAGCCACAAAACTAAGCTCCTTCATGTAAATACACGCGCTCACGCACACAGATACACCAAAACTAAGCTCATTTCTGTTAGTATCTTACGAGTCGTCGTGCAGTAAGTTTGCCAAAAAAATACCGTTCTGTGTAATTAAATGGTGTAAAAACAATACAAAAGTGACCAAAGAGTCTAAAGAAATATCGTTTCACACATAAATAAACACAAGACTATATTCTTTTAAGATATTTTAACACTATTTTGAGGTTAATCAACATAAATAATATTATTGCCCCGAAATGACGTATCGGAAGAGTGTTGCCAGAAGTTAGTATTTCTAATAGCCCAATAGTGGGTAAGTCAATTGCAGGCAAAGCCAAGCAAAATAATTAAGTACAGAGGTGACATAATTATTTTTTTTTTATTTGATCGCTATATGACTGAATCGAAATGACCTCGTATAACCTATGTTGTATTTTTTTTGGGACTCACGTACCCACAGCAGGACTATGTATTTAATTATTTATAAATTCAAAGATTTAACATTTAATAAATTTAAAAAAATGTAACAGTGTGGCTTGCAGAGAAATGTTTTTATAATTTAAATGTTTTTTAATGGAAAACGACATATTATGTATTTATTTAATTTAAATTGTGTATTGATAAAATGTGACTTTCTAATTACTATTATAATCAATTATTTCGAAACTGTTATTCTCTGACAATGATTTTAAGGACATGTTGTATTTATCAAGTTTATTTAATTGTAACTATTTTTTCCTGTTAATTTATATTAATTGTTTATTTATGTAAAGTTTTACTTTCACACACCATGTTATGGTAGAATGTATAAAACTTGTTTTTTTTTTAATATCACCTATGTATTTACTACATTCATGGGAATAAATAAATAAATAATACAATTGTGTCAATAAGATATCTATTGAGACAGTTTATAAAGTGATCCTACACGCCTCCTACATATTCGTAATATTATTGTATTTTATAAAAATATTCACTGTCGCATTCACTTATTACCTATTTTTATTAATATACAATTTTAAGGGATATTTAAAAAAATGGCAACCCTTCATTCACTCACACATACTTAAAAAAGTGGCTTCACTTTCTTGTTCCAAGTGCGCTATCTACCTTTTTTTACTTCATCTGAGTTTGTAATGGCCAGTACTGCAGAACGGCAATTTCATAAGTAAAGACCTATTATGAATTACTATTGATTTTTGGATATACGATACTTTGAATTGGAAATAGTTAAATAACGCCACAAACGGTACTAAGTGATTTTTGTATCCAAAATCGCACAAGTAGCCAAAATGTTAAATGCTGTAAAACTAACTAAAATCAGACCAAGACAAGATCGTACGGTCCGACAGAGACCAACGCTTTTTAAAATCAAATAATAACTTATCAATACCAATACAAATGTTATGCTTCTCGTTATTAAACTTCTGCCCCTAGTATGTGAAGGAGGTTCCAAACCCTCAGCTTATATATTCACTTCATGACATTTATGACCACTTACAACATCGATCACACGATCTGAGACACTTTTATTTCATCTGCGAGTGTTAATTCTGTGGATATAGAAATATAAACTTTATATTATACAAGGTAAATGAGGTTTTTATTTGTTCCAGCTAAACCGTCGGGTTCAGGGCTCTAGACAGAGATTTGCGGTGCAGACGATTAGCAGGAGAGGGTCCAAACGAACGAGCTGATGTCACAATAACTACAGCAGGCTTACCCGCGCTACGGTCCTTTATAATATGCGAGGGTGCATAAGGATTACATGATATTTAATGCTAGCATTTTTTTTATTTTACGCCGGGAAATGCTCTGAGGCATCCCGCGTGGGAGTGTGTCTCCCCAGGCGGGTATGTGGGACTCACTGCGCCCGATAGGTGGTAAGGTGAACGCAGCTCTACCCACTAAAACCAGCTGAGTGCCACCTATGCCATCTTTGGTGAGGTGCCCCGGATCTATTGAGCAAACAGGGCACCTCGACGGCTAGTCAGTCCCTCAAGGGACCGACGCCATCTCCACAGAGGGGCTGTTTTTTTTTTTTTTTTTTTTTTTCTTTAACGCCGGGAAATGCTCTGAGGCATCCCGCGGGAGAGTGGGTCTCCCCACGCGGGTATGTGGGACTCGCTGCGCCCGACAGCTGGTAAATAGACGCAGCTCTATCCACTAAAACCCGGCGAGTGCCACCAATGCCGCCTTTGGTGAGGTGCCCCGGATCTAGAGAACAAACGGGACACCTCGACGGCTAGTCAGTCCCGCAAGGGACCGACGCCACCTTCACAGAGGGGCTGTCCCGCAACACAGAACAACCCCTACCAACGTCAAGACAGTACAATGGGGTGAGGCTCCCATCACCAATCGGGATGAGCCCCGTCCCCCGCTCCTTTGTCTCCTCTTCTTATAAGAGGGGAGGGGAGAGCAGATCCCTCGGCTCAATTAGCTTCGCCCAAGGTGCTGGGTTAACCTTAGGCTACTGATCTCCACCACCACGTCAAGGCTTGAACCATGGTGGGGATGCTAGCATAGGCTGTTAATATCTATTGTTTTTTCTCCCTGGTGTTAGTCACCACAAAAAAGAAAAAAAATCTTCAAAAGTAATAAGTATTAGAGCAATTGAACGCAAAAATAATGTTTCAAATCCGACGGGTAATTTCACATTTTAGCGTGTTCAAACAAACTCTTCAGTCTTATTACCCAATGTCTTGGGCCAATAAAGGCGCGAGTCTTATCTTCTATCTATACCATATACCATGTTATAATCGGCTACTTAATATCCGCATAGCTGGTGGCGGGGAGGGCTGCACAAGCCACTGTAATTGTAGGACCACATTGCTCCTCAAACGATATTACACTTGAAGGTTAATTGTATTTGCCTTTGGAGCATTATGGTCTAATTATTACTAGATTGTGATCTTAAGGTATATCCTCATATCGGCCTGATGGTGATGATGTAGGGTTAGCGAAATTAGCTGACGATGAAAGTTTTGCACCCCATAAAAGTTGCTGGCGCATTTAAAAATACGTGGAATATTAAAAGGCAGACAGGGTCGGATTAAACTGCATTTGAAACTTCATCTACTTTAGATAAAAGTTTTTCTATCAAAATGTAAAGTGACACGGCTGTAATCATAAAACGTTGGAGATTACACGCAGAAGGTCATCGACCTCGCACTAGATGAGGTTCTTCGCAGGAGCGAGGCTTGATGATGCTTATAAGCAAATTAAAAACTTGTGATAAAACAATATTTTTTCTTTTTTTTTAACGCCGGGAAATGCTCTGAGGTAATCCGCGGGGGAGTGGGTCTCCCCACGCGGGTATGTGGGACTCGCTGCACCCGAAAGCTGATAAGTGGACGCAGCTCTACCCACTAAAACCCGGCGAGTGCCACCAATACCGCCTTTGGTAAGGTGCCCCGGATCTAATGAGCACACAGGGCACCTCGACGGCTAGTCAGTCCCCCAAGGGACCGACGCCACCTCCACAGAGGGGTTGTCCCACACCACAGAATAACCCCTCCCAACGTCGGGACAGTACAATGGGATGAGGTTCCCGTCCTTACCCCTTGCCCCCCTGCTCTTTTGTCCCCTATTTTTATAAGAGGGGTACAAAGAGCCCCCTCGGCTCAATTAGCTTCGCCCAAGGTGCAGTGGCTCACTCTAGACTACTGATCCCCACCGCCACGTCAAGACCTGAACCATGGTGGGGATAAAACAATCATTGGTCGGTAGTGTGTGCTACACACTGTGTATTCCCAAACAAATTGTTCACTTTAATGTTTCCATGTAAAAACGTAAGCCAATTAATGTCGATCAAATAGTCCTTCATTTTATTTTTTGGTTTATTTTTACATTTTTCTCTCTACCCATTTTATAATATTTTGGGTAGTTTCATTAAAATGATTGACATTCCTCAGAAAGAATTACATATTGACAAAATTTATTTATTTCTGATGCCTGGTGTATAGTAGTAAAGTGACATACCCACTACAAAAAGACGTCGCGGGTTCAAATTTCAACAGAAGCAATCACTATTTTTAACCGACTTCAACAAAAAGGAGGAGATTTTCAATTCGATCGGTATTTTTTTTGTACATAAATATTAATTTATATATATGATCTTATAGACGGACGTATCATAATCAAGTCCACGTAAGAGAAGCAGCTGCAGCGCGGAAGAACCTCTCACTGCTCATAATGGCATATGAAAGATGAATTACCTCCGCACGTGTAGTTGTCGGTACGTCCGTAAACTTGAACTGCGTCCATTGTGCCGCACGAGCTATTTCTGTACTCTTTGTTATTACCGAGTACGTCAGCTAACAGCTCAAATACTCGGTATTCAGATGAACAACACGATGATACTTCAACGAAGTCATATTATCGCTCGTTTTCGAAAGTACCTCGTACTTTTCGAGATCTGACTGTGTGACATATCTAAAAGACGACCGTTTGTTAGAGTTTCTGGCGTTACGCTATAGCATTTTAAATTAATTAATATTTTTATGATTATTTTCACATTTTTTAATATTTAATGATTTTGCCGGTTTTTTACTTTTTTCGGAGCTCGATCGTTCGACATTCGTAGATAATGTAAAACTTTGTGACGTTGTCATTATGCTATCAAGTATTTTTTTTTTAATGAAAAGTCTTTAGCCGCGTTTCCTCTTTGGTAGGGAAAAATCATATAGGTTCGCAACACCGATATGCTAATATGACATTATCATGAATTTGAAATTTCATAATGTCATAATTCTAAGTTCTAAGTTTTCACTTATATCGGCAGTCCCTATGACTGCCAATTTGGTTTTTTATTATAATACTAGCTGTTGCCCGCATCTTTGCCCGCGTTAATTTGTATTAACGGACGTATCCGGACTGATGATGATCATTATTTTACCTTATTATAATATTTTTTCTCTAAAGGAAATAAGGCAGAGTTTTAAATGTAAGGCTTCAAATTTTCCGATTTTATTTTGTGATATTATTTTATATATTGTGGACATTTCTGTAGGATATTATTTCATATAGGATACTCAAATCCATATTTTTTTTTGCGCCGGGAAATGCTTTTAGGCATCCTGCGGGGAACGGGGAACTCCCCAGGGTATGT
This sequence comes from Helleia helle, assembly GCA_963853865.1. Taxonomy (NCBI): domain Eukaryota; kingdom Metazoa; phylum Arthropoda; class Insecta; order Lepidoptera; family Lycaenidae; genus Helleia; species Helleia helle. The sequence continues at coordinate 22,415,499 of OY971424.1, forward strand.
GGGACTCGGTGCGCCCGAAAGATGGTAAGGTGGACGCAGCTCTACCCACTAAACTCCGGCGAGTGCCACCAATGCCGCCTTTGGTGAGGTGCCTCGGATCTGTTGAGCAACCGGGCACCTCGACGGCTATAGTCAGACCCTTAAGGGACCAACGCCACTTCCACAGAAGGGTTGTCCCGCACCACAGAACAACCCTTCCCAACGTCGGGACAGTGCAAAGGGGTGAAATTCCCAACCTCGCCCCTTGTGCCCCCTGCTCTTTCGTCGCCTCTTCTTATAAGAGGAGTACAAAGAGCAGCTCCCTCGGTTCAATTGATAACATATCAAAATTATGAAGTCGCCAAAATAATAATGGCATTTCTTTATTTTTCAATCCTGATTATTAATGAAATGTATTTTTAATTTTTTTTAGTTACTCAATACTGGAGAAAAATATTATATAAAATGATAAAACGTGTGATGACGTCACTTGTACGGCAGAATGAGGTTTAATAAGATAACCTTTGCTCAAACAAAATATAGTTTAATAAGTATAATGGGAATGTCATCATACGACAATCAATAATGTCAAATATGTCATTCTTTCACACAACCTCTCTCCGTATTGTTTATTTGTGTTAGAATATCTATTATCTAAGACCGGCTTCAGCTACTTCACGCTGCTCTTTTTGTAATTGACACCTGAATTTATTTGACATCGAATTAAAATGAATCCCAATGAATACACACGAACGAAGTAACCTAAGATGTCCCCACCATGGTTCAGGCCTTGACGTGGCGGTGGGGCTCAGTAGCCTAGGGTGAGCCCAGCACCTTGGGCGAAGCTAATTGAGACGAGGGGGCTCTTTGTACCCCTCTTATAAGAAGAGGGGACAAAAGAGCAGGGGTGAGGACGGGAACCTCACCGCATTGTAATGTCCCGACGTTGGTAGGGGTTGTTCTATGGTGCGGGACAACCCCTCTGTGGAGGTGGCGTCGGTTCCTTGCGGGGCTGACTAGCCGTCGAGGTGCCCTATTAGCTTAACAGTTCCGGGGCACCTCACCAAGGCGGCACTGGTGGCACTCGCCGGGTTTTAGTCGGTAGAGCTGCGTCCATTTACCATCTTTAGGGTGCAGCGAGTCCCACATACCCACCTGGGGAGACCCACTCCCCAGGCGGGATGCCTTAGAGCATTTCCCGGCGTAAAAGAAAAAAAAGGGGGCAAGGGGCGAGGACGGGAACCTCACCCCATTGTACTGTCCCGACATTGGGAGGGGTTGTTCTGTGGTGCGGGACAACCCCTCTGTGGAGGTGGCGTCGGCCCCTTGGGGGACTGACTGGCCGTCGAGGTGCCCTGTTTGTTTATTAGATCCGGAGCACCACACCAAAGGCGGCATTGGTGGCTCTCGCTGGGTTTTGCTAGGTAGAGCTGCGTCCACTTACCAGCTTTCGGGCGCAGCGAGTCCCACATACCCGCGTGGGGAGACAAATTTCCCCGCGGGATGCCTCAAAGCATTTCCTGGCGTTAAAGAAAAAAACCTAAGATGTCATAGATGACATATGCTTTTTTGTCGGGTCACAAAAGAACCAAGACATAACACCCAAGGGAATGTAATCCCTACGTTTTACGTAACACCATATACTTCGCTCGTATACGTTACAGGAACGTCAAATAAAGGCCAATGTCACGTTCATATGTGTAGATTGTAATATTGTAATGTTACAGCCAAATAAATTACATTATTACCATACGGTACAAGTATACGTGCCTTAATTTATATGATACAATAATATAATACATTAAGGCCTCGATTAATAAGTAAATTTGTTAACAGTTGGCAGATTTTGATTATTATTATTATTATTGGGGAACACGTTACAAAATCTCGTAATTTGAGTCATTCTTATCAGTATAATAAGTTCAAAAGGAAAGACCCTCTTGTTTGTTAAGGAAAACACAAAATATGTGATCTCGTTAACATTGATCTTATTAAAGCTTTACGTCACGTTACAGTTATGTCCGAGCGAAAGGCAGCCTTGTGGCCGTTGTCGAAATGTTTGCTACCTTTAGAGACTTTAGCGTTATTACGTCCTTAGCCCGAATGTGTTTGGTGAAATATTGATATATCTGGTATTGGTGTTAAACCAAACGAGGCCCGGGGAGGTCAGGCTGCTCGTTTACTTCGTGTGGTGTCGACAGCAGCCATCAAGTGTACAATTGATTTGGACATCTTTTGAGGGTATAATTTTATTTGTATGTAGTTTTGGTTTCATAAGAGCAGCAAATAAATTTAGTATATTTTTATAAAAAAGAAAAAAATATCCGATCTGTAAGAAGGCTTTCGGACTATAGTTTAACGTGACAACGTCATAACAAAACGCAAGCGTACAATGAGCGTAATCTCATTGTACGCTTGTGGCCCAAACAATGGTGCCAGTCCTACTATAACGGGACAGTGACGCGTCATTTCGTCCATGCAGCCGGCGTTCATCGATTTGTTAGACGTTGTCACGTCAATAAACTTTATATCCCCACCATGGTTCAGGCCTTGACGTGGCGGTGGGGTATAGTTACCTAAGGTGTGCCCAGCACCTTGGGCTAAGCTAATTGAGCCGAGAGGGCTCTATGTAACCCTTTTATAAGAACAGGGGACAAAAGAGCAGGGGGCAACGGGTGAGGATGGGAACCTCACCCCATTGTACTGTCCCAACGTTGGGAGGGGTTGGTCTGTGGTGCGGTACAACCCCTCTGTGGAGGTGGCGTCGGTCTCTTGGGGGACTGACTAGCCGTCGAGGTGCCCTGTTTGTTTATTAGATCCGGGGCACCTCACCAAAGACGGTATTGGTGGCACTCGCCGGGTTTTAGTGGGTAGAGCTGCGTCCACATACTAGCTTTCGGGCGTAGCGAGTCCCACATACCCGCCTGGGGAGACCCACTCCCCAGCGGGATGCCCCAGAGCATTTCCGGGCGTTAAAGAAAAAAAAAACCTATATATATATATATATATATTTGATAACGGTAACTATGTCTTAAAGGCGTTAGTTTAGTTCAGGAGGCTCATGAGAATTTTAAGAGGGCAAGGATATTGAAATAGTTTACGAAACCCCCGGAGACCTCTTCGAGTTGCAATCGCTTCTACACCGGCACGTCAGAAACGGTCATAGCACTAGCATTAGCCCCAAGGTTTACACACCTATAAACATCTAGAACAAGCTGCTATCCGCTGTTTTACTGTTTGACACCTTTGTGAAATGACTTTCGTGAAACACTTCCTTAGTTTTTGCATTTTTAGCATTTTCAGTCGATAATTAAACTGATCCAACCTGTTTTGTCACTAGATATGGACCGCGACCCATGCCAAAAATAATAAAATAAAAAAAGACGACCTCTGTGGCTCAGTGGTAAGCACGTTGGCGCTCAAGCTGGAGGTAGCGGGTTCGAATCCCGCCAGGGAACAAAATTATTTTCTGTGTTCCTGGGTCATGGATGTGTATTAAATATGTGTATCATATAATAAAAATCTTAAATATATGTATAGTATAAAAATATTTAATTTATATTTCCGTTGTCTGGTACCCGTAACACAAGTTCTTCAAAAACTTATCACGGGACCAGATTGACGTGGTGTAAAAGCGTCCATAGATATTATTATTATTATTATTAGCTGACAGAATAACAGGATAATATTTATTTTGATAGCCTCTAGGATTCTTAGATATAAAATACCAAATTCTGTCATAATCGAATGGTATCTATCTTCGTCTCTATATCATATGGAGATATATATATTTGATACAAAGTTATTACTGTTAAAAGTTGCTAAGATACTGAGCGTAATTAAAATTATTAACAAAGTTCTGCAGAACGTTCAATTGAAGCAAACCGCGAGGACTTCCGCAGCCATTCATTATCTTTACGAACTTCGCCGAGCAGCAGATACTGATAGTTTGGAAACCACCTGGAAAATACGGGGAGGGTACTTACGATCGCAATATATAACTTAAAATATCCTTTATAACGTGCAAAACAAACGAAATAGTCTTAAACCACACAGGAGCTGAAATGTAAGTTGTATTAATGTTCCTTATTTCAGACCTCCGCCTCTAATCATTACCTATAGAACGGACGTGTTTATTGTAACACCAATTGAAAATCCCTTGCATACGGATACCAGCTTCATATGTACAACAGGGTAAGTCTGGCACGTTTGAAACCAGCTTTAGAAACTAGGAGGTGAGATCATTGAAAGTGTTTCTCGTTGCAATAAAATTGAAAATGTAGTTATTCAAAACAAAACGAAGCAGTCAATGAAAAGTATTGAATTTCATGAGAAAATATATTTTATTCTCGTAAAATGAGATACATATTATGTACGAATATGAATAAGAATGTGAGACGTTGAGACGAGGTAAGTTTATTATATGTAATGATATTGAATAACAAAACTTTTATGTAACACAATAAATACATTTTCATAATACAGATTTTTTTTTTCTAACGTCGGGAAATGCTTTGATGCATCCCGCGGGAGAGTGGGTCTCCCCACGTGGGTATGTGGGAAAGCTGGTAAGTGGATGCAGCTCTACCGACTAAAACCCGGCTAGTGCCACAAATGCCGCCTTTGGTGAGGTGCCACGGACCTGTTGAGCTAACAGGGCTCAACGGCTAATCAGTCCCCCAAGGGACCGAATGGACCGACGCCACCTTCATAGAGGGGTTGTCCCGCACTACAGGACAACCCCTCCCAACGTCGGGACAGAACAATGGGGTGATGTTCCCGTCCTCGCCCCTTGCCCCCTGCTCTTTTGTCCCCCTCGACTCAATTCGCTTCGCCCAAGGTGCTGGGCTCACCATAGGCTACTGAGCCCCACCGCCACGTCAAGGCCTGAAGCATGGTGGGGATAATATTGCATTCTAATGAAGTGTTAGTGATGTGTTAAGATAATAGTATGTTTAATAACAAATAGTTGCAAGCCTAATAATGCCGCAATCATCGACACAGTACACTTTGTCACATCACAATGGTTTCTGATGAACAATGGCGCACCAGAGGTGCTAAATAACCAAGTTTGATATAAAGTGAAGCTTTATACATTATATTACAATACGCTATTATGTAGCAAGCAATGACATATTTCACTGGTGGGAGGAATACGCTTCGTGCCGCTCGCCCACCACATTGATGCCACTGTCCTACTCATTTCTTTGTTTCGGAAAGAAGATCTGGATTTGCACGGAAATCTTGCGTCTCATAATAGATAATAGAATGAAATAGCGTGTCATAATGGAATAGCCTGAACGTTCATGTTTAACGGCGACGCTGCCCACCTCTATGGAGGCTCATTTGCCAGGCTCTCTAAATTACATGAATAAATAAACCAGCAATCGTTTTTCACAATTATAAAAGAGTGCATGCGTGAGTTTAGAGACTAACAAACTACTCTGAATACTCGTCCAACTTTTGATTCATTTTCGCAAAAACATTTGAACAGAGAAATATTTTGATATTTATACTGCGAGGAGTTGAGGGAGAGAATGATGAAACAAACCGAAAAGGAATTAAACAAGAGATTTAACGAGTTTTTGATGGCGTACATTCAATCTCATTAAAGTCTGTTTTTGATTAAAACCTACAAATCAAGTAATTGTAAAGCCTCCGGTACGAACACCCACTATGTATATATAAATTCGTGCTCATTTTGTTTCATCTTGTCTGTTACGTAAAGGAGTAACTTTTGGTGAAAGTTTTTTTATTTCCCTGAATTACTTTCCTTTTCTCATTGATCTTTGTTTACTATCCTAAAGGTAAAAGTTTGTTTCGATTCGCGGTGGGGATGCCAGCTGCCCCCGTTAACGTATCCGTTACATATACACCAGATATATAATTTTTGCGTCTTTCAAATATAGAAAGGCTTTTCAAGCTCTTCAATTTTACAGGGTTTCTGTTTTCCAAAGGAACTAACTCTTACAAAATGATTCACATCTGCCCTTTGTAACCGTTCTCAAAGACGGGAGTTGCTTTACGTTATATACGTTGTATACGTCGTAATCATCATTATTATCATGTGCCTGTTCAATGCTGAGGCCTCTTTTATCATCATCATCATCATCAGCCTCTATCTGTCCACTGCTGAACATAGGCCTCCCTCAATGTACCCCAAGAAGGCCGATCCCTTGCTACTCGCATCCTCTGTTATATGAGACCAACATACTGTCCATCTATCACAACACGGGCATCATCACACATCTATCTAATTTAAACAATGCTGTCACATCATTAATTTCAAAACATATTAACGTTAATACGTAATATAACGTGTGCATATTTTACTTTTTTTTCCGCAAATATTTATAATAATTTACTAACAGTTACAATATACATATTATTATCTATATTATTTTTAAAATATACGTACATTTTCTAAATGTGAACATGCTATTAAGTCCATCAGACTCGTGTCATGAAACAAACCACATATAAATAAAACCAACTAACTTCTATACAGCTAGATTAGTCTGTCTGTTACATTCACATGACAGGTAATTCAAGTGAACCGGACAAGTGCAGTGAAATGAAAAAATGATAATACAATTGTACAATACAAAAACAAATTCACCGTATGTTTGAACATTTTACATAAAATTTGAATTGTGCATTTGATATTCATGCCGGGATACAAAAGTATCCCGTACCCGTGATAGCGGTTATTTGGCACGCGGCCTGTATCGGGCCATCGCGTCGGTCCGTATTTCGTGAGCTAAGCGCCCGTAATCATCGGGGCCGTACATAAGGTTGCTCCATCAAAAGCACATCACTTTGACTGATAGTTAAAGTCCAAACGAAATACGAAATATATTACGGCTGCACATATTTTCAACGGCCGACTGGTGGGGTGAGGGTGTTGGACACGTTACGCAGAGGTCGCGGGTTCGATTCCCGCCAAATGCAGATAATTTGTATGATGAATGTAGATATCACCGGTTCATGAATGTACATATTATATATATATATATATATATATATATATATATATATATATATATATATAGAAATATGGTTGCATCGTGCCGAGATATAGTAGTACTTATGATTGGTAGTAATGATAGAAATCCTTTATTTACAGATTTATGTAACACGTTGAATCAATTGAAACATTGTATACAAGTATTTCTAACCAATATTTTTAAGAATATATATTTAAATGAGCGTCTACTAAATTATAATCTCGAATTAATTGTCAAAAATTACTCTAATTGTAAACTTATTAACCTAAAAAATATTGATAATCTAAATTATTATAATCAAAGGAGTATTAAAAATAGTATTTGTTATAAATTGAACATTGAAATAGACTTTTTAGATTATAAAGATAAATATTTGGTACAAACTAACAAAACCAAACTAGGGAAATATAATGAAAACACTATACCGTCAATAGTATCGATTGGCATCACAACTTATAGTGAATATAAAAAAAACCTAGAAATCAAAATACAGCAAAGATCTGGAATCAAGGGCACAATACCATTTTACTTTAAAAAAAAAATAGCATGCTCTGAAAAGAATAAATCTGATATAAGCTCACCAAAGAAACAGTTTTTTCGCTAAAAAATACTTAAGACTATTTCACCAAAATATCGCAGGTATCTTAAATAAATGCGATTTAGTAGAAATAGCAATATTGGAATTAAATAAAAACTTAGGAGACATTGAAGTAGTCTGCTTAACGGAAACTTTCATAAAGCGTGGGTGCGAATCAAACTTATATATTCCTAATTATAAATTGGTATCAAGTTATTCACGTGAAGGGAAAGGTAGAGGTGGAAGCTGCATTTTAATAAAAAAGGATTTAAATTATAAGCCATTGCCAATTAAAAACAGTATGTCACACGTATTTGAATGTTGTGGAGTAGAATTACCGGATTACAGACTCATGAATGTGTGCATACACAGAACACCAGCTTCCACAGTAACTATATTTTTAAAGGAACTTGCGAATTTATTAGAAACACTAACCAAAAACGATAAAAAAAATATTATACTTTGTGGGGACTGGAACATAGATCTTACAAAAACAAATAATATTTCGATCGCACTTATATCTACTTTAAACAATTATAACATCACAAACCATATCTCGAAGCCCACAAGAAAAAATGGGTGTTTAGATTTAATAGTGAGCAACTATAAAAATGCTAAATCTGCGCTTCACTACTTGGGATTATCAGATCATGAGACAGGACAGAGTTTATCGATAGAAATTGAGGATGCGATGAAATTTAAAAGAAAACAGCTATTTTGGTTTGAAGAAAAACGTGATTTTAGTGCAGACAACGTTAGAAAATTTAAAAATAATTTGTCAGCCTTGTCTTTTAATGACATATTAAAAGAGACTGATGTCAACAAGGCATTTTCTGAATTTCATGACTGGCTAATGTTATTGTATGAACTGTGTTTTCCGAAAATAAACGTAAAAATTACCCCTAAACCGATAAAAATAAATGGTTGACAAAAGGTCTAAAAAGATGTTGTATTAAGAAACGTCAAATGTTTCTTAAATTACAAATGACAATGCTAGGTAGTAATATACTCAAGAATAAATACAAACATTACTCCAAAATTTAAAAAAAATCTATAGATTTATCACAAAAGCTAATAACAACGAAATATATTTCAAACTCAACAAATAAATGCTTAGCCTCTTGGAAAGTTATAAAAGACTCTTTCAACAATTACTCAGAAACGAACGATATCAATGAAATTATGACAAGTGAAGTATCTTATACTGACCCTAAATTAATATGTGAATATTTTAATAACTATTTCATAGATTTAACTAATAACAACTTAAATGATAAAAATCTGCCGGAAAAAAGGTTGACTCATAATAATATGCATTTTAATGATACTGAAGATAATTTTATTGAAATTAATTATTTTACTGCTGAAAATACAATTTGCAATTCTAAAATACCTCAAAATAATAAAAATATGTTTATTACACCAGTGACGGAATATGACGTAATAAACATAATAAAAGGCCTAAAAAATACTAATGCAACAGGATATGATCTCTTAAGTACAAAACTAATTAAGGATTGTACAAATATTTTAGTTGGACCTCTTTCCCATCTTATAAATTTATCATTACAAGAGGGTATATTTCCTACATGCTTAAAAAAAACAATCGTAAAACCACTTTTCAAAAAGGGTGATCGAAATAAAGTCAGTAACTATAGACCTAACACCCTGATACCAATTTTATCAAAGATTTTAGAGAAGGTAATAAGTGAAAAATTGTACAGTTTTATAACTGCTTTCAATTTATTAAAAAACACACAATATGGGTTTAGAAAAGGAAGTTCAACTACCCTCGCTTGTTACGAATTAATAAAGAATGTCACAAATAGTCTCAATAAAAAAAAATATCCACTTGGTATATTTCTGGATATGAGTAAAGCTTTTGATTTTGTGTCGCATGAAATACTACTTAGAAAACTAGAGCATTATGGAATCAGAGGAAAGCCCTTAAAATGGATTCAAACTTATTTGTCTGACAGAAAACAGTGTGTAGCAATTACTAGGTTTTACAATGGCAAGAGAAAATTGTTTCATTCGGGATACCGTTACAATCGCTACGGAGTTCCACAAGGTAGTGTGTTGGGCCCCTTATTATTCTTACTATATATTAATGACTTACCTGACTGTATAAAACATGACTGCATATTGTTCGCTGATGATACCACTATTACTATTAATTGTGACAAAATGGATAATATTGACATTGAAGCAAAATCTACGTTGACAAAAGTAATAGACTGGCTAAAGAAAAATAATTTACAAATTAATTTAACTAAAACTAAAATAATACATTTTCAAACACCTCAAAGTAAACTTGTGAATTTAAATATTGATATTAATGGAGTTCATATCGAATCAGTTAAATCCACCGATTTCTTAGGTATAAGTATTGATAAATTTTGTAACTGGAAAACACATATCAATAAAATATGTAACAAGCTAGAAAAATATGTTTATGTTTTAAGACGCTTAAAAAACATAACTACACCGGAAGCATCACTGTTAGCGTTCCACGGGTATGTGACATCGAATTTAAGATACGGTGTAATAATAATTTGGGGCAACTCTGTCGATTCCGAGAAAGTATTTAAAATTCAAAAAAAATGCATGAGAGCTTTATGCGGTGCTGGATTTTTAGATAGTTGTAGACCTTTATATAAATCTAAAAAAGTACTTCCATTTCCGTGTTTATATATATATGAAATCTGTGTATTTGTCAAGAAAAACCTACATTTATTTAAAACAAAAAAAGATGTAACTGGTAGCAGAATACGAAATAGGGACATACTATATGTGCCACATCAGAGGTTGACACTATACGCAAAAAATGTTCACTGTATGGCAATTCGAATATACAATAATTTAGACAAGAGTCTTCGTGATTTACCTTTGACGAAATTTAAAAGGCAACTATTTGAATATCTTCTTGACAATTTGTTTTATAATATTAATGACATTCTTAACCAAAAATCTAAATGGACATAGTGTGAACTACTTATTGATATATGTATTTTAATTTAATTTATTGACATTATGTACCTTAATTTAAGATTAATTAATAAATTTTAATAATAAATAAATAATTTAAAAATAAATAAATAAATAAATAATTATATTATTATTATATTTAAAATGTAAAATGGTCGGCCTTTGTAAAAAAAAAAAAAAAATTGTTTCTTGATTCTAATATGTAGGCACTTTTTGAATTGTATAATAATTTAATTAAATGGAACAAAAATTTGCACGCCATTTTAAGGCAGAATATATGAAACACCAAAAATTAATAACAACTTATGTACTATATTCAGGCAAATAAAGATTTTTGATTTGATTTTTATTTGATTTGATATATATATATATATATATATATATATATATATATATATATATATATATATATATTATCCCTTCAAGTGGCAAGGTCATATTGACATATTGATTCATAAGGACATATTGAAAAAAAAAAACGCGAAATCTGCGCGGGCCAACTCAAATGCTAATATCTCTAAAATTTTGTATCGTATGGCATTATTTGAAAAAAAAAAAAACACTTATTTCCACAGAACTATATCGATATATTTCTGTGCTTATTTCCAACCCACTAAAACCCGGCGAGTGCCACCAATGCCGCCTTTTGTGAGGTGCCCCCGATCTGTTAAGCTAACAGGGCAACTCGACGACCAGTCAGTCCTTCAAGGGACTGACGCCACCTTCACAGAGGGATTGTCGCGCACCACAGAACAACCGGTCCCAACGTCAGAACAGTGCAATGGGGAGAGGCTCATATTCTCGCCCCTTGTCCCCTCCCATAAATCATCAAATCTGAGTCCAGAGCGGCCGTAGTCTAACCCTGACATGCCGTTTGCCGCCACGACATTCGAATAAATTTTACAGACAAGGCGCGCCAAACATTTACATCAATAAGTATCATAACATATCATTACCGATGTACTCTTCAATATTACTACCATCGTTGGAATACAAATCCGGACGGAGATGACGGCACGTACCTCATTAGCGGAGATACAACCGAATATTATGTTTACGCAACACACACGCGGCCGCGTCACGTAAGTTTTGCGATCACAAATATTTGTCACCTCGGCCATTATCAGCTCGTATGTAGAGGCCGATCCCCGCCACTCGCATTAAATGTGGCCCATGCACGGAGCTGGTCAGTGGTCACACCACCCAGTCGGAGGTCCGTCTCAGGTCCCTCCGCCCGAGCGCGGGCTCCCTTCCTTCCTATCCCCTTCTATTGTTATTATATAGTCAGCGTAAAGCTTATCCTACTAATATTATATACGCGAAAGTTTGTATGGATGTTTATTACTCTTTCACACAAAAACTACTAAATAATGTTAATGAAACTTTACAATAATTAACTGATATATACATCAGAACAACACATAGGCTATAAGCGCGGGCGCTGCTAGTGGGTAAGTATATAATCTTAAAGTTAAAGTACATTATTGGACATTTATTTACCAGTTACTTTAACAATTTTTGTATGTCAGCTAACTTTCAAAGAACTCATTTTCACTAACCTTGACCAAACTCCAAATCGTATGACTAAGCTTTTCCATATTTAATAAAGTCGCAAAATTATTTTATTTTCACTTGTAATATTATTTATACTTTTTATAATAATAATAATGTTAACCCTTATATGTCCCACTGCTGGCCACGGGTCTCCTCCTCGAAATCAGGCGAGGAGGGTTTTGGGCCATAGTTCACCGATGCGCTGGCCCAATGCGGGTTAGTGAACTTCACACACCTTCAAAGACTTTTAATCTCATTAGGTATGCAGGTGTCCTCACGATGTATCCTTCACCGGTGAGCAAGCGATGGTCAGGTGCAGGTAGAAATTTTAGAAAAACCCATTTCTAGGTGGGGGGGGGGGGTCAGGATCGAACCCGGACCTCTCGGCTCTCACTCAAGAGGCCGAGCCCATACCCACTAAGCCATCGTCGCTCACATACTTTTTATACTTTTAAATAATTATATTCTCTATAAGTCATGCTAATCTTTTTTTATGTCATAAGGGGGCAAACGAGCAGTCGGAGCCTTTTGGTACCGACGCCCATAGACATCTGCACAACCAGAGGCTATGCAGATGCGTTGCCCTCCTTTTCCCTATCCCCCAATGTGCCACCAGAAACTCACAAGCCGCACGAAACGCAACAGCATTGTCACTTGACGCCGGTGTTATGTGAGTGAGAGGTACCACCCCGGTCGTGTCGGCCCAGTTCAGCAATGCAGCATGGCACTACCTCTTCCAAAAAGCTATCGTTAAAACAATGACAGAGCAACAACAAAAAATATAAGTTCAAGACGAAACATGTGAAAAGAATAAAACTAATCAGGTCTGTCTGTCGCAGCACACAGCCAGTCGACCAGAAACAGCCAAAGTATATTTATTGAGTACTGACAATAATAAGGAACAATAAGAGAAATACGTAATATCTGCTATTGGTTCGTTCACAAAGCATTTAAAAGCTTCAAATAAGAAAATAGTTGGGAACAATACAGGTCTGTTACATAGAAATGAAATAACGAACAAATTGCACATTTTAGGGAATACACTCTCAAGTTATGAAAACATTTTAAATTAAAAGATTTATTAAATAGCTTTTTTAGCAGGCCGCTGGTTGCGGCGTTTTTGAATCCGGTATGCATGTGGGCGGGTGATGATTATTATTAGAAGCTGGTATTCACGAGTGTGTAATTTGAAAATCACCACCAATATGAAGAATGTTAGTTTAAATTTGTTCAGAGATAAGACGTAAGCGCAGTGATTGTGATGGATGTTTGTTTGTTCGTTCGGCAGGTGGGTGCAGGTGGGTGCAAGTGGGTGCAAGTGGGCGCAGGTGGGCGCGGCTTGAGGTGGCCTAGGTAAAGCTCGTAAACCAGCAAATAACTCCGCCTAGCTTTGTTTGTTTGGTGCATTTTTTTAATTCATGTGAACACAACACGTGAAAAACAAAAATGTATTATACATCGGTTTGAACACGCGTCTCGTTACTCTAATGTTGAAGTTCATATCCGCTGTAGTAAGAACTAGTTTTTTTTTATTAAGAAAGCACAAATATTGCACATATTCTAATATACCTCGTGGTTTTCAACAGGTTATAATATTGGAGCTGATGCTACAACAACTTAGTCGAATAGTACTAAATTAATCCAACATCACCATCACATCACCATCATCGTCATTACCATCACCATCACCATCACCATCACCATCATCATCAACGTCAGCATCTATCCACTGCTGAACATAGGCCTCTTTCAATGAACGCCAAGACGACGGAGATGGTCTTCCAATCCTACAACATGTCCGAGAAGTATTTGACGGTGTGTGAAGTTCAGCCACACGCACGGGCAATCGTACTTCCTGACACTGGACCATAATATAATAGTACTTACATCAATATAATCCTATTCACATTCAGTAAGAATCTCATATTTAGTTCACATTTGATTTGTCATGCCGGCTGCCGCTAAGTGTGTTACGTAACAAAGGCCCTGGGCCCTTCCACCCGCCTCGTCGGAGGTATGTCGCTCGGGGATCCGTCAAAGCCTTCCCTACCCGTCATGTAATTCTTTGATCGATTAAGACTTATTTAATTTAGAAATCTTAAATTCACAAATGCCGTACAGTTAAAACGCTCAATTTGTTGTTTGTGCAAAAAAATATTACTTCTAAAAATATTTTTATAAATCTTATGTTTACAAAGTACCTTATTAAACCTCAATTAAATCTACCGGTTCCAAAACAAACCCCCGTGGACTTCACGGTATAAGAACTGGTGAAACAAATTCAGTAGAACTTTTTATAATGAAACACTTTTTTACGGATTTTATCGCGGTTTATTAAGATTTTTACAAGCCCGACGTTTCGGATACTTTACAGCAACCATGGTCACGGGAGGACTGAGGTGTCATACGTCCTAATTTTACAAAGTTATTCGAAACTACCCTATGATACATCAATATTTTGGTTAGTCCTATCTACGCAGAAAGTGCTAACTGTATCTTTAATCTGTGACATATTATGCTTGGATTTTGATTTGATAATATTAATAATGGGATCCCAAGCAGGTGGTAAGAGCCAGCCTTCTTCTCTATTGAAATTAGGATGTTTTTTAATTTCAATAGCCTCACGGATCATCCTTGGTTGGAATCGGTGTTCTTTTGCGAGGACTTGTGGTTTATCAAATCTGATATAATGGCGAGCTTTGTCAAGACTATGTTCACAGATGGCAGACTTAGTGTAGCGACGGTGTTTTAAATCAGCTATATCGCACCTTCAGAACGGTATGGACTTAACTCAAAAATCTAAGAAATCGAGTTACGGTCGTAGAGGGTCACTAAAAGGTACGCACTTTTAGGTCAGTAATAAAAAAGTGGCGTTTTTATGGTAGAATAAAGATTACGATACTTCGGTCTCTTTCGCACTCCGTCCCTCCACCCGCGCAGCTCAAAACGGTAGCGACACAATTAGTGATGCATGTAAAGTGAAGTGAACAAGTCGTCGCAAGATTATTAGTGAACTGACCTAAAACGTAATAAGTCGCTTGTGTACTGAACAAACGGGTAAGTAAACATCTCAATCTTCAGTATAAGAGAGACTCTTTCTTATATTAGGTCTTTTTACTACCGATTTTGGTTTTTACTTCTAGGACTTATTGGTAATTGGGTCCCTTTAATACTAAAAACTAAGAATATTTATAAGGTCTAAGCAGAATTGAGTCCCTTTCAAAATAAAACCAAGGACTTATATACATTTTACATCAAAATGTGACACTACTACACTAATTTGCCGACAAATAAATGTGCTATTTTATTAAATGAGTCCTTATAATTACATAAGATACTTGTGTTTGTTTGTTTTAATAAGATTTATGACTGTATTTCCGAAATACCGAATACTTAAACTATATTATTAGCCCTGTTTGTTTCAGATTAGAATAAAAATGAAGAGAAGAGCAGACTTAATATTTGAGAAATTACAAATAAATGAGCAACGAAAGGTTATTTCTGTATATTTACATTACACTAATTACATTTAGTGGTTCTTTTAACAGTTATCGTAATTATTTTTGACACTTTCAGGTGGACGTAGGACCAGGCAATAAAAAAAATGTAAGTTGGCCCTCGGACCAAATGCAGAAATCTAGTGACGTGGTTTGTATGAATTTAATCATTATAAATATATATTCCTTTTTTATTTATTAGACATCGTTTTACGGATATGTAAGTAGGTAGATATGAAATGTATATGTTTTTGTGGTTGTTCGTTACAGGATGAAATTAATAAAGAGAACATTCCTCATTTTATTGAGCAAAGAAAACGAAAATTGACGCAGGTAACTAAATGTTAATGTTTTTCAGCCTATGTCAAATCGATAGGCTTATTCCCATAATTTTCTTTTCGTTTTATTACTAAGTAGGTACGGTAGATAGATGTTTAATAGTGGTTTTGATATTTACAGAATGAGTATGAAAGCGATATCTCTCGGACATCCAGTCCGTCAATAATATAATAGAAGGCACACCTGAAAAAAGTGTGCCAAATTATGCAGAGGAACTTTGCGATGGAAAAACTAATATAACTTGGGTTGGTCTCAAGATATTGTCTCTTTTCGTAACTAATTATTTAACTGAACTTGAACAACACATAAAATTATTGTAATGCTAAATATATTTATGTTTTTTATTATTCAATAAAGTGTACGTAGTATATTTAAGTCACACATGATAATATATTTATATATAATTAAGTGTAATATAATATATTTATATTACACTTAATTATATATAAATATTCAATTCAAAATGCATGCATTTTAGGAACCCTTGGCAGATGAACTACCTACTAATGAACTACCCAGGCGAGCACTTAGTGAGTCATCGTCCAGAAGTTCCTCGTCTTCTAGCTCAAGTAGCTCATCTTCCTCCAGTCGCAGTAGCCCGCTTCATAACAGTAACACCATTGAGTCGAATACAAAGTTATATGAACCCTCAACCTCTACAGGTAAATATCATAAAACTACACCACCTAAAAATTATTGTGAGTCGCCTATTCATTCAAACGAAAGTGATGTAGACTTGAGTGACGATGACCCTACGTATTCAAATAGACCCCGTTCACGTCTTGCAAATGCAGTCAGAGTATCTGCGTCGAGTATTTCCTCATCTTCTGATACTACAGACACTGAACCCGAAAATACTAATGATTCTGTTGTGGAAGGTCCAAGGAAATCTCGCAAACGTCTACGAAATCACAACAAGTGGAAACAAGTTGTTGCCAAAACTTTGCGAAATACTGGGAAAGAATATGTTTCTAACACCAAATCTAAAAGAATGGTTCCCGCTCGTTCAATAAAAGATCCATGTACCAGCAAGTGTAGAGTCAAATGTGTCGATAACATAAATGAGATCGATAGAAATCTATTATTTCAAAAATATTGGGCACTAGGAAACATAGATTTACAGAGATCCTTTATTAGAAATTGCATGGTAGAAATAAAACCTAAATATAAATATACAAATTCAGCTAAACCACGACAGCCGAATAATGCATTTTATTTTTCAGTTAATAATACTAAAATTAGAGTTTGTAAAACTTTCTTTATAAACACGTTAGGTATATGTGACAGGCAAATAAGAACTGTTAGAAAAAAGACAGATGCGCAAGGTTTTGTCCAGAAAGATAATCGAGGTAAAAATAATAATAGAAAAAGGATAGAACAAGCAATCATACAAGATATAAAGAACCACATTAACTGCATACCAAGGATTGAATCGCATTATTTAAGGTCTTCAACTTCTCGGGAATATATAGGCGGAGAGAAGACCATAATGGATCTATGGAGAGATTTTGATAAATTTCGACGTGACGCAGGAAAAGCTTCGTGTGAATATTGGTTGTATTATGACATTTTCACAAAAGAATTTAATATTGGATTTTTCCAACCCAAGAAAGACAGATGCGACCTTTGTTTCGAATACGAACTTGTTACTCCAGAAAAAAAACTGCAACTTAAAGAAAAATATGATCGACATTTAAAAGAAAAGGATTTATCCCGAAAAGAGAAACACAATGATCGACTCAACATTGATGAATCCCATATTTGTGCAGTTTTCGACCTACAAGCAGTAATGCAATGTCCTAGCGGTGATTCGTCTTCATTCTATTATAAAACAAAGCTAAATTGCCTTAACTTTACAGTTGTGGAGTTACTAAATAAAAAAGATAAAAATCTAGAGGAAAACACAGAAAGTGAACACAAACGTGATATTGGAGCTTATGGAGATGTCTACAGTTTTTTTTGGGACGAGACTCAGGGGAAACGCGGATCTAGCGAGATCGGATCGTGTATTCTTAAATATTTAGAGATTTTAAATGCAAAAAATCAGGGTCAGGCCATCCACGTTACGTTTTATTCTGACAATTGCTGCGGACAAAACAAAAATAAATATATCGTTTGCTTATATTCCTACGCAGTATCACATTTTGAGAACATCAAGTCTATAACCCAAAAATACCTAATAAAGGGTCATACCCAAAATGAAGGGGACAATGTCCACAGCCTCATTGAAAAAGAAATCCAACGGAATAAAAAAGCTGGACCCATATACGCACCTTGTCAATACGTCACTTTAATAAAAAATTCGCGAAAAAACGGAAAGCCCTTCATGGTTCAAGAATTAACGTACGATTTTTTTTGGGACTTAAAAATGTTTCAAGAGAAATGGGCTTATAACTTTAGCGAAAATGAAAATAAGGGCAGTGTGACTTGGAATGTCATAAAAATCCTTAAATTTACTAAAGAGGATCCGTTTACATTTTACTATAAGACATCTTATAGTCAAAATGAGTTCAACAAGGTAAACATGCGAAACAAAAGAAGGAAGATGAGTGCTATAAGAGAAATTACTATGACCAAAGCATACTCCCAAAGACTAGTGTTATCTGAGAGGAAAAAAACTGACTTGCGTTCCTTAATTGAACATAATCTGATACCTCATTATTATGCTGATTTTTATAATAACATTATTTAACAATTTTTATAAGTATAAGAGGCTCTTCTGCTTTATGTTTTAGTTTTTAGTTTTAAGAAGCATATTCTATTACCAAAGTATTAATTTAAAATTTTGAAATGATATTAAGATTTTTTTAGTTATAATTAATTCCATTTATTAACATAGGTAAACATTCTATGCACCTATGCATAGCATTTCCGTACTGCACACTCTTTTTTTAAATTAAGCTTGTTTGATTTTTTTATAGCTTCTTATAATATTGTTTTAAGCGATTAATATTGATTAATTATTATTATTATTATTTTACCTAATTGTTTACATGTTAAGTACAATTTCTTGTATTAAAGAAAATAAAACTTAATTATTATAAACATTGGCTGTGCAAAACATTGACTGAAGACTGATTTAGGAATAATTATGGTAGGTAATAAATGTTTTTTGAAAAAGCTATTTCTATATGGATAATACAATAATTATTATTGTATGGTTGTTTTTTTCTATTAATTTTATTATTTTTAATTTTATAATTGCATTACAATTTTATTACTTTAATTGTTAACTTGACTTAATTTAAAAAAAGAAAATAAAACTTATTT
Source organism: Helleia helle (assembly GCA_963853865.1). NCBI lineage: Eukaryota > Metazoa > Arthropoda > Insecta > Lepidoptera > Lycaenidae > Helleia > Helleia helle. The sequence continues at coordinate 22,434,710 of OY971424.1, forward strand.
ATTATAAACATTGGCTGTGCAAAGCATTGCCTGAAGACTGATTTACGAATAATTATGGTAATAATGTTCTTTGAAAAAGCTATTTCTATATGGATAATACAATATTGAAATACAATACAATGTATGGTTGATTTGTTTCTATTGATTTTATTATTTTAAATTTTATAATTGCAGATTTTGACTTGAACGACCGAGATTATTATGTTTATTTTCTGTACCAAAGTGACTTAATATGAGTGTTTTGAAAATAAAGTGTTTAATTTCATAGATCTTTTTTAATTTAAAATGACTTATTTCGTTATGTGACACGATATTATTATATCAGTTTATTCTTGTAGTGCACTTTTCAGAAATAAGATGAAAACTGTACAATGATTTCAGAATAAAAGAGACCTAAGACCTAAAATGGTCTCAAAAAAAAAACAGTTTCAGTATGATACTGACTTAAACTGGGAACCTTTTTAAAAAACCTTAATTTTATTTTAAAATATGCAACATTTAATTTCTTTTTCGCTCATATTTGACAAAAGATAAACTTAACTTATTACAAAAATCAAATAATTGATATGTTTTCATACAAAATAAATTAATTAAATCAGTTCAAAGATGAAAGTTTGTAATTTCAAAACTTCGTTTTTGTTTTCCTAAAAAAATGTTTTTTTGAGATACGTCACTACTATTCTGAAGGTGCGATATGTTCTTTGACGCGAGTTTTAATAGATCTTTTTGTTTGGCCTATATAAGAGAGACCACAGTCGCAATCAAGCTTGTATACTCCTGCATATTGTAAGGGTATATGACACTTGACAGATGGTAATAATTGACCTATCTTTTTTGGCGGCTTGAAAAAGGTTTTGATGGAAGCTCGCTTTAGGATATAGCCAATCTTGTCAGTGACTCCTTTCATAAATGGTAGCACAGCAGGTACTCGCTCAACAGTGGCTGCTTTCACGCGGTCACGGTGATGAAGACGCGGCACCCGAAGCTTGTTGTCTCGCAGTACTTGCTTAACGTGTTGAAGCTCGGTTGCCAGGTGTTGCTCATCACAGATCCCTTGTGCTCTCTGAAACAAAGATTTACCCACGGTAGCTAACTGTGTTGGATGGTGGTGAGATTCGCCGTTTAGGTACTTATCCGTATGAGTATGCTTCCTATACACTGTATGGCTTAAGGTATTGTTGGGATTACGGATCACTAATACATCTAAGAAGGCTAGAGAATTATTTGCTTCTAATTCCATTGTGAATTGAATTTTTGAATTAATGGAATTAAGATGGTCTAGGAATATGGTCACTTTGTCAGATGGTAATATTGTAAAAGTATCATCTACATACCGCTTGTAGAACCTGGGTGTTATGGGCGAAGTTCGCAGAGCAGTCTCCTCGAAGTCCTCCATAAATATGTCGGCAACAACAGGGGATACTGGTGAGCCCATGGCCACTCCATCTACTTGCTTGTAGAAATAACTATTCCACAACATATAGCCAGATGTAAGGCAATGTTCCAAGAGGTCAGCATATTCCATTGGTATGTCATTTTCCCTTAACTTTCTTCTTACTATTGTTATGCAGTCTTCCACAGGTAGGCAGGTGAAGAGAGATTGCACATCAAAACTGACCATTGTTTCATTGTCTCTGAGATGTAGATGTTTGATCTCATTAACAAAATGGTATGAATCCCTAGTATGTGCTCTGGTTTGTCCACGCAGTGGTGACAGTACTTTGGCCACATGCTTAGCCAATCTATAAGTTGGTGAATCGATCTGGCTTACAATTGGACGTAATGGAGCATTAGCCTTGTGTATTTTCGGCAACCCATACAGCTTTGGTGGTTTTGGACATGAAGGAATTAAATATTTGACGTCCAGATTCAATGTCTCGGAGTTTTCTTTAATTATATCACTAGTAGTTTTCAAAACTTTGTTCGTTGGATCGGTTTTGACGTGTTTATATGTACTTTCATCCGATAATAGTTGTTTAATTTTATCATTGTAATCTGACGTATCCATAACTACAGTAGCATTGCCCTTATCTGCGCGAAGAATTGTTAATTCCCGTCTGTTACGTAGGTTTAATAACGCTTTGTATTGTTCGCGAGGAAGATTTAGTTTGGGCACAGAACTTCGTCGTAGAGCTGACGATATATCTTGTCTGATGGCCTCCGAATCTTCCTTCTTTATATTATTTTTAGACAGACAATCTTCTATATTACAAATTATTTCTTCGAACGGGATTTTACTAGGAGTTATGGCAAAATTTAATCCTTTTTCTAAGACTTTTATTGTGTTATTATCCAATTGACAGTTTGACAGGTTGACAACTGCGCGTGAGCTGTCATTGTCTGTGGTGTTCGGTTCGTTATTTTTGACATTTAATAAACCGCGATAAAATCCGTAAAAAAGTGTTTCATTATAATGAGTGAAATTCGCGTAAACATTAGAAATCAGTAGAACTTTGTTTCGTATCGCTCAGTTAGTTCGTTAGCACAGAGACGCTAATTGTAAAACGTGTAAGGCTTTATCATCATCACTGTCACCCTTTTATGCCCACTGCCTCTTTAGCCTCTCTCAGTGAAAGCCAAGACGGCCGATCGCTCATGTAGGACTGGGCACTGCACGGAGGTCATCGTCGCATCTAGTCGATTGTTAAACAAGGGTTGCTCCATAAAATTGATATTTAAATAGTTCTTTAATAAGAAATTAATGTTATTATAGTTCATAAGAGGAAATTATAATGGTCGCTAATTTGTTTTGAAGCGCTCCAACTCGGTTTCCAACTTTGTAATTTCTATTACGCCACTTTAAATACATTATATGATCGTGCTTGTTTCTCCCGTGAAACAGCTTTGCTGTGTTTCAGAGAGAAGGGCAAGACAGGCAGTGTAATTACTGGCACCGAGACTTAACATCTTATGTCTCAGGATAGGCAACACATAAATGAGTTGCCTGTAGGGCTAGCATGCGCGCACGAGAAAATTTTGTCTATCCCTTTTCTCGTATTAACTATATGAAATAATACGATAAAGGCGTAGACAAAATTTTATTGAACTAGCCCTACTGGGCTCGTTCCAGGTAAACTAGTTTATGTTCATTGGCGACGTCGACCACTTACCATGAGTTGTCACGTTTGCTAGTTTGCCTATCCAAATAACATAAAATCGACGAGCGACGATGCGGCTCAGTAGCCTAAGGTGAAGCCAGCACCTTGAGCGAAGCCATTTGAACCGAGGGAGCTGCTCTTTTTATCCCTCTTTTAAGAAGAGGAAACAAAAAAGCAGGGGGGGACAAGTGGGCGAGGATGGGAACCTCACCCCATTGCACTGTCCCGGTGTTGGGAGGGCTTGCTCTATGATACGGGAGAACCCCTTTGCGGAGATGGCATCGATTCTTTGGGGGAATGACTAGCCGTCGAGCCTGTTGCTCAACAGATCCGGGGCACCTCACCAAAGGCGGCATTGGTGGCTCACACATGGTTTTAGTGGGTAGAGCTGTGCTGTGACCACCCGCCTGGGGAGTTCCCACCACCCCCGCGGGAAACCTGGACCGTGAAATACACCTGGCGCAACAGAAAGAAAAAAAGGGACACCCGGATGGAACGAAGTTCCTTTCGATTAATTAGTGAAGACCTATTAATAAAACACATTACCAACAACTGTAGGTACCTACGTGGAATGTGTTATAATGAAAACTACTTACATATCTAATTTTTCAAACATGTTTAAATTGTATAATTCTTAAAGCATTTATGTAAATCTGCCAATAGACGGCGGGGTGCATATTATGTATAATTATTTAAATACCAAGGAAATCTGTTTTAAAATAAATTAAGTTTGGTGAGTCTCTTTTCAGGTATATTTCCCGGGTATGAAGCCAATTAATACATTCTTTATTAATATCACGTTTTCTGTTAATAACCATTTTCTCAACCTTAGAAGTTCCCAGAAAATCAGATTTTTCCGTAACTATTAGAAAGAAAGAAAGAAAGAAAGAAAAATTTATTCGTGAAACTACTTAAGACACAATTAAAAATATAACATAATATAAACCTTGTAGTTACACAAAACGGCCTCAACTCAGTGTTTGCTGGAATTACCATTCCAGCACTGGTCTTCCGTTGAGGCCATTAAGTGAAGCCACGAAACGATTACACAGCACACAAAAAATAAAAAAAATAAATTAGAAAGGAGAAAGAAAAGAATATATATATAATAAATAAACAAAAAAGTACATAATTGATCACATAATATAGCTATGACAACATAATATTATGTTTACTAAAAAACACAAACCGAGAGAGAAAATATTTATATTATTATGCGCCTTTAAAGTAAATATTTTTGACGTCTACATGCCAAAGATAAAGAAGAAGAAGGAAATTAAAAAATAAATAAAAATAAGACGCGAACATAATATACAATTTACAATATACTTATAAACTAATACTCGATTAAGTCAATTATAGATGGTTCAAAGTAGAATTATAAAGGATAAATACATAAATAAAAAACAAACAGAGCACGTTAGCTTTGAATTCAGCAGGCAATATTTCCAGGTCACATGGAATGGTGAAAGAAGAATTGGACAATATGACGCCACACAGTTGTGACATAAACTTTTGGTATGTACGTAAAGCAGTTTAAACAATATATTATATGCACTTCCCCACCTATCAATTACTTGCCTACAAAACTTAAATTAAAAAATACTAGTGTCGACCCTTAATGCTTCCTCAATTTTCTGGTGCTGATTAATATACACTTTAAGTTTGGTTCTGAAAGATTGTATATTTTGCAGGTTTCTTATAGGCGGCGGAATGTTGTTCCAACATTTGGAAGCACAATAACGAAAACTGCCTCTAAACGCAGCTGAGCCATGACGCTGTGTTGAGAGCTGCACGGCACACTTGCGAGAGCCGTGAATCCTCTGCTGTGACATCCATGACAGTTTGTCATAGAGATACTTGGGTTGGTTATATTTTATTACGCCAAATAAAAGACATGCTAAATGTAACTTACGTCGGTGCTTCATTTTTAAGATAGAATTTTTATTAAGAAATGGTGTTACGTGGGCTCTTGGCGGGATATCAAAGCAAAAACGGGCACAGGCATTCTGCACCCTTTGTACTAATTTTTGTGTTCGCGCTAGTATACATGGACCGGTAACCACATCCATATAATTTAGTTTTGACAGAACAAGAGACTCAACCAGTTGGACTCGCAACTCTTCTTTCAAAAATGGTCTCATTTTATATAGGACCTTTAATCTATAAAAACAATTCCTCACTGTGTTGGCAATATGGCTTTCAAATCGCAAATTACAATCCATTTGTAGGCCCAAATTTCGGGCTTCATAGACACGATCGACCGGTTTGTCCATAAGCCTAATAGTCTCCGACAGGCACAGGCGATTTAGATGATGTTTGCTGCCAAATATGATATATTTTGTTTTTTTAGGATTCAGGAGCAACCAGTTGTTTTTAGACCAAGTGACTATTCTAGAAAGATCCTCATTTAACTTAACTATTGCACTGTCGATTTCTGATGGCTTACATGAAATATATACCTGCACATCATCTGCGTACAAGTGATATTTACAATTAATTATATGGTTCTGTATATCTGCAGAGTACAGTGCGAATAATACCGGCCCCAAAATAGAACCTTGTGGCACACCTCTTTCCACATGTTTCTTTTCAGATGTGACTATAGAACCATCACTGAGGCTCATCTTAACATATTGATATCTATTACTAAGGTAACTGTTAAACCACAGCAAAGACTCTTGATCAAAGCCATAATAACTTAGCTTAGACATAAGCATATTGATATTTATAGAGTCAAAGGCTCTGGAAAAGTCTAGCAACACAAGCACGGTGCACATTCCCTTGTCCTGGGAGCAAAGTATGTTGTCAGTTACATCAAGTAGTGCGGTGACCGCACTACGCTGTTTTCTAAATCCGGACTGAACCTCAGGTAAAATATTGTTTTTTTCAAGATATTCCATCAACTGGCAACATACAACTTTCTCCAATACTTTAGACAGGCATGGTAGAATACTAATAGGCCTAAGGTCACTAAGATTTGTAGGATTTGTATGTTTCGGTAAGGGTTTCACTATTGCTATTTTCCAGATATCGGGGTATGTACATGTTGTAATTGATTTATTGATTATATAATTAATGTAGTGTAATGTATGAGGAAATGTCAATATAAGCATATCCAATGTTATAGCATCACAACCTTCTGCATTTGATTTTAGACTTGTTATTATATGAATAATTTGTCGTAAATTAACTGGCTCAATATGAAATATAGCATCACTAAACTTATGATATTCATAATATGTTAACTGTGATAAGGAAATACTGAAATTGCCCGGGATAGTCAAAAAATGGTTATTTATTATGTCTGGATTATTGAAAGAATGTGGTAAGTCAGTGTGTGATTTTGGTAAGAGAGTGTTTTTTAGATTTTTCCATAATTGTTTTGGGTTGTGAATGTTATTGTTAATGTTGTGTTCAAAGTATGCTAACTTTTCAAAGTAGAGCGCTCGACTGACTGTTGTTTTAAGTAGCTTGTAATATTCTTTTTTACTGTCTGATTTGGTCTTGTGATAAGCTGCACAGGCCTGATCTCGTAACTTCATCATTATTTTGATGGTATCAGTTATCCAGGGATGGATCTGCTTCTTGATGATAATCGATTTTCTTGGGGCATGTAAATCCAAAAGTGACAAGACGCTTTGATTCAAAACGTTAACCGCATCGTTAACGTTGCTAAGCGTCAATATATGGTCCCAATTTATACTAAGTAAATCCCTATTAAAAAGATCTATGCATATGTCTTTTTTTGCTCGTATGCATATGTTGTGAGGTGCAGGTTTTAACCGTTTAATGTTAAACTCACATATTATAAGGCAGTGACCTATCGATGAGCCCATGTGTTCCAATGACAGCTTGCGTATACTCAAGTCTGTACAAACCACATCTATGAGAGTCTGGCTAGTATCGGTAAAGTGAGTCGGTTCATCAACTATCTGTCTTAAGTTAAAACATGACAGGAATGTATTGAATTTTATTGTTTTTAAATCGTCTTTTAAATACAAATTAATATTAAAATCACCAAGTAAAATTAAATTATCATAATTATTCAAAGAGCTTACAGAATCTGAAATTGCATCAAAAAATAAATCTACATCCATCCACGGTGGACGGTATGCCGTGCCGATCACTAACTTTCGCCCGCCAAGAGTCATCGTAATCCACATCTGTTCAACGGACTTATGACTTGGGTCCACCGGATGAGACCAGCTGCGTACAGTCATATTCCGCTTGATGTAGAATCCAACGCCTCCACCGCGAGATCTTACGTCCGGCGGGCGCGGAACATGACGCAACCGGTACCCCGGCAGCACCGGGGCACGCGCCTCTTCTCCAGCTCTCAGCCAGGTCTCGTTTATTGCCAGTACGTCAATGTCATTCCGCATGATTGAGGCTATAAAGTTATCATGATTTGTGCCGAGGGAACCTGCATTGTACAAAGCGATTTTTACATTCTTATTAGCCATTGGAATTAGTTTTAAGTAATTTCGTACCTAGTATAAACGATATGTAAACTGGACAATGAACGCATAAAAGACTATGATATCTATAAGCTGTAAATAAATGTGGAACATCATAATATGTGAACTGTACCAAATAAAATATTTTGTATTTTCTTGTCTTGTGTTTAAATAAAATCCTACGTGCAAAATATATTCCCCCTTCACCACACCAAGAACTCCTTATCCCTCCTGTGCTTATATTCAAAACTAACGCTATGTATACATACTGTATGTTATTGACCACAGTTATTGTTGTCAAACAGGGACGGAGCCAAAAACCCGCTCGAAATCAGTGTCTGTATGGATGGGGTACACCGGCAGTCCATCACTTTGTCGCGCGTATATGCGACCTCTTCTCGTCCATGAGTACCTCCACTGACGCTTACGACACTCCTCGCGGACTCGTTGAAACAGCTGGCGATTGGAGCGCGTCAGCCTCTCGTTCAAGTAGACCCGACACGGTGGTCCGCCCAGGCCGATGTCCTCCGTCGTAAGGGTGCGGCGAACGCGCGCAGCACGCAGCATATCGTCGCGCACCTGTCGGCGTGCAAAACGCACTACCACGCGACGGGCGCGCCTCTTCGTACCATCGTTACCTGCACCGCTGTGGCCTAAAGCTCCGACCCTCTCGGCATACACCACATCACGCTGTTCCAGTTGAACACCCAGCTTAGCCGCAAGCACAGTGACGATATGCTGGACGTTTTCCCCCTTCTCCTCTGGCAGATGACCGATTTCTAAATCTGTAAGAATAGCGTCCTGGTCCCGGTCGTTAAGCTCAACCTTGAGTTGCACTACTGTTTGCTGCAATTTGGCGACCTCGTCCATCCCCGGTGTCTCCGCCGGCGCCGCTTCGGGTCTCTGTTCGAGTGCCTTAATTCTAAGTTCGAGCCCGTTCATCCGTTCCGCCATACTGTCCATGGATGTTTTAAATTCCTTACGGAATTCGCGCACTTCAGCCATATAAAGCGCAAGCTCTCGGCGCATATCTTTTATGTCTGTGTCGACTATAGAGGGCGCTTGCAGACCAACTACGGCAGCTTCGCACAGAGAAACGCGATCAGGGGACCCGCAGAGGCTCTTCACTGGGGTGCAGCTATTATCGCCCTTCGGACGATTTCTAGCGCATTCTGGGCAACCCCAGTCCTTACTGACCGTCGACTTCTCAAGGATTCCCACACACATTTTGTGGAACTTTAATGGACAAGTTGAACATACAGCGACACCTGTCGATGGGAGGAACTTCCCGCATGCAGTACATTTGGCCATAGTTAAGCTTGCGACCACTAGATGGAGTTGTATTAATAGTTAATGACGGGTTTGCCGTGGTTAAAATTGTTTGTTTTGGGACGGGCTACCCTCTCGCGAGAGAAATACTATGATTATTGGAACGCAATAAATCACAGATATCTTGTTGATTTGGACACTTTTTTGTAAGATAACACTAACACATATACTGTTAGCACTGGGGCACAATATTAACACCTCTACCACGAGTTTCAAAGAGTTATTTAATTTATTGAACGTAAAATAGCGCGAGCGTAACTGTACGTGTAGTCGTCCGTGACGTCACTCCTATTACTGTAAGCGGGTGGGTTCTATTTCTTGCAATCTTTCATACCCTGCACATAATCATCGGGAGTGTATAGGAGTTTTAAATGGGGATGATTGGAGCAGTTCTAATACCTATAGTCGAGGAATATTCTCCTAAGTGATCAGACGAAGTTAAAATTTCGCTTGAAGATGAAGAAAGCTACAACTATTTACGCGTTGCATCTTCATTATTATATTCGGTGTTGGTCTCCAATGCTTTTCTTATTATCTTCTTATCTTATTCAAATTCTTGCCTCTACATAACATTTTCGCACTTTTTTCTCTTTATTTTTTCTCTTCAACGCCGGGAAATGCTCTGAGGCATCCCACTGGGCAGTGGGTCTCCCCAGGTGGGTATGTGGGACTCGCTGCGCCGGAAAGGTGGTAATTGGACACAGCTCTACTCACTAAAACCCGGCGAATGCCACCAATTCCGCCTTTGGTGGGGTGCCCCGGATCTAATGAGCAAACAGGGCGCCTCGACGGCTAGTCAGCCCCTCAGGGAACCGACGCCACCTCCAGAGGGGTTTTCCCGCACTAGAGAACAACCCCTCCCAACGTTGGGACAGTACAATGGGGTAAGGTTCCCGTCCTCGCCCCCTGCCCCCTGCTCCTTTGTCCCCTCTTCTTATAAGAGGGGTACAAAGAGCCCCCTCGGCTCAATTAGCTTCGCCCTAGGTGCTGGGCACACCTTAGGCTACTGCGCCCCACCTGGCCTGAACCATGGTGGGGAACATTTTCGCACTTAATTTTAAACGAAATAAACAAAAACAATAGATAGTTAATAGAATCAGGCGTTACTTTGCGGAAATCCATTATATAAGATATTAAATTATATAATATTAATTAGCAATTATCCCGCGAAACACGCAGTCTTTACAGCAAATGTGTGAGTGCACGCATATGCATGCATATAGCACCGTCCTCCTTTCCCACACTGCATATGCGTACACTCGCATGCACCACCACCCCACATGCACCACAACCACAGTAAAAGACCACCACCAAACAATCTACGCACGTTTCGGCATCCTCAGGATGTAGAGTCTACATCCTGAGGACGCCTCGGTGTCGGAGTCGGGGTGCACTCACACATTTGCTGTAAAGACTGCGTGTTTCACAGGATAATTGCTAATTAAGATAATATAATTTAATATCTTAAAAACAATAGATCTTCTTCGCGGAGAAAAAAAAAACGGTTGTCTGTAAAGTCGGTTTACTAACGATAGTTGAACGTGACAACGTCATAAGAAAATGGAACGCCTCAGAGCGAGGTAACGCCGCATACGTCATGTTTTTTCGTTCGTGCAGCCGGCTCCATCGAATTATAAGACGTTGTCACGTCAAAAACGGTCATCACCCATTTGAACTAATTCGTTGAATGTCACATATATTGACAAATGTTTGGCGTTTTACTTTGAAACTTTGAGTTGCACTTTGAGCCATTTAAATAATGGAATAAAGTATATATTTAGTTGTTTAAAGATGAGAGGTATGTAACTAGTCATGTCATTTGGTACCTTTGGTGCTGACAGGTTTCAAAATAGAATAGTTATATGCAAAATAGAATCACATACTAGTGGTTCTCCTGTTTTACAATATTTATTTATACATGATAGAACCAAATGCCTGTGGTTTCATTTTGCAAAAAGAAAAAAGCAATTAAATTACGAATTTATTTTAAGCATTACCATACCACAGAAACCTGGTTCCATTTTGTGTATTAAAAGTAATTGTTATTAATATAAAATATGTGTTGTAAAATAATTGTGGACACCAAGAGACGCTCTACTACTTTCAGAGCCTCTCGCTCGGCACATTTTTTCTGTAACTACGCAGTTCAGTTTATTAGATGTTTATGGTAAATATTCATACGGTGTTATGGTGGTAATTTTAACATAATGACATGAGTAATACTGATTATGAAAGCGACTGATAGCGAATTGACATTTATGCGGTACAGTAAAAACTCATGCACATTATAGTATCAGGATTTACCTCCGCAGTACCATATTAATTATATAATTTATGTACCGTCGAGCGAGGCCTGAAAATAATGGCGCGAGTCCGCGGCGCACTATATTACTCTATATTTCATCACAATCCATTAAGCCACAACGAAAACAAAAAACGAGTACACGCCTTAATGGTTTTATAATAAAAATGGCGAACGGCGGAAAGAAATTTACAGTAATGGGGTAAAAAATTATTATGGGGAAGTTGGCGACGTGTGCGGCGAATATGGTGTTGGATATGTTGTAAACTATAGACATAGGTGTGACACATTTTATATACATTTTATTTTCATCGTTTCTTTTTCTTTAAAGCCGGGAAATGCTCTGAGGCATCCCGTGGGGGAATCCCGTCTACCCAGGTGGGTAAGTGGGACTCGCTGCGCCCGAAAGCTAGTAAGTGGACGCAACTCTACTCACTAAAACCCAGTGAGTGCCACCAATGCCGCCCCTGGTGAGGTGCCCCGGATCTGTTAACCAAACAGGGCACCTCGACGACCGACGCCACCTCCACAAAGGAGTTGTCCCGCACCATAGAACAACCCTTCCCAACGTTGGGACAGTACAATAGGGTGAGGTTCCCGACCTTGCCCCTTGCCCCCTGCTCTTTTGTCCCCTCTTCATAAGAGGGGTACAAAGGGCCCCCTCGGCTCAATTCGCTTCGCCCAAGGTGCTGGGCTCATCCTAGGCTACTGAGCCCCACCGCCACGACAAGGCCTGAAGTCTGAACCATGGTGGGGAGGTTTATCGTCTGCTTTAGATGAATATTTATAAAATAGAAACAGATAAAAACCTCGAATCTGCACTAATCAGAAAACTGTATCCATTCCAACGTCATGTAGAAAGCGGTCAATCGATAACAACGAATCGAATACATAGTGAAATTATTTAACCTAATAACAATTTAATTAAACTCTTACTAATTTTATATCGCATTCCGTACGCTGCAGTACGCAGTTTGCAACACGCAATTTATAGTATGCAGCAAACATTGCGCAACAAACAGTGCGCATCAAACAGTGAGCAGCAAACAGTGCGCAGCAAACAGTGCGTAGCGAACAGTGCGCAGTTTACAATACGCAGCACTCTGAACCGCCTTTACGTGTAATTACGTATAACAAACAATAGATTCAATAAAGCCTTTGATAATATTATTTACAGATTAGTGAATACACAATTTCACGTCCAGTTAACTAACACTTGCAATATTTGAACAATGCCAATGGCGGGGGCAGTTTATTCACGTGAATTAGCCGATACGTTGTATCCATGTTGGTGATAGTTCCGCGATGAACAATCCATTTGTCCAGTGTGATATCTAGCAGTAAATTATTCGCATAGGACTTTTACTCAATATAACGACCGAAAGATCCTAATAGGGTTTGCTTCTTTCTTAATAAAAATCTTGATGTACTTGGATAGAAAGACTCATGTATAACGATGGTAAAAAACTGATAATAAAGAAAAACAGAAAGTTTGCACATTTTCAAATAATGTTCTGATGGTGACTAAATATTCTGAACACAACATGTATCTGGTGTGAAATATCATTCAGTTGTGTTTGCGTCAGAGCAAGTCGTAAGACACCCGTGCCTAAAGTATTAGTCAAGTTTAACATAAATATTATGACCTCAACGATAATGAGTCAAACAATTGTTTGAATTTCAATGATTACATAATTTCGTTAACAACATTTAAAGCTTTTTGTTAATTTGTTCACATTATCTGCTAAATGAGTTTGCTGGCAACCCATACGTACTAGTTAAGCATCCTCCGTTTAGTATGCACCCCGAGGACCGTATAGCTTGGCCGTCAGCCAAATGTCCACTCTAATCCGGCCTAACTTGTACTCTTATAGAGCAAACACTTGCTATTAGTTCTGTACAATTTCCACCAAGTTTCGGTTAGTTAGCGGAGCGACGGTGACGCCGAGATATGAGAACCATCTGGTCCAAAGTTAGACGTGAATAGCCGCGTTGAGTCCAATAGTGCTAATCTTACGGTACGAGGATATTACATTAGATTACTTTGATGACTATCTTCATTTGTAGAAAATGTATGTTTTCGCCTAAATACTAATTATCTTTTAAAATCAAGGAATAGACTTTAAATACGTGATAGACGCATATAAAGAATCTGTATGTCGATATTTGCCAAAGTTGCTTTTGCGACTCCTAATACTCCTCCGGCAATTGGGATAGTAAAAGTAAATTATTCTTTAATGAACGTCTGAATTCTTGTAGAGCTTAATTTTGTGTTATGTATATACAAAATGAAAAATAAATAATTAATATATTGGCTACCAAGTGTTTGATATAAATACTTTAGTACTGTAACCTTTAGATTGTACGTGCATCACGCGCTCCTCACCGCGGTTCAAATTGGAACAACAATAATATGTAGAGGCCGCGGTAGCATCACTCATAACATACCTAACACAGACGCTTAGCCGCTGGGACTGCATCGTAAACTTGTGTTTATCTCGTCGTGAGTCGTGAGTCATTACGCACGCAATTACCTCCACTAAACTACATAGTCGCGGTTAGCTAAATATTGTTAAAACTTTTACATAGTTCGTAAAGCTGTCGGCACTGTTAACAGAGAAAAAATAAAAGACTGGACACCCGACCGAAGTAAAACCTTAACTTAGAAATAAGACAATAATATGATATTTCAATTTTTAATAATAAAATGTTGTAATTTCACTGTGAATTCATAAATGTGACATTGGAAGTGTTCGGTGAAGAGGTTGCAATGTCGCGAGATCTATTTTAGACAAAAACAGAAGAAAGCTTTTTTTAATTCCTAGAATGCCTAGCAATAAAAAATAAAAAGAAATGTACAAGATATAAAAAAAATATTAACATTAGAATCAAGACCAACAACGAGAACACCTTTAATGGAAAATGGATTTAACAATAAAAGAAAATTTGAAAAAAACGTACTATTGGAAGTACTCAACAAATATAAAATGTGCACTTTACTTATTGTCAGACTCAGATTATAAATAAAATAACACCATTTTACACAGCAAAGAATATCATAACAAACATGAAACAAAATTAATGTTAAACTAGAATAAAAAACAAACCCTTTAACACGACCATTTGAGATTATATATGTATATAGATACCATTGGATCACGGTCAATAAAAAATACATCTCTTAGTCTATCATTTCGCAAGTTATCCTTAGGTATATTTCAACGAAAAAATCAAAGTTCCGGTGATTTTATGAAATTAATAAAGAATGTAACTGAAAATTACGAGATAGACCGACACTGGCTAATAATACGAGAGAGTTTAAGGATGAAAATATAAAGATGATTTTTACTGCTGTGGACACAAATGATCTTAATGCGAAGCTAAATCGAATTTTAGTCAATAAGATGTAAAATTAATAAAAACATTAAAAAGCAGCATTTAATATACTATATTTATTGTTATGTTACATATTATTATTTAAAAAAATAAAACTCTTATTTTCAGAGGAACACATAATTATGTACCCTTATTTCATTTCTCCAATTTTGAATAAAACACTCGTAAGATCACATATCATACCTTCAACTTAAAAGCTCATACATATTATAAATTATAATGTATATTGAAAAGTACTCACCAAAATAAGACTGACGACTGCAATTTCATGCAAGCATAACTATATATCTGAAACAAAATTATTACATTATAATATATTAATTTGGAACAGCGACATTATTTGATGACATGACAGCGGTACACCTGCTGGTGATGGTGAAAGTGATATTCTATAAATAAAGTGGGGTTGGCCAAAGTTTCCCGCCAACTCAAACATCATGCACAAATAGACCTAAGTGCGGCCAAACAAAGGCTTACAGACTAATTAACTAACGCCGCCCCCCGGCCCGCCGCGCCGCCCTCACTTGATATTTCATGCTCTACGTCATATCGCCGCCAACTTGAAAGGAAATTGGCACAAACTTTTGTTGGGCGCTAATTTGGTTCTGAACATGTGCTGTTTTTATTTCATACTTGCTGACTGCTCTGCATTCTCTGATGGTGAGATAAAAGTATAAAAATTGTTTATAATAGTTATTTATACAACTGTCGTATAATAATCAACGTGTTTTAATACCCCTATTGAAACACGAGGCAATAGTATCACAGGAGTGTTTTAATACCTAATTATCAACAGTTGCATACAAGACTTTATCTACAACCATAATATGAATCCTCTATAAAAGACTCTGAAACAGTGAGGTTCCTGCTAACATTAAAACAGCCAGTGCTTCAGACATTCATTAGTGTATACAAATAAATAAGTATTAAGGCGAGTCACCACTCACCGGGACTGGCGGGGTAGCGGGGGTCGCGGCGTCTTGTGAAAACGCTACATAGCATTACAGTTTTGAAAAAAAATTGAATAAAAAAAAACATAGGACGTGAGATTAAAAAAATGGCACGTTATAATAAAACAATTTTTACGGATTTTAGGATCAAGTAAAGTACATCTTATCATGTAACCAATTAGCAATATGATAGTTTTTGTGAGATTGTTATTTAATATTAGATATCTCAAAAAATGGCGAGGCGAGGGCGCGACCGTGCCAACGTTCATATCGACTCCGTGTTTTAAATTCAGTAATAAATATAATTAGTGGTTAAACGCGTAAAAAGAACATTAAAATAAAAGTGTAATAATACAAACTATCTGGAAAAAGTGACTTTAGTTCGAAAACTATGTGTTAAGTGCCTAAAAACTATTTAAATAAGAAGTGACAATCAGCTGACAAAAGCCATTACAAATGAATTCAGTGTACTAGTGAACAAAGAAAAGTAAATATAAATAACTAAGAACAATATTAAATAAAAAAAAATAAAAAAAAAAAAAAAAAAAAAAACAGTGCTGTGTATGTGTTTCTATGGACTAACTAGGAATAAAAGTGCAATTTTAACACGAAACAGTAAAGGAAAAATACATATGTACTTTGAACAATTAAAAATTTAAAGTGACAGTTAACAGAATTTTAAACGTATCACTCGTGCAATAAACTGTTAATAAACTTTTTGCGTTAACCTAAAGCAAGAATAGTGTGTGCGAAGTAGTGAAAAGTAAATCAGATGAAGAAATATAAATAAAACAAATGCAAAATATACCTACAAGATTGTTGTTTTTTGCAAATCATCTTCAATAGTTCCAGCGTTCCATATCACACACAACGCCATCTGTTAGAACAGCAGCGAACCACTTGGAGACGATCAATACTACGACGTCGATCGGTAAATAATTCACATACGCACCGCTAGAGGACATTACTTTAACCATAACAAACCAAAATGATGGAAGAAGTTTTAAGTACATTAAAATCAATAAAAAAGGAATTAGACGAACAAAGAATTGAAATTAGAGAAACCGGTAAAAACGTCACGGAACAAGTTACACAAAATATTACTAGCATTTTCGAGGAAAAAAATTTTTGGTTTTGGAAGAAAAAATTGGAAAATTGAAAGAAAGAATGGAAAATCAAGAAAAAAGAATTTATTATTTGGAAAAACAAGCAAGAATAAGAAATATAGTATTTTTTGGTATTGAAGAAAAAGAAACATCTTACAAAAATTTCGAAGAAAACATAATTAAATGGATTCAGCAATATTTCTCTATAAAACTGAGCTCCAACGACATCCAGGGGATAAAAAGATTGGGAATGAAAGGAGAGAGATCACGTCCAACTGTAGTAACCTTCACTACACTGGGAATAAAAATTGAAATATTTAAGCAAAAAGGAGCGCTGAAAGATACGCAATACTATATGAAAGAAGACTTCCCTAAATATGTGCTTGAAAAAAGGAAGGAGTTACAGGAACAACTGAAATTAGAGAGGGAAAAGGGAAATATAGCTATACTAAAATACGACAAACTGATAGTGTCAAAGCACCAAAGTAAAAGAAAATTCCGGTCATCACCTGAAAACACCACACAAACTAAAACAGATAAGCATACTCAGGCTACTAAGAAAAACAAGACACAGCAACCTAGAAAGACAATCACTGGATCAAACAGCATTACAGAAGGAGTCATAAAACCCAGCATGCTAAATTTCTTGACTAACAAAAGTACAACCAAAACTAATAATAAACAAGAAAGCAACAGCGAGAATATATAGCAACTAAGCCCAAGCCCCTCCTACCAAACAGACACCAAAATTGAACACAAAAATATAAAAACAACATATTAGAAAAACTCTTCCAAGCCGGTTGGTCACCGTGGAAGATTATGACCAAAACCCTCCAATGAACACACCAATAGAGCAAGGAAACATCTTACATAAAAACAAACTAATGATTGCAACATACAACGTCCGAACCCTCTCATCGTATGACCGTTTGCTCGAGTTTGAAGAGGCTATAAGGAATATAAAATACGATATCATCGGAATATCTGAAATGAGAAGACATGGAAATAAAATAGAAGAGTACGAAAATTTTATACTGTGCTACATAGGGCAAACCCCTGGCAAATATGGAGTTGGCTTCATTATAAATAAGTCTCTCAAAAACCACATAATAAGCTTCAATGGCATAACAGAGCGAGTGGCAACACTAAACATAAATATACAGGGACATAAAATATCCATTATACAAGCTTATGCACCAACAGAAGCGGCAAGCGACCTTGATATAGAAGAATTCTACACTACAGTCGAGAAAGCCTTGGGCACAGCGCAAAAAACCACAATATTAATGGGAGACTTCAACGCCAAGCTTGGAACCCCCAAAGCTGACGAATATTTAGTTACTAAAAAACACGGATACGGCGAGAGAAACGAAAGAGGACAAAGACTGGTAGAGTTTGCGCTCCAACACAAATTAATGATAATAAACACATGTTTTAAAAAAAGACAGAGCAAAAGATGGACCTGGCGATCCCCTAACGGACAATACAGAAACGAAATCGATTTTATCTTGTCTAACCAACATGGAATATTCCAAAACATCGAGACGCTCAATCTGAACTACAATTTCGATCATAGAATAGTCAGATCAACAATAACACTAAACAAACAAAAAATATCAAGAGCCACGTTTACAAACAGCCAAAATAGCAAATTAAAGAGCGAAGAGGAAATAAGTAAGTTCAACGAAAGCCTAATATCACATCTATCTACAACTATCTGCGAAAACACCACGGTACAATACTGCTACGACAGGATAGAAAAGGCTATCACTTTTAGCTTGAAACAAGCTCGCCCAAAGAGAGAAGAAAATAAACAACACAAAATACTATCGGCAAGTACAGTAAGGCTACTAAAAAGAAGGAAGGAATTACAGAAAACTAAAAACAAATCACGAAGTCAGAAAAATGAATTGTCCGCACTATATAAAGTAGTCAATAAGTATATAAAAGCAGACTACAAAAAATATAGGAAAGACACAATAGAAGAACATCTACAAAGAAATGGAAGTACAAAGAAGGCCTATAAGAAGCTCAAAACTAATACATCATGGATAGAAGGACTGAGAAAAAAAGATACAGAACTGTACACTAGAGGCGACATCATATCTACCGCAACAGAATTTTATAGACATCTTTACAGCAACAGAGACACGAAATCAATTAATCTTGTCACAGAAACAGAAGCTACACCTAGAAATAACGTTAAACCCATAGACGCAACAGAAATAATTGAAGCAATAAAGAAACTGAAACTAGATAAAAGCCCTGGTTCAGATAATATTACAAACGAAACACTAAAAATTGGACATAAAACTCTAGCACTGCCGTTAGCGGAACTATTTAACAAGATCTTGCAAGAGTCGGAAACACCTTCCCAATGGTCCAAATCCAACATCATACTAATTTACAAAAAAGGCAACCCGAAGGATATCGGAAACTACCGACCAATCAGCTTACTGCCAAGTCTATATAAACTTTTCTCCACAATTATAAACATAAGGATTAGAGAGACATTGGAAAAAAAGCAGCCAGTGGAGCAAGCAGGCTTCAGAAGGGGCTTTTCAACAGTCGACCACATCCATACCCTTGAGTTGATAATGGAAAAGTATCAGGAAAAACAAAGAACACTCTATATATCATTCATAGACTACCAAAAAGCCTTTGATACAGTAAGACATAACAGCATCTGGGAAAGCCTGAAAGAACAGGGAGTAGAGGAAATATATATAAAAACCATCAAATCCATATACAGAAAAAATAATGCTAAAATTAAGCTTGAAACATTAGGCCCTAGCTTTCCAATAGAGCGAGGAGTGAGACAAGGGGACCCGCTGTCTCCAACAATATTCATAGCTGTTCTCGAGTCGATCATTAGCAAGCTAGATTGGAGTAAACAAGGTATATACATAAACGGTACTTACTTGAGCCACCTGAGATTCGCGGATGACCTAGCACTGTTATCCGAGTCATCTTCCCAACTACAGAGCATGGTAGAAACCCTGAACCGAGCTAGTGGAAAAGTAGGCCTAGAGATGAATATTAAAAAAACTAAGACAATGACAAACAGCTCTAAAAGACCAATAACAATCAATAACAAACCATTGGAATACGTTGAAGATTATGTCTATCTGGGAAAAAACATAAGTTTTCACAGGAAAAATAAAAATACAGAAATAGAGAAAAGAATAAAATTAACATGGAACAAATTTTGGGGTCTCAAGGAAATTTTTAAAGGTGATCTACCACAAGACATTAAAACCAAAGTCATGAATTCAAGCCTCTTGCCATGTTTGACATATGGTTGCCAAACGTGGAAATTCACTGCTGAAACAAGAAAAAAGATAATCGTCTGTCAGAGAGGACTCGAAAGAAGTATGCTAAAGATCAGAAAATCAGATAAAATACGTCATACTAACATAAGAAAAATAACCAAAGCAACAAACGCTTTAAGCTACGCAAAAAAATTGAAATGGAAGTGGGCAGGACATGTTGCCCGGCTTACTGATCACAGATGGACTAAAAAAGTAACTTTCTGGAAAGGCCCACTAGGCAAAAGAATAAAAGGTAGACCTATTACACGATGGGAAGACGACATTAAAGCGATAGCTGGTCAAAATTGGAGTAAAGTAGCTGAAGACAGAGACAAATGGGCATCACTGGAGGAGGCCTACACCCAACTTGGGGTTCCAGTAGATTAAAAGAAAAAAAAACTATTAATATATATATATTAATATAAATATAGAAATCTAGGTACACATACAATTAAGTAAAGGAAAGAGAAATTATACTAACATAGATTAAACTACATGAACTAACACGAAAATAAATTGTAAGAAGTGTAAACTTTAAATACTGGAAATAAAAGGCTTTTTATTTTATTTATTTTATTTATTATCTCAAAAAAATTATTTGGCAAACCATTGTTCTCGTTTTGCCTGTGGTGACTCGCCTTAATGAAATAATTATTTACTGTAGCAGCAGTAATTAACATTTTGTATCGTGCATTTATTTACTATTATTTACTAGCCTTTGATATTTTCCAATTGATAAAATCTTAATACCCTTTTTTACGTTTACAGGTAGCGAAACGCGCATGAATGACAATGTTCTTTTCTTAAAATTCATACAGATGTTCTTTTTCTGAAATTCATATAGATACCACGCACGAACATTAAGAATGTGTCTGTCTGTTAAGTAAACCCTTTTCGCAGAAAGGATCGAAAAAAAACCAAAAGAGTGTTATTATGAAATTCAGTACAATATATTTAAAAAAAAATCGTTTGTTCAATCAGTTATTGTTCAAACGAACTAACTCTAATATATGAGCTACAATAGTTAGGAATGTTCGTGAAATAACAAACTAAGTTTATTATTTTGTGCGTGTTTTTCTTATTGTTTGTACAAACATTGGACGTTATTAATTATTTTCAGTATATTATTGAACGCTGCTGGCTTTTACCCCGACCGCTCTCTTCAAGATGTTAACGACGGAGAAGAAGCTCTTACCCTCGACTTCATCCGAGGTTTATTGATAGAATATTAATCCTTTCTTAAAATTAATTGATAAAGTAGCGCCATCGGATGATGTGGTGCCTCATTGATTTTATAAAATCTTAGGTTTTTACAAGGAAATTAGTTGTTTTATTACTTAGTAATAGTATTACTTGGCAATCATCAGCTATTTAACTATAAGGAGGTGCAGGTTTGAGTCCCGACAAATATATTAAGTATAGTTCCAGGATTATTATACTTATAGAATAAGGTTGTAAGTTTTAAAACTTAATTTCTCTGTATTTATTAATTGCCAAAATCCTCATATAAGTTGTAACAACTAAAGCAGGATATCAGGCGCGTTATCAAGCTGGGCTGGGCGTGGGCGACTCGTGTCCGTCAAAACACATCACCATGATCAGCCCGTGACCGTCCAGCCTGGCCGTCTCGATGGTCATGTTACGACACAAACAAGGAGTGTAACATGTCGCGTCTGGTCCATGATATTGATTTTATTACAAAATGTTGTTATTTCAAATCCGTATGTAAATTTTTCCATTTGCTTGATAAATACAATTTGTTTCGAATGTTTTAAGCCTAATTGGTTGTGATGAAAGTGTTTTCAGGTAACGGTAATACCTAGCGCGTTTTATTTGAAAATCGACCTTCTTTTTACATCTATCTACGCTTGAATAATGTATAATTTGCCTATTCCGATAATTTAAAATTCTCTGTAACTTATGAAATATAATATGAATACTTGAACTTAAGAAATATAAAATAAATAACAACTCCCCCACCAAAGTTCAAGCCTTGCCATGCCCACCGCCATGATAAGTAGCTTAAGGTAAACCCAGCATCTTGGGCGAAGCAAATTAAACCGGGGGAGCTGCTCTTTGTACCCCTCTTATAAGAAGAGGAAACAAAAGAGCAGGGGGGACAAGGGACAAGCATAGGTACCTCACCCCATTGCACTGTCCCGACATTGGGTGGGGTTGCTCTGTGGAGGTGGGATCGATCCCTTGGGGAACTGACTAGCCATCGAGGTGCTACTAGTAACTAGCAATACTAACTTGTAAGAATGTCTTAGCGTAAAGATTTTTTTTAGACTTCATATCAGAATTATAATGAAACACTTTTTTACTTAACCCGACGTTTCGGATACTTTACAGCAACCATGGTCACGGGAGGACTGAGGTGTCATACGTCCTAATGTTACAAAGTTATTCGAAACTACCCTATGATACATCAATATTTTGGTTAGTCCTATCTACGCAGAAAGTGCTAACTGTATCTTTAATCTGTGACATATTATGCTTGGATTTTGATTTGATAATATTAATAATGGGATCCCAAGCAGGTGGTAAGAGCCAGCCATCTTCTCTATTGAAATTAGGATGTTTTTTTTATTTCAATAGCCTCACGGATCATCCTTGGTTGGAATCGGTGTTCTTTTGCGAGGACTTGTGGTTTATCAAATCTGATATAATGGCGAGCTTTGTCAAGACTATGTTCACAGATGGCAGACTTAGTGTAGCGACGGTGTTTTAAATCAGCTATATGTTCTTTGACGCGAGTTTTAATAGATCTTTTTGTTTGGCCTATATAGGAGAGACCACAGTCGCAATCAAGCTTGTATACTCCTGCATATTGTAAGGGTATATGACACTTGACAGATGGTAAGAATTGACCTATCTTTTTTGGCGGCTTGAAAAAGGTTTTGATGGAAGCTCGCTTTAGGATATAGCCAATCTTGTCAGTGACTCCTTTCATAAATGGTAGCACAGCAGGTACTCGCTCAACAGTGGCTGCTTTCACGCGGTCACGGTGATGAAGACGCGGCACCCGAACCTTGTTGTCTCGCAGTACTTGCTTAACGTGTTGAAGCTCGGTTGCCAGGTGTTGCTCATCACAGATCCCTTGTGCTCTCTGAAACAAAGATTTACCCACGGTAGCTAACTGTGTTGGATGGTGGTGAGATTCGCCGTTTAGGTACTTATCCGTATGAGTATGCTTCCTATACACTGTATGGCTTAAGGTATTGTTGGGATTACGTATCACTAATACATCTAAGAAGGCTAGAGAATTATTTGCTTCTAATTCCATTGTGAATTGAATTTTTGAATTAATGGAATTAAGATGGTCTAGGAATATGGTCACTTTGTCAGATGGTAATATTGTGAAAGTATCATCTACATACCGCTTGTAGAACCTGGGTGTAATGGGAGAAGTTCGCAGAGCAGTCTCCTCGAAGTCCTCCATCAATATGTCGGCAACAACAGGGGATACTGGTGAGCCCATGGCCACTCCATCTACTTGCTTGTAGAAATAACTATTCCACAACATATAGCCAGATGTAAGGCAATGTTCCAAAAGCTCGCCATTATATCAGATTTGATAAACCACAAGTCCTCGCAAAAGAACACCGATTCCAACCAAGGATGATCCGTGAGGCTATTGAAATTAAAAAAACATCCTAATTTCAATAGAGAAGAAGGCTGGCTCTTACCACCTGCTTGGGATCCCATTATTAATATTATCAAATCAAAATCCAAGCATAATATGTCACAGATTAAAGATACAGTTAGCACTTTCTGCGTAGATAGGACTAACCAAAATATTGATGTATCATAGGGTAGTTTCGAATAACTTTGTAACATTAGGACGTATGACACCTCAGTCCTCCCGTGACCATGGTTGCTGTAAAGTATCCAAAACTTCGGGCTTGTAAAAATCTTAATAAACCGCGATAAAATCCGGAAAAAAGTGTTTCATTATAATGAGTGAAATTCGCGTAAACTTCATATCAGAATTTTTATGATAGATGGATAGGCAAACGGGCAGATGAGCCACCTGATGGTAAGTGGTCAGCGTCGCCCGTGAACCTAAACAAGTTAACCTGAAACTAGCCCAGCTAATTTGCCAACTTCTTTATGTGTTGGCTAACCGGAGACAAGATGTTAAGTCTCGGTGCCAGTAATTACATTGCCTGTCCTGCCCATCTCTCCGAAACACAGCAAAGCTGTTTCACGTGAAATAAGCAAAATAGTAGTACCCATGCCGGAAGCGCGGCATAATCTATCCGTGTTCATTTTGAACACGGATAGATTATAAACTGTTATTCATTATTACTGTAAATTCATACAAGTAAATTTATTAGTATCCAAGCATCGTTTTAATTATCATCTAAATCATAATATAATAACAGCAAAAGTTCTTCAAAATCAAGGGACCAAAGCGACACGCAGTTCACCCAACAAAAATTTTAACGGGATACATTCAAACTTCATTTATAATACTATTTATTGGAACAAATAGGTTAGTATTTGTTGGAACTTTTTCAGCTCGTCAAAACCTGTTTATTTTGAAGTTTATACAATCCCAAGTGTTCTTCCGGCAGTCGGGGTGAGATCGAATTGACAAATTTTATCGGTCGCCCGAAACCCACAGCCCTGATTGAAATAGACACAAACACACATCGCCGATTGAATTAGACACAAACACACATCGCCGATTGAATTAGACACAAACACACATCGCCGATTAAATTAGACACAAACACACATCGCCGATTAAATTAGACACAAACACACATCGCCGATTAAATTAGACACAAACACACATCGCCGATTGAATTAGTCACAAAAATATTGGACAAAAATATTGCAACTGATTCCTTGATAGACATTTAAGTTGTTTAATTAGTGAGTGAAGGATCATAATATTCCAAGAAAATAGCCAAATCATGATTAGTAGTGATATAAAATACTTCATGGAAATTGACAATACTATATACTTACAAAACAGCTAATAAATTATAATTAAATTCTCTCCGTTCCCTATTCAAGTTATCTGTAGGAAATCTACTATGTTCAGTACTGCATGGTTAAGACAGTGATATGAAATCCGGGTGTTTACTGAAAGAAGGTGATATTCATTAGTGGACCGATACGGGATGATAATAATGACTATGATACGATGTACGGTCAGCAACAACGTGACGTCACCTATCACTTGTCGACGGTCGGCACCATTAACGGTCTGGACACATGGCCGATTGTCATGTCACTAAAATAGAACGAGTGTTCACTAGTTATTTGTTGGACTGGAATATAACTGAAACAAACGCACGCGTATTGACACGAATGACACACAACATAATTAGTGGCTGGGCCTGCACTGACGAGGATCTCGGGAGGATTTAGCATTCATCTAAAATTGATCTAAATTTTAATGCCCAAACTACAGATATTAAAAGATTCTATGGACAATAAGAAATTATAATAAATTTATATATGTAGGTATGTGGGACTCGCTGCGCCCGAAAGATGGTAAGTGGACGCAGCTCTACCTACTAAAACCCGGCGAGTGCCACCAGTGCCGCCTTTGGTGAGGTGCACCGGATCTGTTAAGCTAACAGGGCGCCTCGACGGCTAGTCAGTCCCGCAAGGGACCGACGCCACCTCCACAGAGGGGTTGTCCCGCACCACAGAACAACCCCTTCCAACAGACAGAAAAATGGGGTGAGGTTCCCATCCTCGCCCCTGCTCTTTTGTCCCCTCTTCTTATAATAGGGGTGCCAAGAGCCCCTTTGGCTAAATTAGCTTCGCCCAAGGTGCTGGGCTCATCATAGGCTACTAAGCCCCACCGCCACGTCAAGGCCTGAACCATGGTGGGGAGGAAAAGGGCAACCTAGCATCTTGGGTCTCAACAACATTTCTTTGTCTAGACCAACCATGAAAAGAGGTAACTTCGTTACGCTTGTAGGCGACGTTGACTTTTTATATTTTGGCACTTAACACTAACTTATATCACATATGTTAACAGTTTAAGAAAACTTAAAACTACTAGATACTCTGTAAACATTCCGGTAATTGCGAGCGACTGTACGATGTTATTGTTATCAAGTAAGTCATCGCCACATCATCTTCAGCCAACAAATCGTTTACTCGTGCGACAGGCGACAGGCTGCTACCTCCCCGATCATAAATCTACTCACCGGAGGTGACGCGAGATACACAACTGTCATCAATCCACGTTCAGGAGACGAACACGACCTCTCAGCTTCCAGCCTCTTGATTTATGATCCTTGGATCACTGCTCCACAACAGATGGAAATTGAATCTCAAAAGTTTCGGCGCCGAAATGTATGCTAACGCTACCGTGGTTTAATCTATTAGAGAATCTTTTGTGAAGACTTTGAAGGAACTATCCAAGTGTGTATGTATGATACATACACACTTGGATAGTTCCTTCAATAATATAGAATTCGAAGAACAGTTGTCAAAAGCATTTGTGAAAATACCTAAAAAAACACTTACAAAATACTCACTACTCCACTCGTGAACTTTTTTCCCCACCGTCTATTTATATTCATTATATTTGACCATCCTGGCCACGTTTGGCAAGACAGATGGGGTAAAACTGCTACTAGACGTCCCTATACTGACTCAGGTTCTCAGTTGGATGTGAGGCGGGGTTTGGTCGTATTCTCGTTCATTGAAGGCCTCCAGCAGTGGTAGAAATGGGCAGATGCTACTCCCCGTAGATCATATCAGTCTTCTGTCTTCAAGTTATCTTTTAAGTGACATTTATATCACTGTATTCAACCGCTGCGTAATCCCGAGAGGGAAAGGTACAATGATATGCAATCAGCGATTAGAAGCTTGAGCGTAACCTCGTTAAGGGCCGGGGAAAAGACGGATGAAAGGCCCTCGTTACGGCAGATTCGGGCGAAATTAAAATGAAAAGGTCGTAAGTGCGTTATCGGCTCATTATTCTTATTCATCTAGATCGTTACTGTAGCTTCTCTTCGATACTGATCTGTGCTCGCCCATGCGAAATGAACGTATGATGTGTATTGAATCTTCAGATAACGAACTATACACCAAGAGCCCACCTACGTTAATGTGTATTGAATCTTCATATAACGAACTATACACCAAGAGCCCACCTACGTTAATGTGTATTGAATCTTCATATAACGAACTATACACCAAGAGCCCACCTACGTTAATGTGTATTGAATCTTCAGATAACGAACTATACACCAAGAGCCCACCTACATTAATGTGTATTGAATCTTCATATAACGAACTATACACCAAGAGCCCACCTACGTTAATGTGTATTGAATCTTCAGATAACGAACTATACACCAAGAGCCCACCTACATTAATGTGTATTGAATCTTCATATAACGAACTATACACCAAGAGCCCACCTACGTTAATGTGGTTTTGCTGGTTCATACAGTTTCACCCTCCGTAAAATTTTAATGACGTTGACCGCCACGGAACGTCCGGTTCTTAAACATCTGTTAATTAGACATCTGTAAATAGAATTCATAATGAATAAAATTATAATACTATAATGAAAGATGGAATAAAATAAAGAAATAGTAGCGTCACCGTCAGCTGTCACGGCGTCCGAGTCGACTTCATTGACAAGCGCGCCGATAGGTGTTTCATAAAAAACAAAAAAGAAATCATAATTTTAATTTAAAATTGAAAAGGCTTCCTAAATAATTGGACAGTAAAATGCAATAAATATTTATCAAATGTGATAGTTCAAAAATTAGCACACACAAACAAGAAACAATCGCTTAGATATAATAGTGCAGATTATTTATTTACTAAGAAAGCTTAAAGATCCGTAACAATTTAGAGTTTAATTTAAAGAAAATTACCACCTAATGGTGGTAATTTTATAATTTATAATACTCGTAACAAATTAACGTAATACAAGTTGGGACAAAGCGCGGACATATTATGAAATATCCTAATTGCGGCGCAAGCCTTGTGGGGCCGTTGTTTTGTCCTAGTTAAATTTATTGATAACCTTCATTTCGGGTTAAGCTTTATAATAATCTTAACCGTTATCATTTCTATGGAGGACCCTTGCGCTATTGTCACCATTGTTCAGTAATATCTCTATTTTAAGGGCATAGTTTAAACTTGGCTTATTTTGAATACCTTCCTATTTGTGTGATTTGTGTGAAACAAACCTTGCGTAAAGGCGCGACTCCACCGCGGCGCACGCATTACATACGTAGCGTGTCCGTGGGTTGCAGTGGAAACAATTACATACATTTTCTTGCAAAGCGAAACTTGATAAATGTGCGTATCCTCGCCGTGGTGGAGCCACGCCCTAAGTGCCGTGACGTCATTGGCACGACGCTGTCATGTCGCGATGACCCTACGATGTGCGACGCCACCGCTCTCGACCTCTTCCTGCTTGCGTGCTTCCTCCTCTTTTCTACGAGCAAGATCAAAAATCTTTGAAGGTGTGTGAAGCTCACAAACCCGCACTGGGCTAGCGCATCGGTGAACTATGGCCAAACACCCTCCTCGCCTGATTTCGTAGAGCACACCCGTGTGGGACATCTAAGGGTTGATATTATTATTATATTAATATAATAATAAAATGGATTAACAAAATAAAATATGTTATTGTAAAAAAGCTTGAAAATTTATACTATAATTTCTTTTATTAATTTTAGTATCGAATTACTATGTCACTCGAATATTGATTTATTTATAATTGAGTGCAGCGCCGCACTGACATTACTTATATTAACGTATGGCCCGGTATGGGCCCGGTATGGGCCCGGTATGGGCCCGGTTTGGGCCCGGTTTGGGCCCGGTATGGGCCCGGTATGGGCCCGGTTTGGGCCCGGTTTGGGCCCGGTTTGGGCCCGGTTTGAGCCCGGTTTGGGCCCGGTTTGGCAGTTAGAATGAGTGAGACTTAAAACCACACAAGTGTTGTAGGTAACTTGCGCGCCTTATACCTTACTTGGATGTGCTGTCGTGATCATCGTGATCATCATATTGGGCAAGCTTATTAAATTATTGAATAGTCATCAGTCATTGAAAAGTGTGGAAAGTTTCAATTTCATCGTCTAAACTTTCAACGTCTAAAAGTTGACGTTTTAAAAATAACGTTTAAAGATTCGAGATACAAGTGAAGCTATTAAAAGTAATCAATAATAAATATTAGCCAACAATCACACCACGTTAACTTAACTCCGTGGTAAGCTCGTTAAAACTTGTGTTACGGGTACTAGGAACGGATATTCATCATACAAATAATCTGCACCTGGTGGGATTCGAACCCGCGACCGTTGCGTAAAGTTTCCAGTAGCCTGACCACACATTCACAGCCAGACGAACGTCAAAAGTGTTAAAAAATATATTATGCTTAACATCTACCGGGCCGTGACGGACATATTTTATGACAGTTACAATATTATGTAATTCTTTGATATCAGCGATTGTACACATACAGACAATAATTGTGGGACGGCCTCGGGAGTCCTCTGCGACCTACAGAAAGTTTGAAGATAGTTCAATGAATGGCTCAAAATATTCCGTAGGTCCCGATATCGTCTATTGTGATAACTTTCATCGGTTTATTTCCGTTCCGCATCGGCTATCTCCTTCAAGGTCTGTCAAAGAGTAAGTTCTTTTTCTACCTAAGTGCCGTAAGCTCTGTGCTTCTGGTACAAGAATAGCAATGAACTTAAGAAATTGATGTAATCACATTTGTATAACTATCTATTTGTTACATATCTATATTTATATAGCACATCATCTTCATTCCGCGTGATGCGAACCCACGACCCATGCGTGTCCACTTACCTGATCGCTGGAATAGCCGATCGTCCTCTTATCTTTCCCACTAGGATAAATAGTGCTAGTACAATGGAGTATTAGATTAGTATCATAAAATAATACTAAGATTAAATCCATATTAAATTCACTATTAGTAGATACGAGCAACGGCGGTCATTGACCTCATTCGGACACTGCTAATTGATGACACGATGTGTTCAGTACAATTAGTTCCGACAGTGATCCCACCCGCCCTCCAATATTCCCTGTACTATCCCTATACTAATATAATAAAACCGGGGAGTTTGTTTGTTTGGTTGTGGGGGGGGGGGGTCTAGAAATATCATATACAATATCATTGGCTAGCCTAATTCTTGGGAAACGTATAAGTAAATATTGTAAGTATTGACCGTTATAAGTGAAATATTTGATGACCTTTGTGGCTTAGTGGTTAGCGCGTTGGCGCCCAAGCCGGAGAGCTTGCGCCAGGTAAAAAAAAAGTTTTCGGTGTTCCTGGGTCATGGATGTGTATTGAATATGACGTGTATTATATAATAAAAATCTTAAATATATGTATAGTATAAAAGTATTAAATATATTTCCTTTGTCTTTATGTTTGTAACACAAGTTTTTCGAGAACTTACCACAGGATCAGATTGACGTGGTGTAAAAGCGTCCATAGATATTAATATTATTAGTTTTCAATTTTAAGACGGGTGAAACTGCGAAAACAGCCTCCTAATAAATGCGTTATCGTGTTCTGTGCACACAGACGACAGGCAGTAAAAGGCAGTAATAGCGCTACCTGTCTCCTGTGTGTTCTGTGGACCCGTGACCCACTTCAGTTTATTACTGGGGCTGCGGTTATATGACAGATGCACTGTACTAATTATTAATTTAACGAGTTTATACGAGAACATAATGTGCGTAAATGGTCAACGTTGTGGACGACACTATGTCGCGATTTGACGTTGGTTATCGGACGGGACTTGTCTCTGCCGAGCGTCATCACCGCGATGCTCGATGTCGACGAGTCCTGGACGGCGATGGTCTCCTTCTGCGAGGCAGTAATGTTCCAGGAGCAGGCCGATGAGCGGGTGAGAGAGGAGGCCACCGAAGAAACCTCCCCCGCGGGCGACGAACGGGATTACGCAGGAAGCGCTACTTAATCCGCCTCCAGTAACACCCCAGTGTTCGTGGCGGGTTCAGGTTAGAAACCTGGGCTCACTATGGCACAACGTCGCGGGCCTACGCCGGGGCCAGCCTGTCACTGAGGTGATCCTGTTGCCTGGGTGTGGTCAGCGGTGTCCTCACTGCTGTCACAGTGATGATACCCTGGCGACTCCTTTTTTTTTTTACGCCGGAAATGCTCTGAGGCATCCCGCCTGGGGAGTGGGTCTCCCCAGGCGGGTATGTGGGACTCGCTGCGCCCGAAAGATGGTAAGTAGACGCAGCTCTACCCACTAAAACCCGGCGAGTGCCACCAGTGCCGCCTTGGAGAGGTGTCCCGGATCTATTGAGCAAACAGGGCACCTCGACGGCTAGTCAGTTTCTAATGAAATCGACACCACCTCCACAGAGGGGCTGTGCCGCACCACACAAGAACCCCTCCCATCGTCGGGACAGTACAATGGGGTGAGGTTCCTATCCTCACCCCTTGCCCCCTGCTCTTTTGTCCCCTTTTCTTATAAGAGAAAGAGCCCCCTCGACTCAATTAGCTTCGCCCAAGGTGCTGGGCTCACCCTAGGCGACTGAGCCCCACCGCCACGTCAAGGCCTGAACCATGGTGGGGACCCTGGCGAGTCCTCCGCCAACCCTAAGAAACTCTTACATAAATCTGATCAAGGTTCGCAAATAACTTTTCGCTTGCGAGTGTTACTTAAATGTTGTAATAGTCAAGTTGAGGAAGCAAACGAATGTGTATCGTGAGGTCCGGAAGGGTAGCTAATGTGAGAACTTATTAACGAGGGCTGTTTGGGGTCCGTCGGTGTTCTCGGGAGGTCATTCAAATTAATTACCAACTGGTTCGACTCGCTCTTTGAAGAAATACCTTGTTACTTACAAAGTTATAAGAGATTTGAGATTACATGTTATGAAAGGTAAAGTAAAATTGTTTTTAGTTTATTTTGAAAAGCCTTAACTAATATGAAACAGATTAAATATTGAAAACAAAAAGATAGATGATTATTATCAATAAAAAACAACAAGAGAAAAACATTTATGCTATATTGCTTGTTTCTCCCGTGAAACAGCTTTGCTGTGTTTAGGAGAGAAGGGCAAGACAGGCAGTGTAATTACTGGCACCGAGACTTAACATCTTATGTCTCAGGATAGGCAACACATAAATAAGTTGCCTGGGCTCGTTCCAGGTAAACTAGTTTATGTTCATGGGCGACGTCGACCACTTTCCATCAGGTGGCACGTTTGCCAGTTTGCCTATCCAACTATCATAAAAAAATATGTAGTATGTGTATGCCTTTTATCTCTGCTATTTATGGCAAAATCCGATAAGCAAAAGGCACCGTTGCGTATGTTTCTTAAGAATCAGAAGAATACTTAGAAGGATTTATACAGATGAATTTTATAGGATTTTTTAAGTTAAGCACACTTGTCGTTGGTAAAGTGGCCAATGCGACTGCGGGTTTGAATCCTGAGAGGCTGATAATTATATTATTGTCTCTTAACGTTTATATGTCGACAAGACCTATAAGTAAAGGTACCTACCGTTATTGTTATTTACTGTTGACGCAAACACTCATTATAATGAAACAATTTTTACGGATTTTATCGTGGTTTATTAAGATTTTTACAAGCCCGACGTTTCAGATACTTTACAGCAACCATGGTCACGGGTAGAAGGTACCGTTATGTAAATCTTTAACTAGTAAATTTCAATAAACCCAATTAAAACATCCAAAATTAATTAGGATTACGATATTTCTTACGAGAATCTTTTTGTTTGCTTAGAGCTTGTTTTAATTAATTAAATTTAATTGTTGAAAAGTTTAATTGAAACAGCCGTTCCGTATTGGGACAGATTGAATCAGATCGCAGTGTTTTGTTCGCAGACGACGAGATACCGGCGAACGAATGCGCTTTGTACCGCGCCGCATGCATGAGTACCGCCGCGCGCCGTTTCATTTATATCTACCGTGAACCAACGTTGCTTTTCGTAACTACTATGAATATTTTGTATTTGGGGATAGGTTTGATGAATAGTCCCCTCTGCATGGTACCATCGACCACCATCCTACTTATTTCTTACGTCAAACAGCTTGTGAAGTCTCAGGAAGAAAGGCAGGACAGTTTGTGTAACTACTGACACCAGTTACCGTCTTTGTGAGGTGCCTTTGGACACCACCTTTGGTGAGGTGCCCCGGATCTAATGAGCAAACAGGGCACCTCGACGGCTAGTCAGCCCCTCAGGGGACCGACGCCTCCTCCACATGGGGTTGGCCCACACCACCGGTGGGAGGGAAGCGAGCTGTGCCGCGGTCCCAGCTGCATG
Source organism: Helleia helle (assembly GCA_963853865.1). NCBI lineage: Eukaryota > Metazoa > Arthropoda > Insecta > Lepidoptera > Lycaenidae > Helleia > Helleia helle. Next base: position 22,467,962 of record OY971424.1, read on the forward strand.
GGCACCACCAACAGCTTTGCTGTGTTTCGGAGAGAAGGGCAAGACAGGCAGTGTAATTACAGGCACCAAGACTTAACATATTATTATGTCTCAGGATAGGCAACACATAGATGAGTTGCCTGGGCTCGTTAGAGGTAAACCAGTTTATGTTCATGGGCGAAGTCGACCCCTTACCATCAGGTGGCACGTTTGCCAGTTTGCCTATCCAACTAACATAAAAAAAACCACAGAACAACCCCTCCCAATGTCGGGACATTACAATGGGGTGAGGTTCTCGCCCTCGCCCCTTGGCCCCTCTTCTTATAAGAGAGGTACAAAGAACCCCCTCGGCTCAATTAGCGTCGCCCAAGGTGCTATGTTCACCATAGGCTACTGAGCCCCACTGCTACGTCAAGGCCTGAACCATAGTGGCGACCCTTTACCATCCCGTCTCAGCAACACTTGATGAGTTGCCTGAACTAGCTCCAGGTGAACTAGGTCATGTTCATGGGAGACGTCGACCACTTACCATCAGGTGGATCGTCTGCTCGTCTACTTATCCAATTACATTTAAAAAATGGGTGACGTTCACTACCTATCGGGTGTCTCGTTCGGCCCATCGAAATGGCCTCGTAAATTGATTCATTAGCAGTGAATATGTATCGCGTCGTAAAGTCCGTATAAAACATATCAGCGTGTGTTCTGATGAGGCCTGCCGCCTGTGTTATGGTCGTTTTACGGACTCAATCAACTTTTTATTTACATAATTGTGTTCGCAGCTGATGAACAACATTTATATTCAGGATTGTTTTTAACATGCGAGGAAACGATTTAATTTGATATAATTGTTGTGTGGTGAATAATAAAACTGGCCAAGTGGGAGTCCAATTCACGCTTGAAGGGTTCCGTAACATTATCTATACAACATGCGAGGAAACGATTTAATTTGATATAATTGTTGTGTGGTGAATAATAAAACTGGCCAAGTGGGAGTCCAATTCACGCTTGAAGGGTTCCGTAACATTATCTATACAACATGCGAGGAAACGATTTAATTTGATATAATTGTTGTGTGGTGAATAATAAAACTGGCCAAGTGGGAGTCCAATTCACGCTTGAAGGGTTCCGTAACATTATCTATACAACATGCGAGGAAACGATTTAATTTGATATAATTGTTGTGTGGTGAATAATAAAACTGGCCAAGTGGGAGTCCAATTCACGCTTGAAGGGTTCCGTAACATTATCTATACAACATGCGAGGAAACGATTTAATTTGATATAATTGTTGTGTGGTGAATAATAAAACTGGCCAAGTGGGAGTCCAATTCACGCTTGAAGGGTTCCGTAACATTATCTATACAACATGCGAGGAAACGATTTAATTTGATATAATTGTTGTGTGGTGAATAATAAAACTGGCCAAGTGGGAGTCCAATTCACGCTTGAAGGGTTCCGTAACATTATCTATACAACATGCGAGGAAACGATTTAATTTGATATAATTGTTGTGTGGTGAATAATAAAACTGGCCAAGTGGGAGTCCAATTCACGCTTGAAGGGTTCCGTAACATTATCTATACAACATGCGAGGAAACGATTTAATTTGATATAATTGTTGTGTGGTGAATAATAAAACTGGCCAAGTGGGAGTCCAATTCACGCTTGAAGGGTTCCGTAACATTATCTATACAACATGCGAGGAAACGATTTAATTTGATATAATTGTTGTGTGGTGAATAATAAAACTGGCCAAGTGGGAGTCCAATTCACGCTTGAAGGGTTCCGTAACATTATCTATACAACATGCGAGGAAACGATTTAATTTGATATAATTGTTGTGTGGTGAATAATAAAACTGGCCAAGTGGGAGTCCAATTCACGCTTGAAGGGTTCCGTAACATTATCTATACAACATGCGAGGAAACGATTTAATTTGATATAATTGTTGTGTGGTGAATAATAAAACTGGCCAAGTGGGAGTCCAATTCACGCTTGAAGGGTTCCGTAACATTATCTATACAACATGCGAGAAAACGATTTAATTTGATATAATTGTTGTGTGGTGAATAATAAAACTGGCCAAGTGGGAGTCCAATTCACGCTTGAAGGGTTCCGTAACATTATCTATACAACATGCGAGGAAACGATTTAATTTGATATAATTGTTGTGTGGTGAATAATAAAACTGGCCAAGTGGGAGTCCAATTCACGCTTGAAGGGTTCCGTAACATTATCTATACAACATGCGAGGAAACGATTTAATTTGATATAATTGTTGTGTGGTGAATAATAAAACTGGCCAAGTGGGAGTCCAATTCACGCTTGAAGGGTTCCGTAACATTATCTATACAACATGCGAGGAAACGATTTAATTTGATATAATTGTTGTGTGGTGAATAATAAAACTGGCCAAGTGGGAGTCCAATTCACGCTTGAAGGGTTCCGTAACATTATCTATACAACATTAGACACTATAATAACGTTTTTTATACGTTTGTTGTTTGGAAGCCATCCTTAAATTTTTCCTTTATTTTAATATATTTTAAAGTTAATATAATATAACTAAATATTCTGTGAATATTTCAAGCATCTACCTGTTTCCGTTTATTTATTTTATTCTCTTTTTTAGTATTTGTTTTTATAGCAGCAACAGAAATACATCATCTGTGAAAATTTCAACTATATAACTATCACGGTTACACAGCCAGATGACGAACAGACAGAGGGAGGACAGCGGAGTCTCACTAATAGGATTAGGATAGAAAAAGTCAAATCAATCACCAATGTAGCCTATTATTTCAACAATACCACACTCCACATTCGTATTTTAGCTAAATTCATTTATTTGGTTTATGTTTATGTGTTTTTGAAGTATTAGTACTTATTAGCCAACTTTTTTATAATAATTATAATATTAACTAACATACTCAATAATAAATGTATTCTTGTTTAATTTAACGCCCCAATACGATGCAGGTTGTATTTATTTATTTACTTTATTCATGAGGTGGACCCACACATAGTAAAATTTATATTCTGATAATTTGGTCAGCGTTGTTATTGTATTAACAAGTTAAATACGTTATGTTATAAGCTAAAGTGAGATTATACTAATATAAAGAGATAATAAAGTACAAAGAACCTAAAACTAAAAACCTTAAAAAATATAACATATTAACTAAAATATATTATTTAAAAGGAGTAATTGTTGGGGGGGAGACAACGTTGTATTCAGATATGTCTAGTATAAATGGTGTGTGATGTTCCTGTGGGCTGTGTGCACTAACGCCCGTCTAGACACACTCGTAAACTGGGCTATCGCGGTCAGCCCCATGTTTTACACCGCTATGATGACCAGAGTCCAGTGAAGTACCGGCTATCGCGACGGTTTTATCCGCCTACAATGTTGATGACAAGTGTGTAAGTATAAGGTATTCGTAAGGAACGCCAAAATCAATTTCCACTCACGGCGAGTTTTGCAGATTGGCAGCAGGCTGATGATGATCAAAGTATACGATGACAAATTATTATTATCATTAAAATCAGTTGATTTTTGTTTATTTTTTTAATTAATTAGTTAATTAACATTGTAATCAACTAATTAATTAAATAGATGTTTCATTGTAGAAACTATTTTTTATGAATTCCATCGCGCTTTTTTACTGTGGTCAATAGGTGGTTAATTAATAAAACACACTGCCACTGACAGCCGAACAAATCTAAGTCATAATATAGAAGCCAGTCCGGCTTGATGCCAGCTTCGAGGGCTCAATATTGTTAGCTCCGACCCGAGCGTGGGTCGAGCGAGGGCTGATGGTGAACATCCACACAAATTACATATAGATATTTATGTTCCTCGCGTTAATATACTTGACCTAAAACAATCACACTTTTATGTGTTATTACCTATTTTATGGATCCATTATATTAAAATTGATGTTCAGGTGTAGATTTTATCTCTTGTAGAGGCAGTAAACCACAGTCTGAACGATGAATAAACGTCGTTTATATACCGAACACATGAGCCCGCCGGAGTGACATGGAACCACCATTAGATAAGATCCAGACTGTATTTAGGTCTTCCTTTCGTGTATCTCATTATATTTTTATGGGCTACGCCAACCACTGGTCTCTATCGCTGCTACTGGTGTAGCCAGAATCGACAGGGGTAGCCACAAAATGACCCATTGATGCGATCTGAGGGAGCCCGAGTGATACGTTAAAACAGCCTTAAGACCCGCAACGAATTTAATAAGAAAAATTCAGGAGGAGTAGGAAATAGTTTTTAGTTACCCTCCCCGATTAAAGCGGAAGATAGTACCAGATTGTAATGAGTTACATGTGCCAAGAAAAGACAGTCTGGAGAGGCCCCCCAGTAACAATGCACCACGGAGGTATTAATTTTATTCTGCTCAGATTATTATTCTAGATATTATGTATCATAGTGCAGTTGGTTTGGGTACTGGTTCTTTGGCGTCTGTTGAACATTGTGTACATCGAGAAGCCCCTGAGGATACAAACGTAAATAGAATGGACGTAAGCCATGATGGCTCCAACAAAGGCGCGGACTTAGTTTCTATCGTGTAATTATTCTAAGACTTCACATGAATTACAGTAGGTTAATTTGACGGACTACTGAGAATTTATTAGAGGTTAGGTAAATAATAAATTCTCTGTAACCCCTTAACCTTAGACTTTGTGTGGTCTCATATTTAGTTTCTCAGAATCAGGGCTAGTAAATGTTTCTTCATCAAGTCTTGTAGATCAATATTGGTTTTATAATCACTATCAGCAAGAAGACATAACTTCCAAAAACTAAAAAAAATATATATCGTACACGCCTTAATTATCCTTTTTGTAGAAGCTCATATGAGTTAATATAATATGTATAAAAACAGTGCCGTCTAGGGACGCCCGAAAGAAGCGAAGCTTTATACATAGTATAAAGCGTGGTGGTGGTGGTGTAACTGTAAAATCTGACTCTTAGTACGATAGGGTGCTTGGAGCTCATCGGCACGGCAACGGTAACGGTGACGGTGGCGGCGCCGTGCCGGTGCCGGGGAATTAAAAATGTATGAAAATATATGGCTCTTTTTATGCCTCACCAGCGCCGGCAACGGCATGGCATGGCCTTCCGCGGGCGCCGTCGCTGGCGCCGTGACAGCAAGCTTTCCGCACGATGCCGGCCCTGTAAAACTGTATTATAGTGTAATGTGTATGAATTGTAACCGTATGCGTGTGTGTATTTAAATGCGAGTATAATATTATAATGTAATTTTTATATTCCTTGTGTTGTATTTCTTACAATTCCGAATAAATTAATTATGTATCAAATAAAATTAGTATTAAAAAAAATCAAAATAGTACCATCAGTGAGGATCTTTTTGAACGTCAATTGAGTCCTCCACCTGTTCCAAGCCAAGACTACTGAGAAGAACCGGCGAAACAAACTCAGTGGAACTAATCTTTTCAAATATTTTATAACAAATTTTACATGTTGTTATCCTGAAATGGGATGGACGCCCTATTCCCAATGTATGGTATCTTCTATAAAATCTCTTTAATATTTTTTATCTCTTTATTGATTTTTTAAAATTGGGAGGTTTTGAACATTTTATACAGTTGCCTTTAAAAGAATTGCTTACTTTTGTGAGTCTAATTACTGGTACATCTAGCCTGTGCCTACTATGGATGTTAGTTTTTATTTACAGCAATTACTTATGTTTTTCCGGACATACAGTAAATTTTCTAAGATGTATTGAGACGCGACAGTCAGAATTACAATTTGTTTAAATATTTTGTCCCTTAATGATGTATAGGGGGGCAGCTTGTACATCGCACGGATAGCCCGCTTCTGCAGCACAAAAATATTGTTGATATCGGCAGCATTTCCTCATAATAGTATGCCATAAGTCATAACCCTGTAAACTATTCGCATTGTATCTTCATCAATTCACTGTCTTATTTTTCCGACTGCATATGCTGCAGAACCGAGTCTATTCGCCAATTTAGCTGAATGGGGACCCCACTGTAGCATAACATCTAGAGGTATTCCTAGAAAAACTGTGGAGTTCACCAGTTCCAAGTTCTCTCTGTATTTGCTTAACATTAGGCAAAGAAAATTTTATACATTCTTTTAATTTCAAAATGAATAAAACAAAATTTAAGTGAAATTAGCTACTTGTACCACGTCTCCTTACCTTTAGTAACTGTTTTGAGAATTTTTGTCTACCTGTCGCAAAGTTTATCACAAATAGATGTTTAAAAATTTTATTTTATAATTTCAACTTATTTTTTAAAGCGATGGTGGCCAAACTAGCAGCCGAAGTCGTAGCAGCACGGCACTACCTCTTACAGTATGTAATGTTTAGTGTAGGTTTCATTTCGGTATTTCAAAGAGGACAAAGCTGGAGCTACAGCTAGTATAACAAATTACAACAGTTATATCCAAAATTGACACAATATTTCCCGAATGTCTGTCACTAACCTTAATAAGTCCGGTCGTATACTCTCGTATTATGCTAAGTAACCAATATTTTTACAGTACCACGCCAGGCCGGCATGTCCCGGGCACAAAGTTCTGAACGCTAAAACTATCGCCATAGAGTCGGTAATGCCTTGTAGTCTGTAATGATATGTTATCACATGTAAATGTCAGTAAAGCGATAGTCCTTGCGTTTGTTCAGAATTAAATTTTGTTAGCTTTAGGTGCGGCGGACATACGCTCGTATTTGCTTACAACGCAAAAGACTAAAACCTTAATTCGTAGTCCCTACCTAGTAAAAATAAACAATTGGTAATTCCCGAGATCAGCACGTTCGAGTTCCAACCCGACGCCAGGAGGCCGCGCGGTGGCAAACTTCGCGGTTGGTGGGGGGCAACCCCCCACTTTTTACAAACCAAAAGTGAGCCAAATGGGCTCACACTAATCCGACGAAGCATTAGAGCCTTTGGGCCGTTAGCATAGATCATTCCGAAAAAAAACGTTCGAACTAAGACGCACTCTTCAACACATGTCCTTCTTATATTATAAACGCAAAAAGTACTGAACAGATTTTAATGAAACTGTACAATAACTAATACATCAGAATAACATATAGGCTATAATTTATCTCTGTACTCCCACGGGAATGGGAAGTACGAGAGTGAAGCCGCGGAGCGCTAAATATCAATTGTCGTATTCTTACTTTATCAAAAGATACAAACAACAATATTCGGTTCGGGAGTATATTATATAATAGTATATGAAGGGTGCAAACATTTAACAAATACTAACATATTACTAAGTAGACCAACATCCGCATCATACTCGTGTGCAACACTCGGAACAAACACCGGCGCCGATCTACTCCCCATTCAACTTGCAACAAACAGCAACTCCTGCCGCACAGGAGTTTCTGTCGGACCGAACAATAAGTACTGACGATTATATGGCTTCCAATCAATACTTCAATTTCAACAACAGTTTTATATATTTAAATTTACATTTTACAATTAGTATAGGTCGGCGGAGAGGCAAAGTTTGACTTTGATTTAGTTTGGTGTTGGCTATTTATTATACGGCTTATGCAGCTTACACATTATTGTTGGTGCATTTAAGTTTCTAATATCATTTTATAGCAGGTTCTTAGAATCCGTTTAACATGTTTTAAAGAAACATTATAGTAAGATAGGTTTTTTAAATTACCTGCACAAAATTAATATATTGCGAAGTGAAAAAATAATAATATTGGTCTTTGAAAATTGCCTGCATTATAAAATTATAAACGTGCGTATGTGCCTACATGTGTTTATTTGTTTATCACTTACTACAAATTACTTACATTGACCGGATAATATCGAATAATTTTAGCCTTTAATTATCTAGGAGTGGTTTTCAGCCTTTAACAAGTTGTTTGTCTATAGCCAATGGAATTTAGCCCTGTAGGTAGGTAAGCGTTCCCATCGGACAGTAGTTACAATAATGGCTCGTGTTAGCGAATTTCGCGATAAGATATGTATTTTTAATTAGAAACGCGCCTCTCGAGTGGCGGGCTTAGTTATCACGTGCACGCTGATAAGCCGCGATTTGAACCGATTGCCAGCACTCGGCCCGGCCGCCCGACGTGACAGCGTCACGCTGTACTTACATCCACGTCACGCTGTATTTATTGTGATATTTATGATAATTTAGAATGTCAAGAAGTTTTGTAGAGTATGATAAAACTCTGCAAATAAAGTTAATTAACAATGATAAAATGAGTGAAATTCGCATAAGTTTCTAAAATGTTTGTTCAGACAGAGTTGCCACAAAAATTAAGAAAACCTAAAATATTGAGTTTATTAAAATATATTCAATTTACCCTTTTCAATAATATTTTAATCGATATTGACTTCACAAATATTAATCAAAGATCGGAGCCAGTATGTAACACAGCCGTTACGATAATATTATATAGAATAATAATTGAAATGATCTGATGACGCGGCCAGCAATGTAGTTGTGTCCGAACCTTATCGTGCCGGTGGGGCTCAGTAGCCTAAAGTGAACCTAGTACCTTGGGCGAAGTCAATTGAACCGAAAGAGCTGCGCTCTTTGTACCCGTCTTATAAGAAGAGGAGACAAAGAGTAGGGGGGGACAAAGGGTGAGGATGGGAATCTCACCCCATTGCACTGTCCCAGCGTTGGGAGGGGTGGTCCTGTGGTGCGGGACAACACTTCTGTGAAGGTGGCGTCGGTCCCTTGGGGGACTGACTAGCCGTCGAGGTGCCCTATTGCTCAACAGATCCGGGGCATCTCACCAAAGGCGCCATTGGTGACACTCGCCGGATTATAGTGGGTAGAGCTGCGTCCACCTTACCATCTTTCGGGCGCAGCGAGTCACACATACCCGCCTGGGGAGTCCCCCCTCCCTCACGGAATGCCTAAGACCATTTACTGGTGCAAAAGAAAAAAACAATGTTGTTGTGTGCTCAGGTACATACAGGTTTTTTCTTAAAACGTTGTTATCTTAATTCGGCGATCACATACATTTTTTAGCTTATACGTTATAAATTTACATCTGGGGCACCTACTTGACGCTGTTTTCGAGGAATCCAAGTGGTTTTGTGGGTTCTTGTAACGTATTTTATATTTCATCATGATTATCATCATCATCATCATCATCATCAGCTTCTATTCGTCCTCTCCTGAAAATAGGCCTTTTTTTGTTTTTTTTTGTTCCCGCTGGGGAATGCTCTTATGGGCCCGTTGGTATGCGTAGGGGTTATGTGGTCCTCTCTGCGCCCGAAAAGATGGTAAAGCGGGCGCAGACTCTACCCACTAAACCCCAGCGGTGTTCTCCTAGTCGTGCTGGCCCGGTACGGGCACTCTCCTCTGAAGGCAGGGGGTGGCGTCCCCTCCTCCTACTCCGCTTAAGGCATCCCAAACACTAAAGGGTGCCTTATAGCACGGAACTTACGCGTGCGCGGCAGATTGGCCACGCACAGGTCCCTCACGGCGCGGGCGGTGCGACCGCCTGTCGCCGCCGCGCTGCGTCATCACGACTTCGCAGAAGGAGATGACTCTCACTGCTGCAGGGAGTGAAAGGTTGGCGCCGACCTCAGCCACGATGTCCGCCCTTTCTAGCGCCCACCAGGGCACTCCACCAGGGTCTGAACATAGGCCTCCCTCAATGAACGCCAAGACGACCGATCCCTTGCCACTCGCATCCAAAATGAACCAGTTACCGCACTTTTTTATTTAATTAATTATTTTTATTTTATTTATTATTATTTAGCACAAAGGAGCGTAATTGAATAAACAAATTAAAGTGGACATAAAATATCTTTGTTGAACCGGTGGGAGGGAAGCGCTGTGCCGCGCTCCCGGCTGCATGGGTACCACCATCTTGCCTGTTTCTCCCGTGAAACAGCTTTGCTGTGTTTCGGAGAGAAGGGTAAGACAGGCAGTGTAATTACTGGCACCGAGACTTAACATCTTATGTCTCAGGATAGGCAACACATAGATAAGTTGCCTGGGCTCGTTCCAGGTATACTGGTTTATGTTCATGGGCGACGTCGACTACTTACCATCAGGTGGTACGTTTGCCAGTTTGCCTATCCAACTAACATAAAAAAAATATATATAATTACTAAATTTTTTTGTATAAATTTTCTTTGTACTCCCAAGTAATTATAATTACATTAATTTTATACTGAAATTGTAAATATAAATCCGATTAACATGAACGTCAGCTTAATTGTGCTTAAACAATTGACCCGGTTTTGGTTGAAATTATTATTTTGTTCCGACGCGAGGGACGGGCGACGGGCGACGGGCGACGGCATGTAAGTTAAAAGTTTAATTGAAAGCTCATTATCGCTTATCTCCATTTATCTGTCCTTGTCTCTTCTTCCTCATGACCCTCCAAGCGGGAGCGGAACCCATCGGCCACACGACTCGTTTATTATAATTATGAAATACCTCGTTTTAATGTCGATCGTGACACACATTTTTATGACTTCAATACTTATTCTTGGTAATGTGTTCATTAATACGGTACAACTGACCACCCTACCTTAGGCTACTGAGGCCAACCCCCACGACCAGGCTTGAACCATGGTGGGGACAACTGACTAGTGATCATCTACTGAGGCCCACCGCCACGACCAGGCTTGAACCATGGTGGGGACAACTGACTAGTGACCATCTACTTTCGTTTATTAAATTCACAAAACATGCTAAAATCCTATAATAATTAACAAAACATGTTGTTCAGTGGGCAGTATGTCTTATTAACATTATGTTTGTGTCAACTCACTTAACAAGAGAGGACACAACTAGCTTATAATTAAGCTGTTTAAATTAAAATCCTTCACGTGCTGCGCAAGAAGCGTCTTTGTCAGCCATAAAGGTATATGCAGGTGTATATAACATCCCCACCATGGTTCAAGCCTTGTCGTGGCGGTGGGGCTCAGTAGCCTAGGGTGAACCCAGCACCTTGGGCGAAGCAAATTGAGCCGAGGGAGCTACTCTTTGTACCCCTCTAATAAGAAGAGGGGACAAAAGAGCAGGGGACAAGGGGCGAGAATGGGAACCTCACCCCATTGTACTGTGCCGATTTTAGGAGGGGTTGTTCGGTGGTGTGGGACAACTCCTCTGTGGATGTGGCGTCGGCCGCTTGAGAGACTGACTAGCTATCGAGGTGCCCTGTTTGCTCATTGGTGGCACTCGCCGGTTTTAAGTGGGTAGAGCTGCGCCCCCTTACCATCTTTGGGGCGCAGCGAGTCCCACATACCCGCCTAGGGAGACCTACTCCTCCGTGGGATGCCTCAGAGTATTTCCCAGCGTAAAAGAAAAAAATTGTATATATAACCGGTAGGGGGGAAGCGCTGTGCCGCGCTCCCGGCTGCATGGGTACCACCACCTTGCTTGTTTCTCCCGTGAAACAGCTTTGCTGTGTTTCGGAGAGAAGGGCAAGACAGGCAGTGTAATAACTGGCACCGAGACTTAACATCTTATGTCTCAGGATAGGCAACACATAAATAAGTTGCCTGGACTCGTTCCAGGTATACTAGTTTATGTTCATGGGCGACGTCGACCACTTACCATCAGGTGGTACGTTTGCCAGTTTGCCTATCCAAGTAACATTAAAAAAAACATGTGGATGGCAGCCACTGCCCTGACCGGTGACCACCCGGGACCCGGTGGTGGAGGGAGGACCTGGCGCGGCAGCCATATGGAAAAAGCCTAACGGCTGCTCTGCGTTCGGTCCTCAGGATATACCGTAAGCGCATACCCCTCACTCTACGTCTGATACGGGTGCTCACCGGACATAGTTTGGTAACTTTGGTGAGTACCTATGCAGGACGGCCCACCGGGTATCGGTGATAGTATGTCACGCTTGTGGCGCGACGGTGGACTCGGCCCAGCACACCCTCGAGATGTGCCTGAGATGTGCGGCGCTGCGTCACGATCTGATGTCGGTTATAACTATTTAGCACTCACAAGTACAAGTTTAACAAATAACATGTGTATATGGCTACGGACCTTGAAGGGCGTACCCCGAGACCAGAAGTCGTAGTGGTCAAACGCGACCACATCGAACAGTGTCGGGTAATACTGGAAGTACCGGCAGTACCAGACAGTACCGGACAGGATCGGGCAGTACCGGGCGTTACGCGCAGGATTACCTCATTATGTGACCAGTAAACGTTCGTAATAATAATTGAGGCTCGCTCTCATTAAACAAGTATTTCCAAGAAGAGAGAAAGTACCTCAAATTTAAATGAAAAAATATGTTGATACATACTTAATAAATATTATATTTAATATAATTATATCTAAGACTCTATTGAAATCTTTATCTTTTCTCTGTATATAGGTATAATTAATCTTTACTACATAGTTATTCGGCTTATTCGTTATAATATTAATATATTTTTTCTTAGTCTCAGCTAATATTATTAATATCTACATTATAATAAAATAAAATTAATACAGACCCGTCTGTTATGGTCTCTTCTCTTTGCTTATATTAATTGTAATTTTTCAGCGTTTAATATTTTTATCCATGTCATAAAACTACCGGCTGGCTCCCACTAAACAGGGTTCGGAGACGCAGCAGACCTCGATGGAGATGGCAGGACGACCGCGACTTTTTTCAAAAGACTGGTGTAGAGCACCTATTAATAGAGAAGCGTGGAAAAAATAAAGGTAGGGGGGGGGGGACTTTTTATATATAATTTTTGTATGGAAGCCCCTCTTAAATAACTATTTCATTTTAATTTACTTAATTATTTATTTTGTATTATGTAACTAAATAAATGTGAATATTTCAAGCGTAAACCTGTTAACGTTATTAATAGCAAAAAACGGCAAAAAAATCACGTTTGTTAAATATGTATATAATGAAATCTTCTAATATATAAAATTTCCATGTCACAATGTTAGTTACCGTACTCCTCCGAAACGGCTTTACCGATTTTTACCAAATTTTATATACGTATTCAGTAGGTCTGAGAATCGGCTACTATCTATTTTTCATACCCCTAAGTGATAAGGGTGGTCAACCCCTCAAAAAGTTTAAAAGTTAACGCGGGCGAAGCTGCGGGCAACAGCTAGTAATAATATAAATGCACGTTAAATATTGATTTTATTCTGTTTTTAGTATTTGTTGTTATCGCGGCAACGGAAATACTATATCTGTGAAAATTTCAACTGTCTATCTCGGTTCATGCCTACATACATACATACATACATACATACATACATGATACAGCCTGGTGACAGACAGACGGACAGATGGACTGCGGATTCTCAGTAATAGAGTTCCCGTTGTATCCTTTGGGCACGGAACCCTAAAAATGGGTATTATCAGAATATTGAACAGCGAAAATGCGTAAATAACGATTTTATTCCTAGAATTTTCCTCGGTAAATACTCTGACACACAATAAGTATTTTCCTTGCAGTCTGAAAATGTGTCAAAAACAGGGCCTGGGGAACAGAATACACGTAATTAAGTTATGTCACGCTAAAAAATATTTGCCAATTTGAGCCCGCACGCCGCGATCTCTACTTTTACTAATTTTTCTCGAAAGCCGGGCGCCTGCCGCCGCCTGCTCCAGTTGTCAACATCTTTAATATTCTCCACGTCATCTTAGTCATCAATTATCACGTTCATCATTAATTATGATTCTTATTTTACTCACTGATAACGTTGAGGCTTACAGCTATCTAGTCGTAGGTTTTTTAGTAATCAGATTTTTTTAGTAATATTAGATATTTTTATTATTAGTTACAACTTGTTATGTAAGCAAGAGCATGCTCAGAGAATATAAAAAATAATATTACGGTATTGTTTACTAATGTTTACGTAATGGTCACTCTTTATACTAAAATAATTTTTATCGCGGTTTATTCACCATGGTCACGGGAGGACACCTCAGTCCTCCCGTGGCCATTGCTGTAAAGTATCCGAAACGTCAACCTTGTAAAAAACTTAATAAACCGCGTTAAGATTAATTAAAATATAAAGCTAAGGTAAATACATCGATCAAAATTGTTTTAGACGAACCACTCCCCATGTTTTCACTTTTATTTACCGGGGCTCGAACTGGCAGTATTGTCTACGAATGCTTGTTCACGAATCTTTTGTCTCATGTTTGAGAACTATCGATGACGAGCAAACCTGATTCCTATTTTTAAAATCCTAACATCAAAATAGCAAGAATATAGTTATTTTAGTGAGCACTAGACTAAAGTAATACGAAGAGATTCATGTATACACGCGTGGTTACTTAAATGTAACAAAAACAGCATTCACGAATCACGGCGGACCATAATTCACCCTTTCATACTCAAACGTGGACAATACACGGGATCTTTTGGGATCGGGGTTTCTCAAAAAGGGCATTACTGCTATTGTAGACATATTTTATTGAGCCTATCTTCTAGCACAGTAAATGTTCGTCTATTCACTTAAAAATCTGTTTCAAAGAGATATTATTAGTCTTCTTGTGAGTAGATATTTCGTAAGTGGACGTGAAGTAGCACATTGTAAATGGTAATTTCCTTAAGGCGCTAGTGTATAGTTCAATTTGATTCCAGTTTTATTGAAGTTCTAGTCATTGATGCTATGTATTTTTCAATATCACCGTCAGACTGTCATCTATGCACCAACGAATTTTAAATTAATTTTCTTGAACTCACTTCCAATTCGGAACTGTAATTAAGTGTCGTACGTCACTCATATGATATCTTTTCAAACAATAGCCCATCTTACAAATCGTGGCTTTAATATACTCGGTTGCCCAACGTGTATCAGTATAATCACGGCCCTCCTAGAACCCTCCTGTCGCATCAGCGATTTTTCATCACATAAACGTCCATGGACTCGGTGTACGTAAATCTCACCGCGACCACCAACGTCATATTCGAGCACCGAATATTTAATGAAATAAGATGTGTTCTCCACTAATTACTGACTTATATTGTTTACGAGAAACAAATACTTACCAGTTGTAAGTAAGGTTCGTTCGGCAGTGATTTTGGTGATATTGCGGGAAGACAAATGAATTATGGTTTTGTTTCTGCGGCGAGCAAGAAGCAAAAAATGTCGGAAAGTAATTAGGTACAAAGGTCAGCTGCTGTTTTGTTGTGAGGATACAATAAAACCAGTTACAAACATTCTTGCAGAGTAATAAATGAATATAATATTGTAATATTTTTTATATCATATGAATATTAATTAATATATAATTTACATATTTAAATTTATCTGAATCTTCTGCCACGGTCTACACGACACTTAGCTTAGTTGCTTGTAAGAGGATTGTCCTTGATGATCGATCATTTAACGATGACTATGGTCTGTACAGCTGTGGATGTTGTATGATGATGATGATGAATTAATATTATAAATAATAAATGGTGAAGCTATTTAAATGTAACTACGAGATAAGAGCACAAAGAGATTGAAACGCATGAGTGGGGATGGACAATGGTGGGGTGTGTGCCATTTAATTGGAAATTACATGTTATAGATCATGGGGACAAGTGGCGGAATTCCATTTTCTTTTAAACCGACTTCAAAAAACGAGGAGGTTCTTAATTCGCCTGTTTGTTATTTTGTGTATGTTTGTCACACGATTACTCCGCCGAATATTTAGATGATTTTTGTTTGAAAGCTGGTGTTAAGAATTTGGTCTCATATTAATTTGATCAAGATCTGACCAGCCGTTTGTGAATTGTTCTCAATGATGATTATTTGGTTGAATTAGTTTAGCTCGATGACGTGCCGTCAGGGCCATCCGTACGTACCGTATGATATCATACGAGGCTACGTGCGTGCTGGCGGGTTTAGCGCCGTGGGACCTGGTTGCAAGGGCCCTGGGTCAGACGTGGAGGAGACGACGAGGATAGGAGGAGGAGACCGCCGATGAAAAGGAGTCTTGGCGATGCCGCCTGCGAAGGCGAGTGCTCTGTCGGTGGAAGGAAAGGCTGGAGGAGCCTAGTGCGGGTCACCGCACTGTCGGTCCTGTTCTGGAGAAGTGGATTGACCGGTGGCACGGCATTATCACCTTCCACCTTGCGAAGATCCGCAGTGATGAGATCCTGACACCTCGCCTGGATGTCATCAGTGTGGTAGCAGTGAAGCCACTGCAGACCACACCCTGGTGGAGTGCCCAGCATGAGCGGAGGCAAGGGCGCCTCTGTCGCTGCGGTTGGCGTGGACCTGTCGCTCCCTGCGGTCATCCGAGCGATGACCTTCTATGAGAGCGCATGGCAGGCGGTCCTCTCCTTTTGCGAGCCTTTTGAGATATCGCAGAAGGAGGAGGTGGAGCGGTAGAGGGAGTGCACTGGCGTCTCATCCCGCGGATAGCTCGGCGGCGACAAGCGGTCGAACTGCCGGGCCCGCCCCGAGCCTGGCGGTATGCCTAAACGCATTCCCAAGCGAAAACAAAAAAAAGTTTACCTCGATGATTTTATATAATAGCTTGTCGATGTGAAATGAAATTTTACTACATCCATACAAACAAATTGTATGCTTTGGAAGCGCATCATAGTATTTTGAGGTCGTCGTAATATCCATTCTAATTTGGTGATGTACCTACTAATGAAGAGTTTTGGTGATATAATATAATTGAAAAAGCGGGTGAGAGAGGAGGCCGTCGACGAGGCCGGATGGAGGAACGAAGGATGCGTAGGAGGCGCTTCTTAATGCGCCTCTAGTAATGCCCCTGTGTTCATGTCGGGCTCAGGATGGGAACCTGGGTCTGTATGGTACTGTTATAATACAGCCCTAGTCAGTATTGCTATATTACAGCCCTAGTTAGATCTAAATGTCGCTGAGCAGCGCTTCTCGTTTCTCAGTTAATTACACAATCCTAAATAATATCGCTGAGTAGCCGTTCTCGTTTCCAAAACGTGTATTATTCCTTTTTGCGCACATAGCAGAGTCATCTTGAAGAAGATGATGCAAAGATTGGACAGATCGGGTTTAGGCTTCGTTGTGGGCACAATGTTTTAAAAGCACAAGTCTTGTTGTATCTTTAATTTTTATCAATAAAAGGGAGCTACTCCAAGTTTTTGATTAATAAAAATCCTTCTAAAAAAACCCACCCCGTAACAGTGGTGTCAGAAGTGGTGCCGAAAATATATTCGCTCCTTATCATTAAATCAAGATAATATTTAATAATAATTAATAATTGTGCCCCCGAAGGTCGGTCTCAAAATCAATAAATCCGCGGTATTAATAAAAGCCATAGTCGCTTGTCACCGCATCTGCTATACCTCAATCCGCTGCTCGTCTTCGTCGTCGTCGTCTATACACAGATACTATCTCCGAGTCTCCACGAGTCGTCGTCACGCCGTTCCAGTTGCAACGACAACAGTTCACCGAGTGCCTCATCTTACTGTGAGTAGAATAATCTATCTCGTGTTATTGCCATACCTACTCGCGAAATTATCATACGTATTTTTTTTTCTCCTAAATATTTTAATTTAATATAAAAATAATGAGTATCAAAGGTGATGGTAACATTAGTCCTATACCTTCAGAGCAGTTCCCTATAGAAATCCTTTGTAGTTTTATTAATCCCTAGAATGGAGAAAGAGAAACTCTTCCCGCATTTCTCACAAATTGTAAATCTTGTCAAGTTAATAAACCCTTACGGAGTTGTAATAGAGCACCTATGATTATTAACTCTACTACTACTCGACCAAATGAAAAAATATTTTTAGACATAGTTGGGCCGTTACCCGAAACCAGAATTAATCAATACAAATTCATATTGACATTACAAGATGATCTGACCAAATACTCTCAAGCGTATCCTATGAAATCTTGTTCAGCTATGGAAACCGCTCAGTCACTCGTATATGCATGCCCGTATCATCCACAAACTTGTGGCGCTCTAGAAAGAAGCCATTCGACGTTAAAAGAATATTTGCGGTCTTACATAGTAGAAAATAATCACACATGGGATCTTTACTTGTGCACAGCTATGTTGGCATACAATTCTAACGTCCATACAACCACAAGTTTCTCTCCTTTCGAACTTCTGTTAGGGCATAAACCATACTTACCTAAATCAATAGACACGTTCGAAAAATTATTATCATTTACATTCTCGTCCAATAACATATAACGCTGGTGACATGGTAAGTATATGTAAGATGTCACCACAAGCAAAACAAAGCTTTGTCCCCAGTGTGGAAAGGTCCTTATAAAATAATTAAGATAAACGGAAACCATTCCGTCACCGTCCAAATAGATAGAAAACACATTCGCCATCATTATGATGAAATTAAACCTGCGTCCTAGTACTTCTAGTCAATCACGTTCCCTTATTTATACGGTTATTATTTATCCTCATAATATGCAACTGAATTTGTCACGTAGATCATTGAGAGTCGGCTAAATTAAAATTTATTTACGGTTGAAATATCTTTTGGAAAACTTATAGAAGTTAGCAATGAACTTGATATAAGGAGTTAACTTTCTATGCTACTGAGCTCTCTTGAAACCATAATTGTATCACTGTCCTTCGACATCGATGACGTTAACAATGCTATACTTTTAGTAGAATGAATATTCTGCATCCGACTGTACTTAGCGCCATGCAGTTGTTTAAAGAGATCGAGTTACATTTAAACATGATACCTAAACATACTGACCCACCTGTCGCTTTGTCGTTACATAACATTAAAATATAAATAAATAAATAATTAGTGTGTGCAAGATAATATGTTATTATCACGACAACAAACTAATTGTAGTCCTTAAAATAAAGCTCGTTCTATCCCAAATTTATAACGTCTTTTACTATATTCCATTCCCTGTTTAACTTGACAAACCTCACCAAAAACTTATGTTCTGATAGCATTGTATAAACAATATTTGGCAATAGCACCTGATCGTTTGCTCTACTCGCAGCTCGCGAGTGTCAGTGAGTGTAAAGTGATAAAAAGCTGTTGTGACTTGTGATGTGTGCCCTTTAGGAAACGTACATTCAAAAATCTTTTATATTATAATACATTATGGATCATCTTAACTTTGTCAAGTTAATGGAGAACATCAATGATATTTAAACAATGTTTAATGTATTTTTTTATGTATTATTCAATTTTATTATTATTATAATTTCATGATTATTATTTTTTATACTAACATATTGCTTAGAATTTTAAATCATTATTTATATACCAGTGTAAATAGAAATCTAATATCATTATTATATATTAGTCTAATAAATATTAGATACGTGATTTTGTATTTCAATCTATGTAATCAGTATATTATGTGAATCAATTGATGACTGTGTAAGACACTAAAATGAGTTGAATTTGTAATGTTGTGTTTAGTTATAAAGGGCTTCAGTGTTAAAAAAAAATGATTCTTTTATTTATTTTCTATAATGCATGCTTGTCTATCTGTAGCCTGTTATTATTCCCATTGAATAAAAATAAAATATGAATAAAATTTCTTATATAAATAATAATAATTGTATTTAATATATTTGACATATTATTTTTAATATTGTTAAATTTTCTAATATTTTTTGTATTTAATTATTAATTAGTGTATTGAAAATAAGCTTTCCACAAATTTTTTATTAATACTTTGTCATTTAATTAAATTATTATTGGAATTTTATTAACAATTTTTACATATTGAACTTGTTAACCGATAAAAAAAAATCTAATTATTTCAGAGTTTTGAGATTATAAAGTATCTGAATTATTATTATAAAATATAATCATTTATCAGTTTAGTTAGTTTAGTGGTTAGGTGGTAGTTTTAGTTTAATAAAAATATTAATAAGTAATAATAATAACGTTAAGAAATGGTGAATTGTAATTTGTTGTCGTATACATTATTGTAATTATTATGATTGTAAAATTTTCACGCTGAGCTGAGTTCATCTCTAAGTAATTGTTATTCGATTTTTTTTTACTGATGCATGTAATTCTTTTCTTTAAATTGTTTCAAGCGTAATCTATTGTAATTCATGATAATCATGTTATTTATGTTAAATAATCATAAGTCTCCTTTTTCTATTTTCCTGTAATGCCATAACGAAGTCTATCTCAGTTTTTCATTCTAGTATTTCTATAGCGTTTTACATTGATCATTACTAGTCATATTGATCAATCTTATCGGGGGGGATGTTATAATACAGCCCTAGTCAGTATTGCTATATTACAGCCCTAGTTAGATCTAAATGTCGCTGAGCAGCACTTCTCGTTTCTCAGTTAATTACACAATCCTAAATAATATCGCTGAGTAGCCGTCCTCGTTTCCAAAACGTGTATTATTCCTTTTTGCGCACATAGCAGAGTCATCTTGAAGAAGATGATGCAAAGATTGGATAGATCGGGTTTAGACTTCGTTGTGGGCACAATGTTTTAAAAGCACAAGTCTTGTTGTATCTTTAATTTTTATCAATAAAAGGGAGCTACTCCAAGTTTTTGATTAATAAAAATCCTTCTAAAAAAACCCACCCCGTAACAGTACGTCGTCGTGGGGACTGCTTAGTAGCGGTCGGGCAGTCCCCCCCTTCGAGCAGTAGTCTGGCGTCAGGGTCAGCCTGTCGCTGAGGTGATCCTGTCCGTTGCCTGCATATCCGGGATCCTCCAAATCTTTTTATCCATCCCTTTGCAAGTAACGTTATCAATATAGCAGACAATATAGTATTTAGTCCAGGCCCGATAGTTTGGACTAAATAAGTAATTGATGTTATCCCGTTCTAATTCTGCGGGCGCCGTGTAAACAACGTGGTGTATCAGTAATCAGCCTTCAATCAACCAGCAATTTTAAATGCGGTGCAGAAACACTTATTTATCGTCGACTATTTTTAAACTAACTAGATCTAATTTTACATATGTTTCCTAGGGCTTAAAATACCAATACTGTTCAATTAATTTTAAATTAACTTTCCGACGCCATCTTGAAATAATGGTCACATTTTCTGTCACTTTGGACAGTCACGGCGCCATGCGTGTTTACTTAAATTGAGGAGTGACTGGTAAAGAAATATTTTAATGATAACAAGTGATATAGTAAATGGACTTATTCATTTAAATTCATTTAAATAAATAGTGAAAGTGAGAGAATATTGAAGTTATATTTCTTTTGGCGCGTTGGGGAAAAATGATGAGAGTACATTTTTACGATGCGCGCTCACACCGTTACGAAAAGCCCTGAAGCCAAGAGAAGGTAATCACTACGTTTACCCTGAAGTTAGCTATAGTCATAATTCAATTTAGCTTTCAAAATATATGGAAGGATATTTGAAATTCGAACGATGGTATTTTATTTGTAAATAATCACATAATGTTACATAATTGTAACTAGCCCGGGCTTCATAATGTATAAAAACATTTTCCACCAACTTTGTGAGTGGCTTTCATAAAGATAACGTATATAATAATAATTTAAATGTAACTGACATAATCTTATAATATACATAATATTGGTCGGTCTATAAGCGGTCGCCTTGAGACGGATCATACATAATGCAGCGTCCACCAGAGCGGCCGCGCTTGCGACGTCATTCAATTTCTTAATAAGTGAAACAAATATAGAAAATAACGCTGATAGCGGCGTGCGGCGCTGACGGGACTACACTTTTGAAATGTTTTGTGAAACAGTAAGCATTTACTGGCTAAGATTTTAATAAATTGATTCGATCATTGTATACAAGAAAATAGCAAATACTGTTTACACTTCTCTCGGTCTCGCGGTCTTGGACGTGTATACAATAATGTATGTACAAATTTCTTAAATTTAATCTGTTCCTAGTACCCGTAACAGAACTTCTTGCGAGCTTACCACGGGACTAGGTTATCGTTGTGTGATTGTTAACTAATATTTATTATTATTTACTAGCTGTTGCCCGCTGCTTCGCCCGCCTTAACTAATATTTACGGACGTATCCGGACTGATGATGATCATTTGTTTTGTTTTATCTCTAAAGGAAATAAGGCAGCGTTTTCAATGTAAGCTCCCAAGTGGCTTAAAATTTTCCGACTCCGAAATTTTCCGAATAATTGTCCTTGTATTATTATTTTTGTTTTTGAGTTTATCGCGTACAGACAGACGCGGTCGAGGACTTTGTTTTATATTTTGTAATGATGATAATGATTAATGCCGTATTTGTGTAAACAGATTTTACGTTACGATATAATATGCCACCGTGGACTTTTCTGTGGGCATATTTAGGATACACAATTCCACCTTACATTATTTTGTTATATCTCAGTGTTTAGGCAGCGTTTTTGATGACAAATTCCAGACTTATTTTTTTTCAACAGTCCCGCGGTTTCATACGCATACTTCCCATTCCCGTGGTATTACAGGAATACATTATAGCCTCTATTTTATTTTGATGTATAATAATAAATTATGTTATCGTAACGTTTCATTAAAATCCATTGAGTCGTTTTTAAGTGAGAGAGCGGCAAACATAATATAATAAATACCACATTCTTACAAACTTTCACATTTATTATATATTAGTAGTATTATTATTATTCGTTGCCTGTTTTCAGGAACCCATATTTTTCATAGGAACTTTGCATATAATAATAAATTTGACGTGGTGCCATTGTCAATAATTAATATTTATTTAGTATCTATATGATCATCACTCATAAACTGTGATCAGTAGAGGGTGGGGGGGTGGGGGGGAGATGGAGATGACAATTAAATTCAATTAAAATCAAAGAGTTTTAATTCCCAATATTTAATCGGCACATAATTGTTAAATTTTTCTACAGTAAGTTAAAGTAAGGCTTTAAAACTTTTTGATTTCAATTCTCTTGTTAACTAACTTTGTTTACTTAAGTTTTTAACAATTTTGTAAAATAAAATATTCATTTTCATAGTATTCTAATTTAAAAATGCCCGGAGCTATTATTTTAATATTTTCGTTACGTCTAGAGTAAAGCTATTCTTCCATCCATACTTAATCCTTGCGATGTATATTGGATCTGATATCAATTGGGAATGCTTTTACTATATATACACAAACCAGAGATAGAGAGCAGTTCTATTTGTTGTCTCTTTTTAAAATAAAGTCAATAATTATTGACTTTAATATCGAATGACATAATTTTGCACAACGCTTAAGTCTAAGGTCACTATGATCATCTAAAATCATCCTCAACTAATTTCTCCAGCGTTGTTATACTGCCGGGAATATGTCGTAATTGAAGATAATTGAGTGGTGTCAACGGGACGTCCACTGTGGCCGTGGGTGGTGTCTGGCCACGGCGGCTCTACGACTATACCAAATCATGTCTCAAACAATTATGACAACACACCTGTTATAAAACTGAATATAGTATGGCTTAACTGTAAAAATATGTAATTTATGGGCCGAGCGACGGCTTCCTGACAAACAACAGCGCCTCCTATTCTTAAGTATTCGATCTGTTCTGTTGTCAAATGCACCTGTACATCACATTTACATTCGATGAAAAATGTTTCAATAGTTAAATAGATAATCGCGGACAAATAACGTGACACGTACCGCCTTATTACAAAAAACTTATCTAGTACCGGGATTAAACCAAGACTGAAAAGTCCAGGTTTGTTACGGTATTAACGTTAGTCCATGGACTAAAATTCATTCTTATTACAAATCGAGGACCAACCGAGGTCTAGGTAGTACCAAAGATCGTCCCTGGTTTAATTGTATCAACAGATTATTGAGCAACATATCATTCATTTTGTTCGTTCAATATTTGATTAGTTCGGTACACCGTTCCTTTTTATGCAAAGCTCGCTAATTTATAATTAAATATAACGTGGAAAATACATCAATATTTTGATAATAAAATTTATTGTGTTATATAAAATATCTGAAATCTTTACTACTTTGTACTTTGAGGTAGTGTGATTTAAATTCTTGTTTATTACACACAAATATAGAGCTAGCGTATAAGGGAATGAAATACAAAGCGCGCGTAGTTCTAATGTCATCGAAATGTTTATTGTTTAATGTTTAGTTATTGCAATGTAAGTCGAGTTACCACTTACCAATAGTTACAATACAGCCATTATTGTTCTTTGATTCTAAATAGACGGTATGTTGTTCATTAGAATAGTATAATATTTTTTGTTGTGAATTTGTGTGCCACGAACATTACTTATATTGTAAAATGTATCAACAAAAGAAAAAAGGGATGATAATTGGACTTCTCAAGAAAAGGTTAGTGTTTATTTAATCCAAACATACATGAAAAATATCAGAGTTAATTAGAATTATTACATATGATAGGTATGTATATCAATGACAAAATACAATACAACAAAATTACAGAAATATAATGTTAAATTATATAAGGATGTCAGAATAATTATTTTAAATGTTAGTCCAATTCAATAATTTTGTCTACATCGAGTTTATTTAATTACCTTTCAATACAATTAATACGAAAAAACGCAAATTCAACGCATAAGACATCTGATAATTTAAAGTTTTGAGGTTAGTACCGATGTTAAACTAGGGGTCACGGTGGTCTAACTTTAGTACCATAGATAGTCCTGGTACTAGCGTTAAACTAGTTTTTGTAATAACATTTATATTAGACCATGGTTTAAAGCTGGTATTAAACTCGGTACTATATTTAGTCTTCGTTTTGGAATAAGGCGGGTAAAGTTTAAATACCTATGTTTTCACGAACCCCATCAAAACGTCCTAAACTAGGTGAGATATTAAATTATATAATGAGCAATAACTGCGCGAACCACGTAGTCTTTAAAGCAAATGAGTGAGTGCACGCATGTGCATGCATAGAACACCTACTTCCTTTCCCCGACATCGATGCATCTTCAGGATGCTCTACGAACGTATGCATATGCGTGCACTCACATATTTGTTGTGAAGACTATGTGATTCGCGGAGTTATTGTTAACTGACTCAATTATATATAATTTGATATATAGAATAGAATAGAATAGAAATGCTTTATTCAGTGCTAAAAAGAAAAATTACAGATTACACAAACATAACATAAAAGTTTTTACAATAACATCGAAACAAATATAAAATAAAATAAAAATAAATAATAACAAGTACCTACCAAAAACTAAATAATAGAAAACATATTTTTAAAATAAAAACACACGACAATGTACAATTTGTATAATTATAAAAACTTGCACTGAAATTGGAGTGTCACTCGGCTTAAGTTGGGAAAACTCATAAGAATATTCTCCAACACCGATATTCTGTGACATCCAGACGGCTATATCAGATAATGGATTCCAATAAATATCTTAAACTAATTTATAATACAGTATTCTGAGCACAATCATAGATAGATGTAAACTGTTAAGTATTTATGAAATTAAAAACAGCTCGCATATCCATAGACAAAAAAATTGGGCATAAAAATAAATAAACGAATACCAAATGTACATAGGCTGCACTAAAAGTATCGGGAATGGAATATTTCCACTGTTCCTGTCATATTAAAATCTTTTTAATTGAAAACTCCTTGGTTTTAAAAATCGAATACTATTTATTTATTTTAAAAAAGATTCTCGGTCTTGTCACAAGGTCTGGTCAAACTTGTTTAGTCGTTGAGAAAATGGAATTGCCTCGAGAAAATTCTAGAGCGATGATTTATTATGACTTTCGAAGTGGTTTAACACAAAAACAATGTGTTGACCGGATGATTTCTGCTTTTGGTGATGAAGCCCCATCCAAAACCACAATTTATCGCTGGTTTGCTGAATTTTAACGTGGACGTGTCAAGCTCAGTGATGAGCTTGCCCGTCAAGGTCATCCAAAAACTGCAGTCACCCAAGAAAACGTTGATGCTGTGCGTAAGCTGATTGAGGAAGATCGAAATGTGACATACCGCGAAATTCAGGCAACTTTAGACATTGGCATGAGTCAAATACAAATAATCTTGCATGAACAATTAGGTGTAAAAAAGTTGTTTTCCCGGTGGATACCGCGTTACTTGGTGCGTGAGAACTCTCGAAAGATTCCACGCAGGATCCTCAAATGCTGTATACAACATCGTATCAGGTGACGAATCCTGGATATACGCGTACGAACCCAAAACAAAAAACCAGTCACGAGTTCGAAAATGAGTTAAAGCCAACAAAAATTGTTCGTTCACGGAGTGTTGCAAAAAAAATGGTGGCTACTTTTGTCTCCAAAACCGGCCATGTTGCGACTATTCCTCTTGAGCCACAAAGAACGGTTAATGCAAAATGGTATGCTAGCATTTGTTTGCCACAGGTCGTTTCTGAACTCCGTAGAGAGAACTGCAACCGCCGCATCATCCTCCATCACGACAATGCGAGTTCTCACACCGCGCACAGAACAAAAGAGTTTTTAGAGCAAGAAAACATAGAATTATTAGACCATCCGCCGTACAGCCCCGACCTAAGCCCTAATGATTTCTATACTTTCCCTAAAATAAAGAATAAATTGCGTGGTCAGAGATTTTCATCGCTTGAAGAAGCTGTGGACGCCTACAAAACGGCCATTTTGGAGACCCCAACTTCCGAATGGAATGGTTGCTTCAATGATTGGTTCCATCGTATGGAAAAATGTGCCAAATTTCGCGGAGAATACTTCGAAAAGCAATAAATACATTTTTAAATAGTAATGTTGTGTCACTTCCTTGATTCCCGAAATTTTCAGTGCCGCCCTCGTAATAAGCAGTAATGCCGTGCATGAAGTGTAGCTCAATATAATAAAACCGTAACGTGTTGTGATACTCAAATGATGCTAAGTGCATCTTTGAGTATCTCAAATGATGCAATGCACTTAGCTCGATACCGCAATTGAATTAACATTATATAATATAGAAACGAAAACTAAGAACGCTTTCGTATCTCAAAATCCACTGGTCATAACATTAAAAAAAAACAATGAAAATATATATAATTGTTGGAGAAGTTTCGATATTATATAAAGACTAAAACTAGTCCATAGAAATATTATGGAAGTATAAAAATCCCTCATATGAACTATTATAATACATAAAATACGTAGGTATAAAAATATTCAATGACAAAAAATGACACTAGTTATAAAATAATTACTTAAACTTGATCGTAAATATGAAGGTATATAATTTTGTTAGCCCCAGCCTAGCCCCAGCTGAACCTCGTTCGAATCCATCTTCATTCGTCAAGTCCTGTAACTAAAGTGGAGATATTCGATTGAAATTTTATATACGGACCAGGAACTTAGATGAGGTTTAATTTAATTACGTAATGTTTTTCTCTCCGTATAGAAATAGAGTATTAGAAGGTTATACGTAAAAAACCACCAACACAATCCCGAGTCGATAATATTGAACAGCTAAATCGATTTTGATGAGACCTGACTTTAAGTACCGCTAATAATAAAAACAGCATCAAAATTGGTTCATCCATTTTAGTTCCATTCCAACTATAAAACCCGCATCAAAATCGGTTCATCCATTTATCTTCCATTCCAACTATTATAAAATGGAAACTAATATCAAAATCCTATTATAATGTAAAGGATTATATAAATGACAAAAACGCTTGGGAAAGAATTGGTCTAGATTTAGATTTAATTGACTTTTGTGAAATAATGATCACAACAAAAGGAATGATAGGAACCCAGCAGAGTTTCTTGTGGGTATCTTCTCTGACATGGGCGCGTTGCAAACCCTCATTATAAATTTAGACGCTATTATAAAGATTATAAAGATCCTATAAGTGAATTATAACAATAAACATTTTTAATGTTATTTGGATAGGCAAACCGGCAAACGTGCCACCTGATTGTAGGTAAGTAGTCGACGTCACCCATGAACATAAAACAGTTTACCAGGAACGAGCCCAGGCAACTCATTTAGCGCTATAGTGCCAAAGATAGACGCTTAGTGATGTAACTTAAAACCTCCGTCTTATTGTGGGTTTTAAATATACTCAACACAAGTTCTTTTGGTTTTGTAGATAATATAGATATAGAAGATATATGATATTACTTATGCACGTTAAACAGCTTGGCGGAATACAAAGCAAAAACAAATGTTCCCAAACGATAGAAATTCACTGACCTAGATAATTATAATACAAACATCGCTGGCTGGCGCTTACGAGTTACGGACCATACAATATAATACAGAAATATATTCAAAGTAATGTCTCATACATATTTGAACGGGCGCTAACCGCGTTGTCGTGCTATGTTCCCGATGTTCGGTTCGCTGTTCGATGTATCGTGCTAATTTAAGTAAATAACATCAAACGTCCGATATAACAGAATCACATATATATCAATTGCAACATTTCCGAAATATTACCTATGATGTTGACATAATATATATTTTTTCTGTCATAAGAAGGCAACCGAGCAGTCGGAGCCGTATGGTGACGACCGACGCCCACATAACCAAAAGTTATGCAGATGCGTTGTCCTCCTTTTCCGTATCCCCCCCAATGGGCCACCGGAAACTCACAAACCACACGAAACGCGACAGAATAGCTGTCACTTGAGTCTTGACGCCGGTGTTATGTGAGCGAGAGGTACCACCCCGATGGTGCCGGCCCAATTCAGCTGCAAAGCAGCATGGCACTACCACTTACTAATATGTAAAAATTCAATTGTTTAATAAAGAATATGAACCTCAGATTTAAGTAAACATGCAAATATCGCTCCATGAGAAACCGAAGTTTGGGACATAGATGACAATTGTAGGCGAAATTGAACCCCTAAACTAATTTTGTGATAGAATCACAGAAACAAGAAGTAGACACATTTTGAACATATTGATTCGAATCTGAGGGAGACCTTTTAACTTATTGTGAATACATAAATACTTATGAAAGCATGTATGCATGTATGAACATATTATAAAGAGCAAAACTTTTGACCTTTCCCATTCATTACTGTATTGAACGCTTTGATCCAATGAAGTTACGAATATCTATGAAGGGTTTTGGGTGAGTAAAAGCTACCGCTTTATCGGCCGTATCAATACAGGTCCCCCGGGGTACGGCGGTCCCAAATTGCTTACAATTTCTTAAAACTATCGAGAATACCATTTAGAAATTTAGCCCGACATGTCGATACAGGGCCGCTAGAAATGGGCATGCACTGATTTAACACGTTTGCAAAGAGTGGCCAAAAAGTCAGTGAGCTGATTGCTGAGGTGAAAAAATATTAAAAAAAAAAATTGTTCCTGTATATTATTATAATCAATTTAATTCTCGCAAAAAAATAATGTATGAGCCCATAATGTTAGAGATGATTGTGGACAGATCTGTTATCAAGTGGGCGGTCCCCCGACTGGTTCATCCGGTGATAGAGGTAGTATCTGGTTCATTACTCATTAGTGAGGATTAACGTTATCAGAACTGTTCTAAATATTGACACATTTAGCAGTATTTAGTTTAGTTGAGACCTACTCTTGGGGTCTTCTTGTAACTGTAAAACTTTAACAATGCTACTTTATATGACTGGGCGAGGTTGCAACCTTGAGTATGTTTCTTTATTCTTGAGTAGGTTAGTGTTTAATGATGATTTTCAGAGACCGTGTTGCATTGAACTATGTACATATTGTACATATAATTGTCATTTGTTAATTAGACGTTTTTTGTATATCGCGATCAGCACCTCCTAGCTCATGGAATGTCTGGGACCAATAACTAATTAAGGCCGTTAATTACGAAGGTCCTAAAGTTGTACGAAACAAAGCCTAGCTACAAACGCCTATTCACGGTGAGGAGACATTTTTTCTGGGTCCAATCTAATTAATTTCTCGCTTGGCTTGCATCTTGGCTAGTTTTTTCTCCGGAGTACCGGAGGGCTGGCCTCTCCTGGGGGCTTTTAGGTTAATTATCGCACAGTCGGTTCTATCGTGGTAATTAATGGCCATAAACCCACTGCCCCATCACGCGGGGACTGCGGGTGGGGGGGGGGAGGTCCGGAGAGGGCGGAGGGAATCAATACTCACGTGTTTATTCGTCACGCGTGTGTTCAGAAGTGTATCATCTTATTGATATATCTTATCACTTAGAGCAGTTAATAAAAAAAGTGTTTTTATGCATATAGAGAAGTTCATTTACATGAACACCGAACCTCAATAGCGTATAAATTATAAGGACGACCACGACTGGACTACGTATTGGTCGGGTGATGATTCTTTTTGGTAGGCTTTCATACTTGTACTTACTTGTATTGTATCGATATTTGACGTCGATTTATTGATTCCGCGATAACTTCAACTTTTACCGAGTTCATGGACGTGCATAGAATTAGTAATGTTTCTATCGGTGTTATCGCTCGCTGACCGTTCAGCAACAAGCATTCTACAGAAATTTGATTACCTTAGTACATATGTAGTACCGCCCACACATCAAATCAAACGAGACACCAAACACCCCAACACGTGTTCTTTATTATTATCCGCCGGCAATTACACGTTTTATGTCAACTAATTGTTCATGTGGAATTAAAATTTTATTTTGTACAATATACTTAATGGAATTTACTTTAGATGAATCTACTTGACTTCTGAATGACCTTCTAATACAATCATGAAAACTCATGATCTGTTCAGAAAGGAAAAATGGTACTCATTGAAGAGGCCAATGTACTGCTGACGGATACGGCGATGATGACACAAATCGCATATCCTGTGAGTTCTAAATATTCATATTGAAGCTCGTTATGTTATCCAAAAGTTAGCAGCAACAAATCTCCGCGTCCGTTGATCCGTCCCACAAAAGTTTGACCACTCGCTGGCCCCACTTCAACTGAGTCAAACTCGTGTCATGTCGAGCCTCATCGCCTGTCGCTGAACTTTCAGCGCTTTAGTGATATCGCATTGAAACTGTGCTAATATGATTAAGCTTTGTCTACTACTAGTCGTTTATAATATACATAACTAATAGTCGAAATATCATTATATTTGACGAGCCCAATTATTATGGAAGACTATTTATTGCGGAGGTTTATCTTTTGTAATCTTGGCGCGGATAAAAGCGAAAAGTACTAAAAAAAATATACAAAATACAAAGAAAGTAAAACAGAAGTAAAGAAGGAACAAAAGAAGTGATATCTACGGGGCTGTCCCTCAGTCAGAAAATTTTATATTTAGAATTAAGATGCACAATTGAAATCTAGGAACAAGTATCATATGGAATTGACATTCTCGTATACCCGAAAGGGACAGGCATATTTTACAGAGATACCACATTCATATTAACAAGTCTACTTATTTTCTTGAAACAAGTGTATTTAAAATAATAAAAAAACTGGAAAAGGTTGACAGATAAGCATTAGCCCTAACCAAACATTTATTGTAATTTTAGACAGCTCCATTTTTCCAGATTATCGAAAATATTATGTAATGACTAATAACAAACCGCTAAAAACATAAATAATAAAAAAGAAGGCTATTTACGTCTTAATATGTATGATGTACATAGCCTTTTAGGATAGCAATAAACATATTTGTTTTTATTGTGTTTATTTCGGAAATTCCAGTCACCCTTTTTATATAATACCACATTCTTGGGTAATCTGCCTATAACAAAACTGGTATCACCATACCTACATAAACCGACCAAATTAAAAAGTAGTACAAAATGGCGGCATATTTGACGAACTGTTCGCGAGTGAGAATGTTTGTATGGCATTCAAATTTAGTCGATAATTTTTTGTTGATATAATTGATATAATAAACAAAGAGTGATATTCTGACAAAGACAAAAGAAAGTGTGTTATGGTGTTATCTCGTTCCAATACGGTATTATTATTAGCTTGTCAAATCTATTGATACTTGATCTTAGATTGAAATAAATGACATTAGTAATTACTACCCATTAGACCAAAGAGGCGTATTTGCACTAAACTGATGTTGTTTTCCTATCTAGTCAATGTCATCTCGCATTACCAACGAACTATATAATAATAAAACATATACAGTATGAATAAAAATACAAACTTGTGACGCCCTAGATATATGGTAATAATACTTTTATACGAGTAACCAATAAATATTAATTTACCTAAGTAACTTCGTCTTTTTACCTAAATAAGTTTCTCTCGGCGATAAACACATAAATACAGTACAATGATTTTCTCGTATTACCCGCACCGCAAAGACTCCATACTCTCACAGCCTCTATTTGTTACGAAAAAGTTACACTAGTGATGACTTCATGTTTCTCAGATACTTTTTAGTCGATAATATTTAGCTGTCGTTTATTTTATGTTTTTAAGTTGTTCATAACTTGGTTTAAAGTTTAAATTATAGTGATTCATGTAGACGAAGAAGCTAACAACAATTAGTGATCCGTTTTTTGTCATAATTATATTATTACCGTGGAAAAAGGAGCTTTTGCAAATCAAGATCAAAATTAATGACGATAACGCCAATAAACTTCTTGTCCGTATTGTAGGTTGTAAGATAAGCTTTACTCCTATAGTATATTTGAATACTTTGTGTCCTTCTATACATCATCCGATTTCTTAAAATCTTATTATTCTAGGTACCTACTAAGTCCTCTTATATAATAATATTTTTAAAAATCTAATAAATCTTCTCAATAATACTAGAAATAGATAAATACGATATTAGAAATAGCTGTAAATTATAATATAATAATTCTAAAACCATTAATATACACACATAGATATGCACTTTAACCATCAACTACAGCGCGCTCCGACAGGGATCACTGGATTTAATTTGTGACAGTAATAGATCCCCATTGCTTTAA
The DNA here is from genome assembly GCA_963853865.1 of Helleia helle. NCBI lineage: Eukaryota > Metazoa > Arthropoda > Insecta > Lepidoptera > Lycaenidae > Helleia > Helleia helle. Next base: position 22,500,648 of record OY971424.1, read on the forward strand.
TAGTTATAAATGTCACGGGAGACAAATAGCTCGTCGCGAAAGTAATGTGAACTATTTTAATTATGGCTCGGAGACATCCACCCACAAACAACTTTAGATATTTGTATAATCTAGACGCTACCATTAAACTTATCATCTACAAAATAACAGAACAATAAAAGATATATTATTTAAGTTTATTATAAACCGTAGTGCGCGCGAGGGATATTTTTGAAACTTTGAACTTTTGATCATTTCAACAAAACTTCAAGTATAAGTCGTAAGTTTTAACATTTTAATCTTCTTTAATTTCCAAATATATTGTCAAGTAGTAATTAGTGAGTTTTGTGGTTAGATTTTATAGTATAATAATATATCGATAACATGTACATCCCTATAAGCCACTGGAACGGAGCCAACAATACTTGTATATTACTTATCGTCCCATAATACTCTTTATTTAGTTTTTATTGAGTTATGAAAGAGCGTTCGTTTCCAGCAATGCTAATCGCCCTCAGTCACGCTCAGGACGAATGCGCAAAAACACATTCGTACCCGACTAAATACTATTTAAATTATAATTATGGAATTTATTATATAAAATCATTTACAAAGGTAGCGGTTAAATAATTTTTCCAGGCCATTACTTATATTTGAAAAATAAATTTCTTATTTTCACATTTTTTTACGTTTCTCAAGTCCTGTGTTTAATTCATAAGAACTTGAGTAACTTCTGTGAGGTTAAGGGCACACATTTAAGATATTGTACATATTATATCAAAATTAAAAGCAGGACTTTTTAAAATTAGCGAAGCATTAAAACTACTTTTTATGAATTTTTTTGATGTTTATTAAGGTTTTTACATTTCGCAGTTTCCGAACATTTCCCAAGGTGAGATGTTCAATTTATACACAGCTAATATATTTTATCTATATTTTTAAGTTTATGATTACTACTCATTAATATCACATACTAATTAATAATAAATGTCCACCCCTTGAATAGCAGTGTATGGGTCACTGTGGTGATCGATGGCGGTGTCAGGAGCCGGTGCAAGTGGAGCATCAGATTGGAGCTGGTGAGTGGTGGTGCACCGTCCTCCCCGCCGTGGTTCAGGCCATGACGTGTCGATGGGGCTCAGTAGCCTAGGGTGAGCCGCTGCACCTTGGGCAAAGCGCGTTGAGCCTAGAAGGCACTTCGTACCCCTCTTATAAGAAGAGGGGACTAAAGGGGGCAAGGGGCGCTAACGGGAACCTCACCCCGTTGTACTGTCCCCTCATTGGGAGGGGTTGTCCTGTGGTGCGGGACAACCCCTCTGTGAAGGTGGCGTCGGTCCGTTGGGGGACTGACTAGCCGTCGAGGTGCCCCGTTTGCTCATTAGACCCGGGGCACCTCACCACAAGGCGGCAAAGGTGGCACTCGCCGGTTTTTAGTGGGTAGAGCTGCGTCCACTTACCAACTTTCGGGCGCAGCGAATCCCACATACCCTGGGGAGACCCACTCCCCGCTAGGCATATTTCCCGGCGTTAAAGGAAAAAAAATATGATGAAAAACTGTCCTTAAATCTTCAGTGGGGTCGTAGAAAAAACAAATAACAGTAACATCAATAGACTAGGTAATAAGATTACCCATTTAATTAGATTTTAACGCCGCGCCGTTGACGCGCTGTGAAAATATTGTTAATAAATTCATTAGAATTATTATTAAATGAAGCGAATAATGTTTGAATAATATATATATATATATATTTAAATTTATTATTTTTATGAAACGTCTTTTTGGAAAACATGGTTTAAAAGTATTTAGTTAACTTGATATGACCTTATTTCAATTGTGCACTTGCTAGCGCTTTTACAAACTATCGCTACCACTTATCATTGGACGTGCGATGTCTGAATTTACTATCGCATTACTTACCACTTTTTTTTTCAGACTAGCGAAAGAAAGAAGAAAGAAAAAAGAAACATTTATTTGACACAAACAGGAGACACACGAAGGAAAATATTTTTGATTGCACAAACATAAAAATAATACAAAAAAGACAATTATTGGAAACAAAAATATATAATATAAAGTGTGTGTCTCAAGTGTGGGTCAAAATGATCTAGTTCAGCATCGTGTCACGAAAATGTTGATGATGATGATGATGTGACCTAGGTCTTGCTGGTTTCTTTCACCAAATAACTTTGTAGTTTGTGATCCATTATTTATGTAGATAATATTGTACGTATAACATACCCTAGATCGCTCCGTTTCGGCGATGATCCAACGCCCTTGATCCAGGAGGCTGATCCCATTAAACATTATATTTAAATAGAGATATGAAATAATTACGTGATCATGGCATCGCTTGATGATGATAAACACATGCGAGTTCATAAGTTAAACACATTTTAGAATTACCTCGTGCATGTTTATTTAATCCGTTTGCTAAATGTTTTTGTACATTAGGAATTTCTGCACCTCCAATGGTTTGTGATTAAAATGAATTTGTATTATTTGTCAGCGGTGCGGTTGGCACTAGTTCTTTGGGTTCGTGTCACCTGTGCGCTCACAAAACTTATTGCAAATGTTCCAGACAAAATATTGAAAAAATAAAAGTAACAATGTTATATTAAAGCTAACGTTTTAATATCGTATATTGTACTCTATATTCGTAACCGTTGTAGTTGTCTCGACTGGTAATATCGAAATTCTATTCAGTTATAAATTTTCATCAAAGTGAAACTTTTGTGTGATTGAATTGTTATTCAAAAATATAATGAGTATTGTTCGTCGTAAAACAGACATTCCATCTTCAAAAACTTTCGCATTCATAATATGATTGCGAGCAAAATACTACAATATGAGGGTTAATAAATAACAAGCAAGTTATTGTAAGTAGTTGAACCATTTGAGGGTTTTGTGAACTACTGAGACGTGGTAACACGGGTCATGGTTCTCCTGCTGTAGTGTGTAATACAATGGGAACTACGCAACTACATACATATTACTTACGTCCGTGTAGCCTTTTCATTTTGGATTAGACCAACTTAGTTTTATATTTTCCATTAGAAGTAAACAATTCTAGGCATGAGATATAACCGAATTCCTGTCTCTTATAGATATGGATTTTCACATAGTGTGATATAATTAAAAATATGTTTTCAAGTAAATATCATAATCCAGGATTTCCGAATGGCGTTATCTTGGTCAGTGTCGAAAATGTGACGGTATAATAGAGTTAGCAGGTCATAAATTTGCAACAACCGTCACCTCTCTTCGGCAGTTCGGCTTACTGCACAAGCCGCGGACCCGCGTCGGCCGCATCAGATACACATAAATTTTTCATATCACTATAATCACATTTAGCGCCGCACAGCTTATTATACGTAATGATAAGCAAATCATTATATTATCCACTCAGAAACGGACCATTTCTAAATTGAATGAAATAACGTGTAAATAGGCATCAATAGCTCAATGACCTGGCATTATTTATAGATGTTATTGCATATGCATATTGTGTAATGTGGACCCCATCGAAAGAGATATACATCTTATTTCATTCTAGTTATTTTCGCTACCAAACAATTCATCTGAGTTATGAATAAGAGCGCAAAAAGTGTAGCACGTGATCAAAACAGATGTTCGCGATACATTTATAAGTGACCAACTATCTAATTGTCTAAAATATCTCGCTAGCATAGCACCGTACTGACACAAAAGGACCAATAGAGTGACGTTGACAATGATGACGGTAGGGTGTTGACAATCTCATTAATATGGCTTTACGATTGCCTCAGGATGAGCGTCAGCTGACCGCCATATAGATTAGCAGTTACAAGCTGTTCGACGGAGACTTGATTAACGATCGGAGAGAGCCGGGCCATAAATCTAGTATTGTTTGTTCAGCGGCGCTAATGCGCTGTCTCCGGGGCAGGGTTCATGCGATTTACTAAACCCGACACATTCTGCTCAGTGACAACAATCAGTAAAATCGAATGCCGTGGCGATAAACGATATTATGACGCTGTCATTTTATTCTGCCGTTATAGATTTGTGATAATTATGAATTTTAATTTGAACATAATATATTATGTTTTACAACATTTTCCCATTAATATACAAGATGGAGAAAGAGCATATGGCTCACAGCTGATAAGTGTAATAACACACCGACTTTTAAAAGGGATTCAAAAATAAAAAGTAGGATAGGCCACGTTTTGGTGATAGCATGATATGCACCAGCGTGATTCTACTCACTTGGCGAAATAAAGCGTAAGCTATATCTCGGCCGTTAGGTACTAATAAGACAAAATAAAATAAAATGGGACGCGCCCAGATAGGCACCGCGTTGAGGTCTAGCCAAGACGGTAAGCCAAGTAGGTTTCTCTATATCTGTCCAAGTAAGTTCCTATCATAATATAACAATAATGATAATAATAATAATAATAGTCTTTATTCAGATCAACTTAGTCAAAATAAAAGTGAAGAAAAAAAACTTGTATAACTTAATCTAATATTTGCCTCTTATTAAATTTTAAAGAACTGTTTTCCAATCGGAAAAGGCCTCTTCCAACCGTTTTCGTTCTCTTCCTTCTTACTACTCTGTACCACAATACTCCTGCCACTTCTCTATTGCCATCACCCCATATTTTCTGCGGTCTGTTTCTTTTCATTCTACCTGGGTCACCAATTTGTCACTTTCTTACTCCATTTGTCACGGCCTCTTATCGTCTTTTCTATTGAGTCTTTCCTAAAATGGAGATGGACAGGACGACTCAACCGATTTGGATGATTCGGTTCAGTTGTTTAGGCGTGAAGAAGAGAGAGACAGACTTTTGTTTGACAGTTACTTTCGTATTTATAATATTATTAAGGATTAATGCTTAAAAACTGCACCTATTATAAAATATATGTGTACATTTTGTAATTGAACTGCTCTGTGAGGTCGGCCGAGGCGCACTCGCTAACGGTATACAGATTTAGAGGCAACAAATCATGTCGGACGAGCAGCTTTAAAAATACCCGTAATGCGATGTACTGATGGAAGACGAGTGATAGACCCGTGGGAGGAGCCCACTGACGGGGAACATTCTAGAACTTAGATTCCTTGCCAAAAGTTTGATTTGATACATTGGATTATAATGTTTACCAATTAAAGACAGTTTTGAAGCCAAACCTTTAGGAATACGAAAGCAGGCCGTTCCTTCCTTTTCCTTACTGTGAGAACGTCTGACGTGAGCAGCGAGGTGGGGCTTAACTAATATAGTTACAGAACTTAACTAACTTAATGAACCCACGACGTTGACTAATGTACAGACGACGTCGTAAACAGTTTTTACCGTAACTTCATTGTAAACGCAATCTTAGAGGTTTTCAAGATAATGTCGTTCTTATATATTGTTTTAATTACTGCCTTTACAAAATGGTACTTTTTATTTCTTTTTTTTTCAACATATTATGGTAAGTTACAATGATAATATTTTGTACGAAATACAAAATAATTTTACAATGTAAAGATCTTGATATCATTTTAGGAGACTCTAGGAATCCCTTTACTCACCTAATTCGTCCCACATACATATGCAAAACGTTTCCAAGAACAAAAGCATATCCAATCTATTTTGAAGCTAATTAAAAGGTTACAATGACTTACCGCTGGTTGACAGAAATATGTTTCTCTGATGATTTAACTTCTCTGTGATGACTGGATCACTGCATATGGTGTACCTTGAAAAATATTATTTATATATTAAAAATAAGTTTGGAAAATCCAAAATTGCACGCCTCTTAATCTCATTTTCCACAATAAAATTTATTATAAGAGTTGCTTAGCAACGAATAAACATCTGATATGCATGCACATTTATTGTTAATCGCGTGTCTTAGTTTTTATAAATAACTAGCTGTTGCCCGCAGCTTCGCCCGCGTTAACTTAGATTTACAGCCGTACGCGGATTGATGATGATTATTTTTATAGCCTAAGTTACTCCCTATAATATCAGCTATCTGTCAGTGAAAGTCCCATCAAAATCGGCCCAGCTGTTACAGAGATTAGCCGGAACAAACATACAGACAGACAAAAATTAAAAAAAATGTTATTTTGGTATATTATGTAGGTACTGTGTATACATCCATATGCATTCAATAAAAAGCGGTAATTTTGATATTACAAACAGACACTCCAATTTTATTTATCTGTATAGATACTATACATATCACATACTTTAGATGATAAAAAATGCTTACTTGTAAAATACACGTCTAATTGTTTGTTTCCAATTTGTTCTAGAGATTAACACTAGGTTGTTTTGTTAAGGGAAGTGGCATGTGACTGCGGCTATTCTCTAAACCACTGAAGACTGTGCGAGTTCTTTATTTAATAAATAGACAATACAATATTTAAATACCAATTTTGTAAGAACATAACAATTTTATGTATGAAGAATAAATAAATAAATAAATAAAATATTTTCTTGTTTTAATATTTTTAGGGCGTGTTTCAGTTTTTTTATTATTTTTATGTTAGTTGGATAGGCAAACTGGCAAACGTGCCACCTGATGGTAAGTGGTCGATGTCGCCCATGGACATAAACTAGTTTACCTGGAGCGAGCCCAGGCAACTCATTTATGTGTTGTTTATCCTGAGACATAAGATGTTAAGTCTCGGTGCCAGTAATTACACTGCCTGTCTTGCCCTTCCCTCCGAAACACAGCAAAGCTGTTTCACGGGAGAAACAAGCAAGTACCCATGCAACCGGGAGCGCGGCACAGCGCTTCCCTCCCACCGGTAAAGCAGTAGTCGGGTTTTAGTTTTTGAACTTATTTTTTATGATGCTAAAGTAACATAAATTATGTAAATTGTTAAGCTTTTTTTTCTTTCGGTAACTAATGGAGGAAGACAACACAATTCCCAGCCTGACAAGCCTCTAGTTGACCTCATGACTATTCGACTGTTTCCGTTGACCATTATTTAGAAATTCACCGCGACGACCGCGGGACACGGTCTACTCAGGATGGCCGAGTGTTACAAACCACTGACAGCACCAGCCGGATGTGATGCCGTTTACAGCTAAATGCATCAAGTAAAATAATTTAAGTTATATACTTCAGCGCCAAACGGATATTCTGTTCATGAAGATAAAGTTGATTAATAATAATTGGAGTATAACATTGATAAATCTAGATATGGATGATTAATGATGCTAGTAATGAACTATATTTTTGCAGTAATTGTTTATAATATTATGGGGTTATGGACATATTATGACCAGAGGGTCAAGGGGCGAGGATGGGAAACTTACCCAATATCACTGTCCTGACATAAGGAGGGGTTGTTCTGTAGTACGGGACAACCCCTCTGTGGAGGTGACGTCGGTCTCTCGGGGGGATTGACTAGCCGTCGAGGTGCTGTGGCTCAATAGATCCGGGGCACCTCACCAAAGGCGGTATAAAAAATATCGTAATGTAAAGTCACACGATGCGGACTTTCTCAATGTGAGCTTTCAATACACTGTCATTTAATTATTATTTATATAAAACTAACTACTACTACTAACTATACCTTAGTTAGTGTAGTAACTATGTGTTACAAAAATATCAGACTGTTTATTCGTTGCTAAGAAATTGTAGTGTAAGTATAATAATATAATGTACTATTGAATAATCAATTTTATAGAGGAAAATAAATATTAAAAAAAAAAATTAAACTGACTTCAAAACACAAATTAGGCACTCAAAAGCGAAAAATAAATTAATACCTAGATATAATTAATTATTATAATCGCTGCCCACTAATCTATATTTTGAAGTCGGTGCCAGCCAACAACGTAGCTACTGTAAACCGCTGAGGAGTTCCTTAACTGTACTTCGTCTTCATGATCAGACCCCAATGACAGTCACAAACCAGATCTACATGTATATATAAAACTTTCATCAATTTTTTTTAATACAATTAACAAACGCACTGGTCGCCACTACGAATTTCGAAAGTTCCTCTCGATTCCTCTGGGATGCCATCATCAGATATGGTTTCCTTATTAGGATATATATTTGGAATTTACCTTTGGAATATCTCCTTTCCATCAAAAAAAGAATCATCAAAATCGGTTCACAAATGGTGATAAATATCTATGAACATACACAAAAAAAGATACATACAGATGAATTACCTCCTCTTTTTTGGAAGTCGGTAATGGGATTAAGAGGCGTGCACTCCATACTTTCCTATCAATATAATAGTTTTAAAACAAAATCTTTTATAACCGAATACAATATGTTATCGAACTACTAGTTATAGTTCGATGGGTGACCTCGGCGCGGTCGAAAAGACCTCGTGATTTGTTGTGAACGGTCAGAGCGGGGAAAGTTGGCCCTCGAGATAAGATTCCGGCCGGGAATGGAACCTGGACCCGCGCCAAGACTATTGTTCACTCTGACTCTCACATGAGTTATCCTTGACACGTAATACATTAACTATCGGTTATAAATCAAAAAGTAATTATACTATCATCGCCCCCCTTCGAATACACAGAGATGGACTGATAACTGAGTTAATTATAGTACTGTCTTACTATATTATAACTGATTGCTTAGTATACACAACAATTTAATTAACCAAATACCATACCAAACCAAATTATTTAGACTTGATGATAAAGACATCATCTACATTACGAGTCTTATGGTAGCCACACACGTCACACGTCACAAGTTTAGACTGGCGCAATTATCCTGGAACGTGTGAGGCTACCATTACAGATCCCACCAACGTTAGGTCAGTCGTCACTCGTCAGTAGCTTATGGTGAACCCAGCACCTTTTTTTTTTTTTTTTTTTTTTTTATATGTCCGGGCGCTTAATTGGCCCGGCCCGCGTGTCGCCTCTGACGTAATCAGAGATATAATTTCTTTAATATTTATTTCAAAAACAATAATAAAAACTTTTTTAAATGTATAATTAATTTTATCGTAACGTAAAAACATATTACGACGTCTGATTTCTGGACTTTCCATTTGCCAGTTAAAAATATCGTACAATGTCAGGTTACATGATGCAGGCTCTCTTATATTAAAAAAATAAAAAGCAATACAATATTCTTTGAGCAAAAGTAATAATAACAAACTTTTGACTGCAAGCACACTCTTAAAATCAACTTGCAGTGTTGATGGCGTATACTTGCAAAGTAGACACTCAACACTGCCTGTTCCTTGCAATCACTTGGCTTGCAGTCTTAATACAGTAATTTATAAAAACGTTTCTTAAATTTCTATCTGCGATTAGTTTCTCGACATTTTCTTTACTAATTTCGCAGTCTAGAGCCTGCTCAGCGTCAAATCGCGCTCCCGCTGTCACGGGACATTCAAAGAGGATGTGCGCAACAGTTTCGTCCACTCCAGGTTCGCAGATGCACGATGGGGTATCCTTACACTTAAAACGGTGCAGGTAACCTGAAAAACCACCATGCCCCGTCAGAACCTGGGTGATTATACCGGCTGGTTTGATTTTTCGAACAATATTATGGGCTTTAATCACATCGGGGAAGAACATTCGTGTCACGGCCGCTGTCTCACCCGACTGATAGCGCCGGTTCCACTCGTCAAGGGACTCCATTCGGATGCACCTCTTGACGTATGAAACCGGGCACTGATCGTAGTCGGGTTTCCTCTTCAGTTTGAGAGCGGCCTCTTTCGCTAGATGGTCAGCGCGTTCATTCCCTGTCAGTCCAGCATGTGCTTTGATCCAGAACAGGGATACTTCCTTATTCTGGAGTCTGCTCTCATAAATATTGTTCCTGCTTTCCACAGCTAAGGGGTGCATGGAGTGGGGATTGACAACTGTCTCGAGGGCAGAGCGTGAGTCGCTTATGATGGCGAAACTCATTTCATCCTGCCGTAAAATTAACCGTGTTGCTTGACATATGGCCAGAAGTTCCGCCTGGTAGACTGTGCAGTACGACGGCAGTTTAAGTTTGATGGCTTTAGTTTCGGCCTCATTGCTTCTTACAGACAATGCGGCACCCACCTTGCCCTCAATCTTGCTGCCGTCGGTGTAGAATTGTACTGCATGGTTTATGTGGGTGTCCACTTCTTGTTGGTCCACCAGACTTACGAAGTTCATATCCATATGTCCAGCAGGATGCGGGGCCAAGTTGTAGGCCGTTTTTCTTTCTACCTCGCCGCCTCCTAGCACTAGCTGGGGTACTCCTCTCTTCGCCTCATACAATGATGCGGCTTCGCGTATGCGAATGTCGAGAGGCAGTAGCCCAGTCAGCGCCAGCGCTGCGTTCAGCGAGACGGTGCGGTAGGCTCCACACAACTTTTGGGCGAAACCCCTTTGGACTGCATTGAGCTGTTTTTGCACTCCGAGTTTATTAGTTGCCGGGGCCCAGGCGCTGGCAGCATAGGAGACAATGGGCTCCACCGTGGCCGTGTATATGACACGTACGACCTCCGGATGGAGTCCCCAGCTTACTTTGGCGGCTCTTGACAGTTGTTTGTAAATGTTAATAGCCTTCCTACAGATGTTCGAGGAATGGCTATTAAATGTCAATTTATGGTCTATAGTGAGCCCCAATATCTTTATCTCCTTTTCCATGCCAATATCCACCCCTCCCATGGTCAGCCGCGGGACGTCGAATTTAAGTTTCCTCGTTAGCAACATCGCTTTGGTTTTATGCGGAGCAAAGGTTAACTTATTCTCGACGCCCCACGACCGAACCAGCGAGAGGGCCGCATTGGCACGGCTTTCTACCTCCAGCGCCGTGCTCCCGACAACACCATCACAACATCGTCTGCGAAAGCCTGGCAGTCATAGCCCCTATTTTCTAAATTCTTTAATAACGGGTCAAGGAGAAGGTTCCAGAGAATGGGGCCGCCGATCGACCCCTGCACACACCCTTTTTGGGTGTTTTTGATGTATTCATGTCCAGCGTACCTGACACGGACTTTCCGGTCCTGCAGGTAGCTGTCCATGATTCGCCTCAGATTTACAGGGCACCCTTCTTCAACCAGTCTGACTTTAATAGCCGGCCACCAAGCGTTGTCGAAGGCCCCCTCTATGTCCAGCGACACCACAGTGACGAGCTTTTTGTCTTCTAGACCGCTTCGTATGCGATGCACTAGATCATAGAGAGCGTCTTCGGTGCTCTTTTGGGGCATAAAGCCGTACTGGCGGGTGCTCATTTTCGGCAATAAGTGCCATTTGAGTCTTCCGACTATCATTTTCTCGAGAACCTTCCCCATGACCGGTAGTAGACCTATTGGTCTGTATGATTTAGGGCTGGTATAATCGTCCTTGCCAGGCTTCCGCAAGACTACGACTGTAGCTTCTTTCCATATGGTTGGAAAGTGGCCCAGTCTGAGACATTTGTTCATCAGAGCCAGGTGGAGTTCTGGATCTTTAGCTACCACCCGGCTACATATATCAGCTGTAAGGCCGTCCCCACCGGGGGCCTTCTTCGGGTTGAAACTTTCCACTGCGGCTTTAAGCTCACCCATCGTAAATGGTGGGTCATGAACTTCATCATGGACACCATCGTTTACGCGGTTCGCCAGTGCTCGCGTATGCCTATGGCTCGGGTTATCGCCAGTTTCAAGATCGTCCGGATAGAAGGTCTCCGCTAGGGTTTTGGCAGAGTCAGCGGGGTCTAAGCACACCCCGTCTTTTACAAGTGGCAGGTCTTCTTGCCGTCTTGTCGTTTGCCTAATGACTCTGTATATACCTTCCCATACACCTTCCTTATCCTGTTTTCCACAGAAATCTTTCCAGCTGTCTATTTGTGCCTTTTTTGCCTCAAGCTCGTATTCGTTTTTGGCTTGCAGATACTCGTCGACGACTTTCGCCCTTCGAACGGGTGCCGCACATCGGATCCTACGCTTCCTCGTGGCTACGCAGCGCTTCATCCCCTCGAGTTTTTCGTTCCACCATGGTAAGTTTGGCCTTTGAATATTTTTCTTAATGGGTATGGTACCATTACTAGTATGAATTATCTGCTCTATTAAACTCTTTGTAAGTGCGTCGAGTTCTGTTTTATTACTTATTCGGTCTATTTCTGTTTTGTTTAATTGGTTTTCCAGCATTAAATGGGTCAGTTTCTCATGAAACTGCTCCCAATTGGCCTTCTTTGTGTTGTATTTTCTAGTTGTTCTATTGATTAAAATACCTTTCGTTTTCTGCAGATTAATTTTGAAGACTATACCATTGTGGTCCGAACTCGTGAGATCGGGCGCTACCTTCCACCCCTCCACGAGGTTGAGCAGATCCTCTGTGCACGCAGTGAGGTCTACGTGGCTGGTTATTCTCCTGCCACCCCTCACTGTGTCGAAGGTCGGAGTATCTCCGTCGTTGAGCACCTGCAAGTTCATTTCTGCCAGAGTTCCGGCCATGTCTTTGCCCCTATGGTCAACAAGTTCACTCCCCCACCAGGTACTTTTTGCGTTGGAGTCACCGCCCATTATGAGTGTTTTTGGGCCTAGCTCATTATATATCTTTTTAAGCTGCTCGAGATACCGTTCTATGGGTTGATCGGGTTCAAAGTAGAAGGAACACAGGGTGATCTCCCATGCCGTAGTTCGAACTTTCACCACCACGATGTTATTGGTAGTGAGAGACGGGCACTGTATGATTTCTAAGTCTTGGTCAAAGACGGCAATAGCCGCTTTGACCGTCCCGTCTCCCGGGCTAGTGTTTTGGAAGATTCTCACTCCCCTGTAGTTCTTCATTCTTTTGATACCCCCCACATACGGTTCCTGGAGCAGCGCTATGGCTATATTTTTGTTGGTGATCTCCATTATGAGCTCGTTTGTAGCGAGCTCTTTCCGCTGCAGATTAGCCTGCACTACTAAGTATGATCCTCCGGTGGGTGAGTGTTTGTTTGCCATTGTTTTGCCTGGGACGCCCTTAGCAATATGTTGTCATGGCTCTGGCCAGTGCATCCCATTTACGCCTTATCGGGCAGTCCAGACTGAATGCATTATGCTCAGTCCGGTCCAGCCTGGCCTGTGCACAATTGCAACATTTCGGGATGTCACCTGCGAGCCATTTAGGGCAGTCCGCTTTTTTATGGGGACCGGTACAGTGGCTACATACCTCGGACTTCTCCAACCCAGCACCTTGGGTTAGCAAATTGAAGCGAGGAAGCTGCTCTTTGTATACCTCTTATAAGAAGAGGGGACAAAATAGCAGGGGGAAAAGGGGCGAGGATGGGAATCTCACCCCATTATACAGTACAGACGTTGGGAGGGATTGTTCTGTGGTGCGGGACGACCCCTCTGTGGAGGTGGTGTCGGTTTCATTAAAAACTGACTAGTCGTCGAGGTGCCCTATTTGCGCAATAGATCCGGGGCACCTCACCAAAGGCGGCATCGGTGGCACTCACCGGGTTTTAGTGGGTAGAGCTGCGTCCACCTTACCATCTTTCGGGTGCAGCGAGTCCCACATACCCGCCGGGGGAGTCTCTCCTCCCCAGCGGGATGCCTCAGAGCATTTCCTAGCGTACAATGAAAAAAGGCTACCATTACAGATAAATCTGTAAAACGGTTGACATCTGTCAATTGTCTGGAATTTGTCATATAAAAGTATCATTCATATGTTAAGATTTGTGAATTTTTATTTCACCCCATCCAAGCACGATTAACCGACACCTAATACTATACAAAAAAATTATATAGTCTATATTTTACATAAAAATTACTATCAAATAAACGTAGAGACACATTATCTCACTTGTATCCAAGTTTAAAGGTTTACTACATATATTATATCCAATATTGTAATCGAGGTCGGCCTAAATAAAACGTTTTCCAGTTTCCTGAATGAGGGTCTCAAATTGGGAGCCAAATGGGCCCATACAAGGCTTCTTAGCGCCCTAACATTTTCCTTCACTCAATATTTTATATTCTCAAAATGTCTTAAGGCAATCGCTTTTGATACTAAAGTTAATTGTATTATTTCTTCATTCTTTCATTGCTAAATTTCGGTTGGGTCTTTATTAACATTCCTCAGACTCAAGAGCTACCTAAATATATTTTTACCTCAATCACCGAGTTAAAATTTTAATATTTCTATTACCTTTGAACAAGAGAACCACTTCAGCCCACTTGTCCCGTATATTAAAACGCAAACTACATTAGTATGTTATCGCAAGTCCTAAATATAAGAGCATTGCAAATGTGAATGCAGGAGCCCGCGTAGCCAACATCTGTTTCACTGCTCTACTGTATTGCCAACTATTGGGAGCTTTACATATTCGTGTCAAGTACTGAAAGCTTTTGACGATTTAGCCTACATTGGAGGTCGAGGTTCAAATGTATTCAATGTATTTAAAGTATATGAAAATTCTCAGAATTTTCACTTCTAAGAGAAAAGAATATCGTTGACATTTAGGGCATCAGGGCGAGAGTACATCTCGCCCTTATACAAGGATCCATTCTAGACATTTTAAATATTCCCAGTTTTCATTCTTTCCCATTTATCCTGATTGCATGAAATAAAATATAGTTGTAGCTGATAATAAGTAAATGGCTCGTGAAACTCACTTAACTGTAGCCTAAGCTATGAAAAAATAAAGAAACAGCTTTCCTATACAAGACGCACAACAAAAGAAAACAGCATTTTAATTTAATTTATTTCTTGTAAGTTGTTCTCGTAAACGGTACAACAATGATCGGACACTTTACTTTAACCTTTTCGCTGCCAATTAATTATTTTGCTTGTGTTTAATTCAAGCGAACTTTACATCTGTTTTACTGCTGAAATCAATTTGTAATAAAAAACCCTGAAGTTAAATACCACTCTATAAGATTGAGCATTAGTAACGATACGAGAGAGCGTACATTTATCACTGGAGTATTGAGGCTCCCATTGTTTGTCCATCCATCGTCCATCGTCCGCCACAATTAGATCTGTGGAGCGGCCGGCTTGTGGCGGTCTGCAAGCCACTATAAACACGTTATAATAATTAAAGTATTTATAATTGGCGTGTTATGTTTTACCAGCTCCTTTCACCACGCTCTCGTCACGCCATATAAAGTATGCTTTTGTTTCGGGCGTGAAAAAATGTTTCGTGATAACAAGGTTAATTCTGTGAAATGTAAATACAAAGTAAATTCGAATACGTTTAGGTCGCAGTACGTGATTAACATTTTTTTGGCGCAGCGTACAGCCTAGGTACTACATATATATACTACATAATTATTTGGCACAATACTGTAACATGCAGTTACAAATATGTGACTGAATTCAATGTAACCTTCAACCACAAGTAAAATATATTTTGTGTAGAATACAAAGGCGCCATCAGATCATACGTATTCCTAAAGCTCCGCTGTTTGTCCGTCCATCTGCCACAGGCTGTGTCTGATTAACGTAACTAGAAATGTTCAGTATCAAACTACGGTCGTTCAAATAATTTTCGGAAAAAAAGTAAATGAGCCGCGATTGAATCCGTAAAACATTGTTTTATAATAATAATGAGTGAAATTCGCGTCAACATTACAAATTAATTTCGTAAAGTAATTTTAAAATATTTAGCATTAGATGTAGTAGTGGGTGTAGCCTTTGGATGGAACCTTTCATCCGACAGAGACTTAGCTGGTTAAATAGGAATCAAATATGAGCAGCCACGTACGATTCGGCCTCTCTTTATAATGGTACGGAACCCTTCGTGGGTTCCGTACCATTATAAATGTTATATAATACAACAATAGACACTAACAAAAAATAACCTTTGTTGGATAGAACCCCCCCCCACCCTAAATCATCATCATCATTCATCATCACCAACCCCTATCCGTCCACTGCTGAACATAGGTTTTGTCATTTAACATATTATTTTAAAATATTGACTAAATATTTCAAGTGTGTGGGAGGGAAGCGCTGTGCATCTTGCTTGTTTCTCCCGTGAAACAGCTTTGCTGTGTTTCGGAGAGAAGGGCAAGACAGGCAGTGTAATTACTGGCAGCGAGACTTAACATCTTATGTCTCAGGATAGGCAACACATAAATGAGTTGCCTGGGCTCGTTCCAGGTAAACTAGTTTATGTTCATGGGCGACGTCGACCACTTACCATCAGTTGGCACGTTTGCCAGTTTGCCTATCCAACTAACATAAAAAAAGCGTTTACTTGTTGTCGTTATTAATATCACGCAGTTAAAAATAATTACGTTTATTGTGGAGCTCCCCTTAATATTAATTTTATTCTGATTTTAGTATTTGTTAATACAATATCATCTGTGAAAATTACAACTGTTTAACTATCACGGGTCATGAGATACAGCCTGGTGACAGACAACGGAGTCTTAGCGATAGGGTTCCCGTTTTACCGTTTGGGTACGGAGCCCTAAAAATGATTAACAAAATCCCGTAGATAATTATGTTGTATACCGATATTATATTATAGACGTAGGAAAAATATATGGCTCATGTTTGATGGAGCGGCTGCGAGACGAATACAAATGTCGGACAATTATTGTGGAGGAATGGTTTCAATATGGACGTTATTAATATTGTTTGGCCAATCTCTTATCCGGACAAGGGAATTTCCGTATTACTTATGTATACAGAACATCGCTCGTGAGACGTACAGTCTCCAGCTACAGAAGGTTCGAGACGCCGTCGTTTCTCTTTCATTTTAATATTAAAGTATAAACATACGGCAGTGAGTTCCATTAACAAGCAAACTCTTTGATAATTTTAAAGAAGGAAACAATAGAGGTCCAGATGCCCTGCTCCTTGGTAGTAAGTTATCACCGACGCAGACAGCCGTAGAGAACTTTTAAAGACCAAAATTTGACAGTTATACGGAGTGAGTAGACTCTTTTAATAAAGCCCCTAAAGTTGTGGTCAAAACACCTTAGAATTAAGATGGCAGCTAGCGCCTAAGATCGGTCGTGGGCACGCAGTAGGATGTAAAAGTCATTGGAAATACAATGACATTCCCACCATGGTTTAAGCCTTGTCGTAGCGATGGGCCTCAGTAGCCTAAGGTGAACCCAGCAACTTGGGCGAAGTTAAGTAAACCGAGGGGACTGTTTTTTGTACCCTTCTTATAAGAAGAGGGACAAAAGAGAGGGGACAAGGTGCGAGGATGGGAAATTGGAAACCTTACTCTATTGTACTGACGTTGGGAGGGGTTGTTCTGTGGTGCGGGACAACCCCTCTGTGGAGGAGGTCAGCCCCTTGAGATACGGACTGACTAACCGCCAAGGTGCCCTGTTGCTGAAACAATCCGGGGCACCTCACCAAAGGCGACATTGGTGGCACTCGCCGAGTTTTAGTGGGTAGAGTATGCGTTCACCTTACCATATTTCAGGTGCAGTGAGTCCCATATACATAGTGAGACCCGCCTGGGGAGTCCGCTCTACCCTGTGGAATGCCTAAGAGTAAATAAAAAATAAAAAAATAAAGTGATTACTAACAACTTAGTAAAAGGATATATTATATCGTACGAAAATAGGAGGAGAGAAGTTTTTATGAAAAAAATGGACTCTTGGCTTGCGTCTAAGATGGGAGTGCGGAATCGAGGCCAGTCGATCAGCCGGGCCCGCCCTCATACGTTATAATTTATGCATTAATTTCGGCAAATTTTATTTTATTTTACAATTACAGGAAAACTTACGTCTAGATAGTTACAGTTCATATTATAGTATATAGTTAAGCTAATACAGTCAATTACAAATTTCCACTAATACCTTAAGTTGCTCAATCAAGTATTTCAGAAAGAAATCATAGACACCCTTATTATAATTATAAATTATGTATTATTTCTTTAATTACATTTTACATATTTTTCAATATAAGGCCAATATGAATTATACATTTCCTTTTCAAATATTGTGGCGCGTTCTCTAAGTATATTAAAAGATTGATATTTATATTTCTCTTTTATATTTTAAGTGGAGCTTTATACCAAGGGGGGGGGGGGATTTAGGATTTGTTTTCAATGTCCTAAATGGTATAAAAGATTCTCGAGAGCTCTTCAAAACATTATAAATCCGTCCGCCACCAAATAGGATAAGTAGCTATTGTTGTTTAACAATTACGAAATGACGAGGATTTCGTTAGTTAAAGTGACCTTATAGTAACCATGGTCACGGGGTGGATGTGGCAAACGTCCCAACATCAAAACTGTTTCTCAGTTATTTTGCTGTAAAGTATCCGAAACTTCAGGCATGTGAATATCTTAAAGATAAACCTTATTATAATTTTATAGATTGTCTCTCTTCAAATATTCCTCATAGTGGAATCTTGAAGGATAAAGATCAGCTTGTGCTGTCTTAGCAAGACAAACACACCTTAAAGTATTTTCAAGTCAGTACAAATCAGAACCCCCACGTAATATTTTCGGAGAGCAATCACAGCGCGGGCGGGTCATGAATTCAGAGTGCCCCGGAACAGCCCGGGTGAGGTCCACGTGTCCAATCCCCTAATAATTTCCCCGGTGACATACCCTTAGCAACGGAACCCGGATCCATTATTTTTGGGGTTCCATGAATTATCAAATCTTCACGTAGAATGTGAAAAATGTTAAAGAAGTGTTACTAAGGTCTAAATACATGTTGATTATTATGTAATTGTTCTTAAAAGGTTGTTTGTTGGACGGTGGCTAGATAAATCGGATGACCATACTACACGTCATTACTTTAATCGCTGGTGATAAACTGTCCCACACCTATTATTTTAGGTAATTAGGCTACATTTTATAATATCACTACTGTAATTATCATCGGAATAGTTGCATAAGGATAAAGTACAGAACCACACGATCATATCAAAATAGCAATACAGCTTAGCAGACGAAACTAAACTAAAATGATTGTAATGAAAATGCTGAAGAGTATGGATAGTCACAAAACGTACGAGATAGATTTATAATATCCTTGAAGTAAATTGTTACATGTTCAAATCACGTAGCCGTTTGAATTGAAGCCAACACAGCACTTTGTAGCGTCTGGCTCATCCGATATTAAACTATCTGCCTGCTGACAGCGCGAAATGTGCACTCGGTGGTGACAATGCTGCTGAGGATTGCCGAGCACTGACGAAATTCAGCGAGCGCCACCGAGCACCACCGAACAGCGGCGAACAGCAGCCAGCGTCACTGAACGGCACGAAAAATCACTGAACAGTGACAAGTAGAGCTGACAATGACGCTGAAATTTGAAAGTATGGAGTATTCAATATTGGTCCTTGCAAGACGAAACCGAGGCAAACAGCTAGTGAGTTATATAACAATCACTATGTCTATGCTGTATATGCCATTTAAGAGTATAGAAAAAAAAACTGTTTTAAAAGACACATTTTGATAAAAAAGTCAAGTTAATTTTCAGATTAAGATAATTTGACCTTTGTTTTAAAACAAACTAATAATATTAAATTCAACAAAGCCTGCTTTTAATAACTACTAAAATTAAAACTAGATTTAATTTCTGAAACTTTGTTGCAACACAATTTCTACGAAATCAGCAATAAATAAAATATGTTTTATATTTTGAGCGATGAATTCCAAGATACGAGATTATGAATGCTCGTTAATTGAACACAAACATAATATAACAAAGGTTTTCATGTAATTTGTTTGAACAAAACATATTTAAAATATATTGCAAATATTGTATATCATAAATATTATAGCGCAAATATTAATTATGTTGGGTAGGACGAAACATAATAAATGTTTGATGATGATACACTTTGTTGAGCGTCTGACGTAGGAGAGGTTGAGATTACAAATTGTCTATGATCTAGAAGAAAACAATATATGATCTTTAATTTACCAGTTAACTTCTAATATTGACAAATAGTCTAATAGAAATAGATCGTGTTTGTCTGTGTACATTGGGAGATGACTCGGTGCTAATCTTATTAGATCGTTCGATTTTGATCGCTGATTGTTTGATCAATGAAACAATAGTTGATAGTGGTATACATATCATCTTGTTTTAATCTCAATTCACATCCACTGACAACGTTACGTTAACGACACGGGCCTTGTTCTTGTAGAATTTGCACCGAAGTCGAACCTGCCGAGTAACAGTTTATATAAAAAGCACACTAGTTACTGAAAGTTTTTATACGAAGTTTCAGTGTCTGCATATATCTAGCACAGGTGTATATCTATTTGTAGCAGTTGAAATATATGTCCACGTGCGTGCCCATTCTGAGAAAAGACCCTCACTCGAAGAGGAGTGGTGACGTGAGACGTGGAGCGGAGGTGTGTGTCCGTCTGTGTACTTCACACAGACGGACACACACCTCCGCTCTCTTGTACTGATGATGTTGTTGGACGAACATCACTTGACCGAGGGCACTAAACGGGAAGAATGGACCGACGGTATTTTTATTACATAATAAAGATTGTTATGGCCGCCGATATGTCGTTAGTCATTTATAATTTTACGAGACCTTGATAGTGTAATGATAACACCAACATCAGAAGCCATAACAATATAGAAAGTTGAAAGCACCGAATAATGAAAATAGCATATCTTAAGCCTCGAATCTCAAACTATTTAATGAGTACTCATGGGCGACGTTAACCACTTGCCATGGGATGGCACATCTGCCAGTTTTCCCATCCAGCTAACATAACAAAACCTAACACTTACTAGACCATACAATTACTAGTCATTTCCCATGACACTCATGTATCATTAATTAATATGCCACCAATGCCGCCTTTGGAGAGGTGCCCCGGATCTATTGCGCAAACAGGGCACCTCGACGGCTAGTCAGTCCCTTAAGGGACCGACACTACCTCCACAGAGGTCCTGCACCACAGAACAACCCCTCCCAACTTCGGGACAGTGCAATGGGGTGAGGTTCTCATCCTCGTCCCTTGTCCCCCTGCTCTTTTGTCCCCTCTTCTTATAAGAGGGGCACAAAAAGCAGCTCCCTCGGTTCAATTTGCTTTGCCCAAGGTGCTGGGTTCACCTTAAGCTACTGAGCCCCACCACCACGACAAAGTTTGAACCGTGGTGGGGATGGACGACGATACTAAATGCACACACACACACACACACACACAATTGCATTTTCGCCTTTATCAAAGAAAAACTGTAAAATGTTTTTATTTACTCTTTGTTGACTTTTATTTTTAGCACCCTGTAACTCACAACTGAATCGACGAAACAAAAAACAACAAAATATTTTTTTATTGTGAAATGTTATCTTGACATTAAGCATAAATTTGAAATTATTTGATCGATACTTTACTAGATATCTTTAAAAAAATCGATTTTATTTCTCCAACCTAATCTTTCTTAACCATTGGCCTATCAAATACAAAAAATATTTTATCATTCTAGAAGAATCGTTACGGAGATTAGTACGTTCAAACAAAATTTTAAGCTTTGTTCTATTACTATAGATATACTGCACAATATTTTGCTATGACTAGGAATGTTCTTACAAATTCGTAGCAGAATATAAGATCGAAGAGTTTCTCGGAATATTGTCAGCATCTGGTGTTCTCGATATATTGAAACAGCAGACATACGTTAAATAGAAGCCCGTATGCGGGGAATTGATTCAATAATTATCACATATTACGGTTTTATATACTTCAATATGTAGTATAATCTACAAAGACATTGTTTTATACAATTGTAAATATTATTCTAGTATTCCAGGTAGCTGTAAATGCCATTTTGTGGAACGGTACTGAGCTGTACTGCCATTGTTGGAATAACGTGAAAAATTTGAAAATACGCCGAGATAAAATGGTTCTTTTACCCATTTTGTCTTTTAACTCACAGTGGATCGTGTAGTCGTATTTATATGTAAGAGTATCACGTCCCTTTAAAATGATATAGTGTGTGTGGAGTGGACTTGACACAAAATAGATACAAATATTTTGTAACTTTCACTATATCGTATATTAAAAATCTCTTTCTAATAAAATTCTCTGAAGAATATTGTCAAGACAAAATCGTTCATAGAGTATTTTTAACCGCCTTCAAAAAAAGAGGAGGTTCTCAATTCATCTGTATGTTTTTTTTTTGTATATATGTGACACGATTACTCCGCCGTTTGTAAATGGATTTCGATGGTTATTTTTTTGTTTGAAAGCTGGTGCTTCCAATTTGGTCAAATTACCTATATTAATTTTATTAAGATCTGACAAGCTGTTTTTTTAGTTATTACCAATAATACCTATTTGGTTGATTTCTTTTAGCTCGACGATATGCTGATTATATTACTTTTCGATGTAACAATTGTATAGGATGCTTTGGTAGCACAGCATAGTATGTCGCGGTCATCGTAATCATCATCATCATCGTCCTTTATCCGTCCACTGCTGAACATAGGCCTACTTCAATGAACGCGAAGACGACGAATTTCGGATTCACTAAAAATTAAGAAATAAAATTATTTTACAAAAAATTAAAACCGACTTCAAAAATACTAAACTAAAAAGTAATAAAATAACTGTGTTTCTTTAATTTTTGTGCTTACAACTTATAATCTACATGCTGTTGCTGTACCTTAACAGCAACAAATACGACACCGACTCCAAAAGTAACTATAATGACGTGGTAAATGCAAAGTTTGTACATTAGTAGAGATTAAGTTGATTATAAGTTACAAGTTGATTATAAGAAACACAGTTATTTTATTACTTTTTAGTTTAGTATTTTTGAAGTCGGTTTTAATTTTTTGTAAAATGCTTTTTACACACTTAGCTTCAGTTTGCGACAAGATCCTTTTAGTATATTTTACTAGCTGTTGATCACGACTGCATCTACAATTTTAAGTGTTGCATTTCTGTTATATTTAATCAGATCCATTTTTCAGTACAAAACGCAACTAATGTACTATTTAAGACTGATCCGGATCCCAAACAACTTGATCCATTCTGACAAATATATTGAGGTGATTGATATACAAACTTTCATAATATTGAGTATGATTTATAAACACGTTTAGTTTAACAAAAGTTCTAAATACATCTATCAGTGAAGTGGTCGGAGCATGTGATGTCCGGAGCACATTAGTCAACGTCACCCAGTAGCGGTGTACCCAGTACCACACGACGGGTTGGTGGAGCGACTCACGATTATGGGGTAACTCGTGCTTAGTATATTTAGTCTTGGGTAGATAAAACTTCTCCGTGCTCCTGAACATGAGACCATTGCATCGCTTGCTCGCCGGTGAAAGAAAACATCGTGAGGATACTTGCATGCCTGATGAGCGAATATTCTTGTTTGTGGTTGTTCAAGTACATGTACCTACATTTCATTTAGTCACATGCCTACTGAATATTATTTTCAATTTTTTTAATATGTTAATTGCTACATACAATAGTTTGTATAAGACCTACCTACGCGAGGTAAAATGTTATAAACATTACTTTATCGAGTCGAGTGATATTAACTTTATCATCAATTCTCATAATTGCAGGATAAGCTTTTATAAGACATCAAGAAATAAATACGATTTAGTTTAAGAAAATGATTTATGTATGATGCTTTATATCAATATATATGTAGTGGATAAATAAATATACTTATATCACATCCGAGATTGAGGTCCAACAGACCGCAGCGTTCGTTGGGGCCCCAGAGTATTTTGATCGTGGCCGGTCGTAGGTCGGTCGTCGGTCGGTCGTCGGTCGGTCGTCGGTCGGCCGTCGGTCGGCCGTCGGTCGGTCGTCGGTCGGTCGTCGGTTGGTCGTCGGTCGGTCGTCGGTCGGTCGTCGGTCGGTCGTCGGTCGGATACACAAAGCCGTTACAGCACAATGTCACCTGTATGCTCCACACACTACACACATACAACATTTACTCATGCATCTTTAACCCATCTTGAACAACGCAGGCATAACGCCCATTGATACACCTATAGGTATCACTGCATACAATCTCTGTCAAGTTAATCCCTTTGAAGAGGTAGATAAGGTTGTCCCGGTAAAATCCATATCCATGCCTCTATGGTTGTGACAGATATCAAAGATCCATAAACAAAAAAAAAATAAAAGAAAGAAAAGCTTATAACTAACTTATAACTATGATAATTACAAAACATTAATTAGAATTTATCATTAAATCATTTAACTTATTTATTATTCAGCTTATTCAACTAAAACCTTTTTTTACTTTTTCAACGGTAAGTGCCCCACCATGGATCAAGCCTTGACGTGGCGGTGGGGCACAGTAGCCTAGGGTGAGCCGATGCACCTGTGGCGAAGCTAATTGCGCCGAGGGGACTCTTTGTACCCCTCTTATGAGAAGAGGGGACTCTTTGTACCCCTCTTATGAGAAGAGGGGACTCTTTGTACCCCTCTTATGAGAAGAGGGGCCAAAGAGCAGGGGGCAAGGGGCGAGGATGGGAACCTCAGTCGGTCCCTTGGGGGACTGACTAGCCGTCGAGATGTCCTGTTTGTTTATTAGAGCCAGGGCACCTCACCAAAGGCGGCAATGGTGGCACTCGCCGGGTTACTAGCTTTCGGGCGCAGCGAGTCCCACATACGATGCCTCAGAGCTTCAAAAAAAAAAGGTATTTGTAAGTGCAAACTCTGAATTTCAATGTTCTGGGCAAGAATGGTTACGCTAGAAATCTTATCTATTGACATGGAAATCCACTGTATTGTAGCGAAATATAAAAGATTGTCCTGGAGGATTCCGCTTCGATCTTAGGTATCTAGTTCTTTTAGCAACTGCCGCCATCTTACTAGTAAAACTTAGCCCAGTTAAAAAAAATGGATGAAAAGAACTATCGGAGTGTTAAATATTAGGGCGCTAAGGCTCGATATGGACATTCTAACGACTCGTGCGATGTGTGAGGGTTTGGTTCTTTCTTTGGGGATAATAACGTGAGGGATAAGAGTCCGTGATAATGGAGGGGACGGAATTGCGCAGTGTTCTGTGCGTGGAGGAACGAGGCAATTGTGAGGGATCTATTGTAGGATGTATGTCTGAATTAAATACAAATTCTGATGTGCTGGTATATTATATGTACGATGACGCAGTGAGAACGTAGACCCACGTTGTCAAACAAATGTATCCACGCAGCTAAAATGTATTGCGTGCTCATGCACAGCATGCGCAGCGATGAGATACGCTTGTTGAAACCAGCCGTGTACAGCATGCACAGCTTGCATTGCGTTGGCAGCGTTGAGCTATGTAAGCGCCTATGAGAGCAATTAAGCCACGCATGTAACAATGAAATCAATCGATGTCTAGCGTGTCCATGGGTTGCTGTGGACACAAACACATACATTTACTTGCAAAGCGAAGCTTAACACACGTGCGTAGCCTCTTCGTGCGCCGCGGTGGACCACGCTACTGCCGCTCTTAAAAAAGTAGTCAAAATCTGGGCAATTTTAAAATCCAGCTATTCAATATTATTTTATTATAATTCTAAATAACGATTTATCGAAATCTTTAAAATATTCCCTGCATTGAAATATTATTGAATACGACAAAGAATAGAATTCTAACCGACCTCATTCATCTCTCGCGAGTTTATTTCATGAATACCAAATAAAATGTCAAGCTGCAGTATTGAGGGTTGACCTTTAGATATAATCCGCGATTCGAATATACGAGTCCTAGAATTTAACAGCACGACAGTCAAGTGGTCGATGAGGAATATCACGGGTTCAAATCCCAAAACCCTTGTTATATGTCCATTAGTCCCAAAAATATTAGACAAACAATATTTTCCTTATTTAAAACGTTTTGCGACTTCAGAAATTTAATAAAAACTATTCTTCAGAGTTGAAAAAGATGAATATCAAAGAAATATGAAGAAATGAAATGAAAGCTTATAAAAGTGCAGGAAACTTTAGAAATAATTAATATCTTCCCGCGATATTCTGAAGTGTTATAAATTTCAATCGTTTTGTTTATTTTCGTCTCGAAGTACTCTCCACCGACTCACTCCAAAAACTTTTATTCAATTTCAATAAATTTTACACCAAATAATACTTTTTGCTGTTTCATTTTATTCTCATAACAATCACTTTTTCACTTTATCAATGTAGTTTTTGTTTTAATAATAATTTGTTTGTGCAGGTTGTGTGTTCGTCATAAATATTACAATGTAGTGATAATAGCATTTTAGTAAATTAAAAGTAAAGTAATGGATGGTTCGGGCGTGTTTTTGTCCGCTAAATATATTAATACTGTCAGCTCATAGTGCTGGGCACGCTGTATCGAGTAAAAGTATAAAGCAAGTTCTTCGTTATTTTGGGCAATTATTCATAAAAAAATTATAATCAGTAAACTGAAATAGTCTAGATTTCAGTTTATAGCTAACATAAGTTGTATATTATGATATAGATGTCTTTGCAGGAGAATGACTATCATAATATATTTCATAATATATCGTTTTTAGTTGTGACCGAACAGGTTTAATATAGTAAAAGGTGCGGTAATAGTATCAAACTGTGTAGGAGTTACCTTACTAGTACCAACTTATAAAAATTAACAAATATACGCTGCGAATTAAATAAATCCTGCATATAGGCATTCGATTATGGATTGATGTAATAAACTAGTGCCCGGGGCAGGCGTCGTCGTGCCGTAGACCTATTGCCTTCAAAACTCTATTTCTCAAGTTCAATCTACAAAATGAGTAGAATTCCATTAAAGTCCGTTCCGCAGCTTAATAGTTCATCATTCACAATCAACTTGACTTGGTATATGCTAAGACTTAGTTGATCGAGTGAGGTGGGGGGTGGATGGGGTCCATCACTAGTGTCGTGCATCTAGTGATTGCATGCACGCGGGCGCCGGGCGGGCCGTAAACTACGGATACCTTACGGTCGCCGGGCAAGTACACTCCGCGACGGATATTATGTCTCGTAATACCTTTGATTGTATTGATTTAGTATTAATTTATTTTTGTACAATCATAATCTTCGTAAATGCCTCTTTCATAGAACCGAGCCCTTACTACACGTTTCTGATTTTGGCTATAATTACAAAAATGTGGAGACTTACAGTCTTACGAGTCATTGATATATCCACATATTCTATTAGAAGCTCGTTCAGAAGTCAAGTAGATTCATCTAAAGTAAATTCCATTACGTATATTGTACAAAATAAAATTTAATTCCACATGAACAATTATATGACATAAAACGTGTAATTGCCGGCGGATAATAATAAAGAACACGTGTTGGGGTGTTTGGTGTCTCGTTTGATTTGATGTGTGGGCGGTACTACATATGTACTAAGGTAATCAAATTTCTGTAGAATGCTTGTTGCTGAACGGTCAGCGAGCGATAACACCGATAGAAACATTACTAATTCTATGCACGTCCATGAACTCGCTATTAGACGAAGCTATCGCGTCATTAATAATAAATCGATATCAAATATTGATACAATATAATAATAAATAAAATGTTTTTAAGGCGCTACTCCCTGAAACTACGCGTTGGACTAGAAAAATATTTTAGCGTTTGATAGCCCAGTGATTAAGTAAAGTTATAGGATTTTTTTATAGCATAGGAGGGCAGACGAGCAAACGAGCAGCTTCTAAGACTTTTGGCGACTATCGCCGCCCATATACATCCACACAACCCTCCATTTTCTTATCCACTCAATTTTTTATTTTTTGAAAAAATCTTTGATCTAAGGCAAATAAAACCACGGACATATCTAGTTTACTAAAAAAAATCTTGAACAAAGCACACGAGTACTGAAGTAAAATGTTTCTTTTGCTGCCTGTGAGTAGGTAACGGCGCGAGTCCTGCAGATTGGGTAATGGGATATGTTAGACAAAAGGTACACTAGTGTCGGAACAAGGTTATGTTGGCTTTCAATTGTACAGGGTAATCAATGTACGTAAGAAGAACGAGAACGAATTAATTTGCTCTGTTTATTTTGCAAAAACAAGATTCTGATGAAATATCAAGTTGTGGATTTAATTTTATATGTACCTATGGCCTCAAAATTTGATCATCCTAATACTATTTTACGTGAAGTATCGTTCGTAATCGTTAAAATTTAAATTTTAGTTTTTTATTGTTGGCTTCTCAAAAGGTATACAAAAATACAACTTTAATATATTAACTCAGGCATAACTTAGCCGTGAGGTATAAATAAACAACCCGCGCTAACTCGCAAATAGTGACCGGACTGGAAGTGACATAATTTATTGAGGTGCCTGGAGTTGGCAACCTTTTACATAGAGAACGTCCGTCCGTCTATCTGAGAGAGGGGAGGAGGACAAACATCCTGTGACGTTTGTTGAAAGACTTGTTAAATAAACGTGTGGCTCACGCATGGAATAGACTAATATATTATGTATTTCTACGGTGACCACCTATAACAACCGATTATTTCTCAATAGTCAGTGATCATAATTTAAAAAAAAAAAGTTTATTTAAATTAAGTGGATTTATAGAAGTTGTAGAAGAAGATGGCAAATTGATATGCTATGACTTGGAGTGACTTAAAGTAATTGATTAGCTATCTAAAGTTTGTGTTATAATATATTACGCAGAATATATTTTGCATTTAAATAATTGTTTTACCGTTCAGTTTATTTAAGAAAGGTCTTTGATAGTTGATATCACTCAACCAAATGGCATGCGTTAACATTTACGACAACTCGACTTAAATAAATCACACCGCAGTTGTGAGCCCGCTGCCGCTGGGGCAAAGGCCGACACGCGTGCGGCTGCTAATGGCGGCGCGATGCGTGTTTAATTACCCTCACGACAGTTTGATTGTAGTGTCCACCCGTCACCGCCTTGTGACACCGATTAGTCCAATGTTATATATTGTGTAGTATGTCATAGTGTAATATGTTATATGGAGACAACATATCCCTTAGTGCAGTTAAGACTATAGACAGGTATTATGACCGACAGGAGAGGACGACAGACATAGGAATATTATAGTACACATCAGAAACAATTACTCCAATTATGTGATTTCTGTTTCTGTCTGTTGTTAAAGAGTAAAAATGTTTTTATTCAAGAGTAGAGCCCCGCGGTCTCACCCGCGTACTTCTAATGGTTCGTATATTCGAATCTTAAGTAATATCACAGAATAATTAATAGAGCAAGAAGTAGTAATATCAAGAAATATTGTTGAGTCCACGTCCATTATCTCCTCACTTAATAATTGATAGTGCAAGTAGTAATATCAAGAAATATTGTTGAGTCCACGTCCATTATCCCCTCACTTTATAATTGATAGTGCAATTAGTAATATCAAGAAATATTGTTGAGTCCACGTCCATTATCCCCTCACTTTATAATTGATAGTGCAAGTAGTAATATCAAGAAATATTGTTGAGTCCACGTCCATTATCCCCTCACTTTATAATTGATAGTGCAAGTAGTAATATCAAGAAATATTGTTGAGTCCACGTCCATTATCTCCTCACTTAATAATTGATAGTGCAAGTAGTAATAAATAATTGATAGTGCAAGTAGTAATATCAAGAAATATTGTTGAGTCCCCGTCCATTATCCCCTCACTTTATAATTGATAGTGCAAGTAGTAATATCAAGAAATATTGTTGAGTCCACGTCCATTATCCCCTCACTTTATAATTGATAGTGCAAGTAGTAATATCAAGAAATATTGTTGAGTCCACGTCCATTATCTCCTCACTTAATAATTGATAGTGCAAGTAGTAATAAATAATTGATAGTGCAAGTAGTAATATCAAGAAATATTGTTGAGTCCACGTCCATTATCTCCTCACTTAATGTTATCTTGGTTTGTACCTCCTTTACGGTTATTTTTACAGTTACGTAATTCGTTATTAAATTGTAGAAAGTATCATTGGCAAAGAATTATAATTTATGATTACATGTGAGGAAAAAATATGGTCGTTTATATAAAAAAGGAAGGCTCACATAGCATCGGCATCAAGTGACAGCTATGCTGAATGCTACCCAGAATGAAACCTTGAGGCACTCCCATTTTTAAGGTGGTACCAGACGAAATTTTAAGGTTATAATTTAATTATAATTTGGCTTAAAAATTTTATTCTCATAAAGATACAATATTCACTTACATGAGAACAAGACAGTAATCATACTTAATCCCCACACGGTTCAAGTCTTGTCGTGGCACTGGGCTCAGTAGCTTAAGGTGAACCCAGCACCTTGGGCGAAGCCAATTGAACCGAGGGAGCTGCTCTTTGCACCCATCTTATAAGAAGAGGGGATAAAAGACAAGATGCGAGGAGGGGAACCTCACCCTATTGCACTGTCCCAAGGGGGGGGGGGGGGTTCTGTGGTGTGGGACGACAAAAAAAATTATACTTATTTATAAAAGTACAGTCCCAACTTATACTAATTAATTTATATAAAAAACTTATCAAAACAAATTTTACTATTGTTAGATTAAAAGTACCTACTTAAGAAAATAATTAATTAACAGTAACAGTCTTAGATTTGTGTAAAATAATTTTCAATTACATGCTTTGATTATAATTTTATTATTGTTTGAAGCTAATTAATGAATTTATATTTTTAATGTGGTCAGGTAAACTATTATAAAGTTGCGCTTCTTCAAAAGTGACGCCCATTTTGGCATAACAGGTACATATAATAAAATATAATTAGTTTTACCTAAAAGTAAAACTAATTTTAGCCGTCTCATATTGTGTCAAGTACACATGATTGAAAAAGTCTCAAATAGATTCTCCTAAATCTCCACAAAATGTTCATGTGACATTGTTTTAAGACGACAGTCGTATTACACGATTACAGTGACGCGGCAAATTAAGCTATATACCTTCGTTACGACTGCAAATTTGGAAGAAATTCTTTTAAGACGGTAATTTGCGATTCCGCTGAGGTTGCTCATTTGGAGCCTTATATAATATATTGAATAATTTGAATTCACAATTTAAAGTATATGCTGAAGACTGACTTATATATAACGAGAGCAGTTAGGCTGCTTGCAGATGGACATAAAGATATTAAAGGCATCGGTTTTCTGTTTACGTGGTTCTATTAACATTAAAATTGAAGTTCGATCAGACTTTCAATTATAATGGAACAACTTTTTAACCGACTTCAAAAAAAGGAGGTTCTCAATTCGTCTGTATGTTTTTTTTTTTTTTTTTTTTGTGTATGTATGTGACACGATATCTCCGCCGTTTGTGAATGGATTTCTATGGTTATTTTTTTGTTTGAAAGCTGGTGTTTCCAATTTGGTCCCATATTAATTTTATTAAGATCTGACAAGCCGTTTCTTAGTTATTTCCAATAATGCCTATTTGGTTGGTTTTGTTTACCTTGATGATATGATAATTTTATTACGTGTCGATGTAACAATTGTATAGCATGCTTTGGTACGCTAGGGTATATATTGTTCTGTGCTTTGGTAGCACACCATAGTATGTCGCGGTCATCGTAATCATCATCATCATCATCCTTTATCCATCCACTGCTGAACATGCCTCCTTCAATGAACGCCAAGACGACGAATTTCGGAATCACTAAAAATTAAGAAATAAAAACATTTTACAAAAAATTAAAACCGACTTCAAAAATTCTAAACTAAAAAGTAATAAAATAACAGTTTCTTTAATTTTTGTGCTTACAACATATAATCAACTTAATCTTCTACTAATGTACAAACTTTGCGTTTACCACGTCATTATAGTTACTTTTGGAGTCGGTGTCGTATTTGTTGCTGTACATTACCTACCTTGGCTGACACCGACTCCAAAAGTAACTATAATGACGTGGTAAACGCAAAGTTTGTACATTAGTAGAAGATTAAGTTGATTATATGTTGTAAGCACAAAAATTAAAGAAACTGTTATTTTATTACTTTTTAGTTTAGAATTTTTGAAGTCGGTTTTAATTTTTTGTAAAATGTTTTTAAACGTATACTGATCGTAGTTTATTAATGTTTGTACAAGCCCAACGTTTCAGATACTCTACAGCAACCATGGTCATGCGAAGACTGAGGTGTCAAACGTCCTAGCGTTCTAAAGTTATTTGAATTCAAGTACTCCTTTATGCGTAGAAAGTCAGTGCATGCAAAAAACTTAATAAACCGCGGTAAAATCCGTAAAATTTGTATGTCGGGTAACCTTGGAACTTATATTTCGGGTAAATATTATAAAAAAATAACAGACTTTTAATATGAATTAATTCCCTGAGTAAATCTATCTACAAGCCGGTGTGTACATACAGGATATTATCAGGTCCGTCCGCGTGACAGCACTGATAGCGGTCACGTCGCACGCGTGACACACACATACGCACGCACACTCACGCAGACACACAGGGCGAGAAGATAATTGCCTGGCCACAGGTTTTGAGTTATAACATTTATCAGCTATCAACGTTAGATCGCCTCGTCGTTTACTTGAAAAATAGGTCTCTAGGTTTTTTCGTGCGTTCCATTTTCTTATAACGTTGTCACGTTCAACTATCGTCAGTAAACCGACTTTACAGACAACCGATTTTTATAAATAGCTTTTATGTATCCCATGATATTATGTAGTATACCCCTGGGCACATGTGGGAGACAAGTCAGACAAAGAAAGTTAGGTCATAGCTATATACCTCGCCTTTCCCAGAAAAATATGGTTGAATTTGAAGACAATCATTATTATACGGCTGTTTTTCAGAATAAATCACAGATATCACAGATACACATTCAAACGGGCCAGGCACATCCCCCCCACCGTTCACTGATCCCGTTTCCATCTTTCACGTCTATATATCTGTCTAATTACTAAAACATAATCCTGTGCGCATAAACCGTTGCCAAACTATTATCAACTAATTGAAGCCGGTCGCTAAGATCGTTGTCATATTAATATCTAGTGAGATGGGTGCCCCCTCATCAATTCGACGAATGTAAAACGAAATTCGTTTTACATTCGGTTTAACCGAAATTTGAAATTAGGTTTAAATGCCGAATATTTGGCACTCAAAAAAATATCTACTTGCATTATTATGACTGAAATTAATATAAAGCAAGTCTAACATAACATTTATCTTCTGTCTTCTATCCACTAGGGCTTAAAAGCAAACCAAAGTTCAGCGGTAATTCGTTGTACTTTTTAATTTCACCGAATGTTTAGCAGGAGTTCGAATGGGGTTCAAATCACATTTGGTCCATCTCTAGTACCTATTAAAACCTTCCAAAACCTATATTTTTTATAGAAAACGTGAGTAATATCGTAATATCTATCTATAACGTTGCGCCGGAATATCACCCACCTGTCCGTTTCCGTTACAAGTAATGTGACAGTTTATTTACAACATTTGAGCAATAAGTCTCACTCGGACGACGAGCGACGACGACGGTAGTCGTGCTCCCTGACACTCGGACCGACTTATTACACCAACTTTTTGATTTGTTTTTGCTGTAATGTTCCTGTCAAATATTTCTACTCCCAACGTTGAAATGTAATAACAAAAAGTTTTTTTAATAATTTTGAACATAAATAACTATTTAAGTACAATTTCAAAAATGTTTCATTAATTTATTGCAAAACTTTTCTATTTTCTTTAATTTGGTATCGTTCATTTTTAACGGTTAAAAGGACAAGCGCCTTGTTATTTTAAACAAGTATTGCTCGTTATATCCAATATCAAAAATATACCTTTTATGGTATTTCAAAATTCTTATAAAAGCCCAGAAAAAATGTTATGCCCAGATGAAAAGTAAAAAGAAATATAATTATGTGTAAAAAATATTTTATTAACAATAAAGATTATTTAAAAATATGTTTAAAATAAAAAAATAAACGCTTTTAATTGTTTTTTTTTTGCACAATATGCGTAACATCCTGAAGTCAGAGCACAAGAATGATCTTGTCAGGTCCGGAGTGAACCCGGAATAAGATAACACAGAACAATGAGACAATTCTTATTATCCTGCTTATCCCGCTTGTCCAGCTGGAGATATGTTTTTCAGTTTTTTTTTATACAATAAAACTCACTCAAAAAGTTCAATTGAACATTTTACTTTAAAGGTTTTTTTACAATATAAAATTTATTAAAATTTAGAATATTATTCAAAGTATAAAAACGGAGCATTATTATCAACTTCTTTTCACAACAATCTTTTCACTGTAAGTAGCTTCAATTAATACACGCTAAAGGATGATCTCTGACAACAGCTTTGTATTTCATGTTTACTGCAACTTTATGTTAGCATTTTTTTAAAGGCTGTGTATAGGTACGCTTTTACAATAGGATCCCCGAAAATGTTCAGAACCTCCACATAAAAAAAATCAAACAAGCTATTAATTTTGTTTTTTTTTATGTTATTTGGATAGGCAAACTGGCAAACGTAAGTAATCCTGATGGTAAGTGGTCGACGTCGCCCATGAACATAAACTAGTTTACCTGGAACGAGCCCAGGCAACTCATCTATGTGTTGCCTATCCTGAGACATAAGATGTTAAGTCTCGGTGCCAGTAATAACACTGCCTGTCTTGCCCTTCTCTCCGAAACACAGCAAGCTGTTTCACGGAAGAAACAAGCAAGATGGTGGTACCCATGCAGCCGGGAGCGCGGCACAGCGCTTCCCTCCCACCGGTGTGTTGTGTTGTAAAGGATATTATAAAGTAAATATTTTTTTGGAAGATACCACAATATCTTGAGAATAGGATGTTTCTTCTAGGCATTTCAGGATAACGTAAAAAAATATTTAACTGAGTTTGTTTCACCAGTTCTTCTAAGTGGGCTTGCCTTAGACTCAACTGACGTTCAAAAAGATACATTGCTGGTACTATTTGTAATAAAAAACATTTTGTACTTGATTTGGTGTGATTTGATTCATAAACAGCGGTCCGAAATACTAGCTTAATAATAATATTCATTAATTGAAATTTAATTGTAAACTAAGGTTGCTACTACACTATCTAGCTAATTCCACGGTTGCAAGTCAGAGAAGATTCGTCATTTGTTAGACAATCGGCTATGAGTCCGCATGATCTATATATCAAACTAGCTGTTGCCCACAACTTCGCCCGCGTTAACTTAGATTTACAGCTACTTAGACGGATTGATGATGATTATTTTTATAGCCTAAGTTACTCCCTATAACATAAGCTATCTTCCAGTGAAAGTCCCGCCAAAATCGGCCCAGCTTTTCCCAAGATTAGCCAGAACAAACAGACAGACAGACCGACAGACAGACAGACAGACAGACAGACCGACAGACAGACAGATAGACAAAAATTTAAAAAAATGCTATTTTGGTATATGTACCGTGTATACATCCATACGCATTTAGTAAAAAGCGGTTATTTTAATGTTACAAACAGACACTCCAATTTTATTTATCTGTTGCCTTCCACAAAAGACTTAGGTTTCAATCTAACGGGAATAATACCTACATGCTCTTCTATTAGACTGGAGAGCATTGAAACTAATCCGACAAAATAGGAACCGCACCGCAGATAAGGAATACATGTTCCCTGCGATGTCACCGTCACATCTCGGGCAATATCCTATTGACTGGAGAACTCAGTAATTAATTTTGAAGTTAGCTCAATGTTGATTAAGTATTTATAAATCGGATTTCACTAAAATAAATATATTGGATCCCGAGTTGTTAGTACTCAAATTGTTTATAAAATCCTCCAGGTTCTATTCAAAGTAGACGGTATTTATAATGTTACTTGTTTTTCTTAAAAAGCAATTAAATCTTAAATCGATTAATGTTATTCAACTTTACAAGGGTAGGGACATTTTCAACCAATTATCTTTAAAATCAAATGTTAATAATTATACCTCGTAAATCAGTTGACGACCTCTCTGGCTCTATGGTTAGCGCGTTGGCGCTCAAGCCGGAGATAACGGGTTCGAATCCAGCCAGGGAACAAAAAGTTTTCTGTGTTCCTGGGTCACGTATGTGTAATATATAACAAACATCTTAAATATATGTATAGTATAAAATTATTAAATATATTTCCGTTGTCTGGTACCCGTAACACAAGTTCTTCGAGAACTTACCACGGAACCAGATTGACTTGGAGTAAAAAAAAACCTCTTCAAAACGTTGTGTCCACAGAATAATAAACATTTTATACACGTGTTTTTATTCTTTATGTTAGTTGTTTAAGCAAAAGTTAGACGAGTCACATGATGGTAAGTGGTCAGCGTCACCCATGAACATGAACTAGTAGACCTGAAACTAGCCCAGGCAACTCATTCGCGTGTTGTATATCCTAAGACCTAAAACGTTAGATGGCAAGTCTCGGTACCAATACCATACACTGCTAACAACAAAGCTAAATTATTTATTTTTTATTAATTATATATTATAAATTAGTTCAATAAGCAGTTTGCATCTAAAAGAACAAATCAAAGGATTTCTTTTGTTATCGATGTAAGAGATGCATTTGAGCCACGTGCCCTTTTTTGCGGGGATCACTATCCTACTTATTTCTTCAGGAAAAAAGCTTTTCGGAGAGAAAGAGACAGGACAGGGACCAAGACTTACCATCTCACGTCACACAAGCATCGCATGAATGCGTTACTTGGGCTACTACCAGCCATACTGCTACTACTGCCCACATATCATCTTCCAGTTTGCCTAACCTATCCTGTAGATAAATGATGAGTAGTGTTTAAATAACGGTAATCGAAGTGCGAGTTGTGGGACAAGTCAATCTGGCGCATGTAATGCTCCAGATGCGACAATATTTGCCGATAGTGGACGCGGCGACGCCGCCGCTAATTGAGCGACCGGCCGCCGCACACATCCTTCTATATATTTTTCTATAGGAGCTGCTCGTGTATGTGTTCGGCTTTAATATGTACTACTCCTGACTTTAAAGATTTTCTACTCTGTAGATACTCCACTCTACTTCTCTATATGTACAGCTTTCGTCCTGTAAATACTTACTACTCCATAGAGTATAGAAGGTCTTTTGCATGTACCACACATAACTTTGCTTATTTACTCCTCTGTAGAGACTCCACTCTACTTCTCTATACGTACAGCTTTCCTCCTATAAATACTTACTATTCCATAGAGTTTATAAGCTTTTTTCTTTCACCATCATTAATGACAATAATTAACATATATTTTGAATTATCTTGATAAAAAATATTCTAAAATTTCTAAACTGTCCAATTTGACAGGAAAAGGTGCATATTCTGTGGACATAACCTATTGCAAGAGATATTACCATGCTGCTTTACAGCAAAAAATCTGCTAAAAGGGCAGTAATCATCACCGTACCTGCCTATAACAAACCAGTACTAGATCCGCTGCTACACGGAGATCGTCACCCATTAGTAAAGTAATACTGGTCAAAATTTGTAGCCAAAATAGTCGTTGCCATGTGATCAAAAAAGTTTGTTCAATTTGAACCCAAAAATATATTTTAACACAATTCTGAGCAAATAACAGTTCAATTTATAGTATTGACTTAATATAGGAGAGAAATACTACTCTTCTACAGAAACATATTATCAGCTATATAATATACAGAGCGGCCCACGGCTACGCCACATGGAGGGAAAGTACCTTCAATATAGTAGATGGACAATTTAAACTGCATTCATAGATATTTAAATAATTACATGTTTGAACCGGGAATTGAAACCCTTACATGAAAAAAATAATCAGCCTGTAGCTTTGTTATATCGCTCAAAAGGCTTATAAGGATTATTTTTTGCTAAATAACATCATGTCAGAAATAAAATGTGTATAATATTTTGTCATCACAAACTGAAGCTACTATGCTCGAGAACCTCTGAATATAACAATGGCATGACACTTAAAGTGTATCAATATAATACTGACACAGCAACAGCGCGGTAATCAGCTTTGCTGCGTCCTGGCAGGAGTGGGGATAGGCCAATTATTGCTGCCTGACGAAACCAGCTGTCGTCTTTGATCTCAGGGCAACAATTACTGTTAGTAATACGATCATTGTTTTAATATAATGTCAAAATATCGTGTTTTAAAACTTAAAAACAATATAAGCAGTAAGTATTAAAATGATAAATAATGAAACACTAATCATTAGTGTAATTTATGTAGTCCTTTTTATTGAAAATTGCAATAATAAAATATAAAAAATCGTATCACAGGGAAAATACTCCTTTGTAGAAACAAAAGAATTTAGAAACGCCAAAATATTAATTATAAATAGATCAATTAAAATTACTAAAAATATACAGTGTAGATTCCGCTAAGAGAGTAGGACTTTGTTTTTATGTTACTTGGATAAGCAAACTGGCAAACGTGCCACCTGATGGTAAGTGGTCAACGTCGCCCATGAACATAAACTGGTTTACCTGGAACGAGCCCAGGCAACTCATCTATGTGTTGCCTATCCTGAGACATAAGATGTTAAGTCTCGGTGCCAGTAATTACACTGCCTGTCTTGCCCTTCTCTCCGAAACACAGCAAAGCTGTTTCACGGGAGAAATAAGCAAGATGGTGGTACCCATGCAGCCGGGAGCGCGGCACAGCGCTTCCCTCCCACCGGTAAAGGACTAATTAAATGTCACATACGTAACGATAAATATTAACTTTTTTTACATAGAAGAGGGGGCAAACGGACAGTCGGTTCACCTGATGGTAAATGAAAAGCGATATCCACAGACACCCGCTATACCTGCAGAGGATCAGCAAGTGCGTTGCCAGCCTTTTAGATGTGAGTATGCTCTTTTCTTGAAGGTCCCTAAGTCGTATCGGTTCGGATACAACATAGGTTGCAACAGCTGATTCCATATATTTGTAGTGCGAGGCAGGAAATGCCGTAAAAAATGAGATGTTGTGGATTTCCGGACATGGAGATGGTGTGGGTGGAATTTGGAATTTTTATGCGATGTCCGGTGGTGGAATTCTGCTGCAGGTATTAATCAGAACAATTCCTCGGAACACTCCCCGTGGTAGATGCGGTGAAAGATGCAGAGCGATCCGACATCTCTACGCAGCGCCAAAGTATCAAGCCGATCGGAGATAATCTTGCTAATGATGATTCGAGCCGCCCGGCGTTGGATTAGCCGCGGTCAAATGGAAGGAGCTGATATTGGGGCGCTCCAGCCCAGAGGTGAGAGCAGTATTCCATGTGAGGCCGGATCTGCGCCTTGTATAATTGAAGGCGGTGTGAAGGCATGAAATACTGCTTCGCCCTATTGAGCACGCCGAGTTTCTTAGAGGCTAGTTTAGCCTTTCCTTCCAAATGACCCTCTGCACATTCGAAACTGCACATCTCTCGATATGTCGACGCCAAGTATCCCTATGCTGGCTGTATAACTACCTCCAATCGGTAAATTACATAACATTATTTATTTGTAGTATTTATAGTTGTGTCATGTTGAATACGTGGGTAACACTGAAAATGTTTAGAACTGGCCAGTTAGAAACATTGAAAATGAAAACCTTTTTTTGAATTTCAATTTTAGAACTCTTTGGTAACCTAATGTAGTATATTGCATTCATT
Organism: Helleia helle; assembly: GCA_963853865.1. NCBI lineage: Eukaryota > Metazoa > Arthropoda > Insecta > Lepidoptera > Lycaenidae > Helleia > Helleia helle. The sequence goes on from OY971424.1 coordinate 22,539,972, forward strand.
TGTCATTTGTTTTTGTGAATTGGCGGCAAATCTAAAACTCTTGTTACACGTGAAAATGAACATAACGCGAGAAAATTTTCGGTCAATGATTTATTATGACTTTCGTTGTGGGCTTACTCAACAACAAAGCTATGATAGGCTGTGATTAGCATTTTTTAATGAAGCCCCATCTCGTGCCACTATTTACAATTGGTTTAACGAGTTTAAGCGTGGATTTAGCAATCTCATTGATGATCCGCGTGAGGGACGTCCTTTAACAGCGACTACTGAAGATAACATCAGTGCTGTGCGACGCATGATAGAGGAAGATAAGAGAGTGACCTATCAGCAGATATGGGCAAGCCTAGGCTTAGTATGAGTCAAGTTCAAAAAATATTACACGAACATTTAGGCGTCAGGAAGCTTTGTACCAGATGGATTCCCCATACTTTAACCGACGACCAGAAACGCCTCCGCATGGACTGGTGTCGCCAAATGTTAGATAAGTTCAACGGCGGTAACTCAAATGATGTATTTGACATCATCACAGGTGATGAAAGCTGGATATATTGCTACGAACCCGAAACCAAAAGACAATCAGCTCAGTGGGTGTTTCCTTTCGAGGATCGGCCAACTAAGGTAAAGAAAGGAAGAAGTCAAGGAAAAAAGATGATTGCCTCATTCTTTGGTCGGAAAGGTCAGTTCGCGACAGTTGTGCTAGAAAATGGAAGGACAGTTACTGCAGACTGGTATGTCAATCGCTGTTTGTCTGTTGTCTTGGAAAAAATTCGACAGCAGCGCCCTCGAAGCAGGATCCTCCTTCACCACGACAATGCTTCAGCGCACTCCGCAAAACGGACTGTTGAATATTTGACTATGGCAGGTGTCGAGATAATGAGTCATCCGCCTTACAGTCCTGACCTGGCGCCCTGCGACTTTCATTTATTCCCAAGAACTAAAGATAAAATTCGAGGTATTCGCTTTACGAGCCCTGAAGATGCGGTGAAAGCGTACGAAAATGCCATAGAAGAGACTCTTAAGGAAGAATGGGCCCACTGCTTTTCTCAGTGGTTCCATCGAATGCGACGATCTGTAGAAAGAAACGGAGATTACTTCGAAAAACAATAAAGTATTGGCAACTTTCTACATTAAGCCGTTTTTCATTTTCTAAACATTTTCAGTGTTACCTAGGTAGTATAATAATAAATATAACTATTGAAAACGGGATGTTACCATGTTTGACTCATGACACGAGACATTTTTTTTTCTTTAACGCCGGGAAATGCTCTGAGGCATCCAGCTGGGGAGTGGGTCGCCCCACGCGGGACTCGCTGCGCCCAAGAACTGGTAAGTGAACGCAGCTCTACCCACTAAAACCCGGCGAGTGCCACAAAATGCCGCCTTTGGTGAGGTGCCCCGGATCTAATGAGCAAACAGGGCACCTCGACGGCTAGTCAGCCCCTCAGGAGACCGACGCCACCTCCACAGATGGGTTGTCCCACACCACAGAAAAACCCCACAACCCCTCCCAACGTCGGGACTGTACAATGGGGTGAGGTTCCCGTCTTCACCCCTTGCCCCTGCTCTTTTCTACACCTCTTATAAAAGAGCCCCTCGGCTCAATTAGCTTCGCCCAAGGTGCGGGGCTCACCTTAGGCTACTGAGCCCCACTGCCACGTCAAGGCCTGAACCATGGTGGGGATGATCGAGACATTCCTAGACCATCTCCAAATACCGAACACAGCAAAACAAAAAGAAGAATATGGTTTTAAATGTGAAAATAGCCATGTTAATTTTAAATCTTTAAAATATTTTTAGATGATCAACAACATGATTAAGACACCAGCATTCGGGGAACAGAATTATACCTCAAAAAACATTCCCCGACACAAAAAATTGTATACCGTATGCACCGTGGGTATATGGACAAAATAATAATAAAAAATATAATTAAAGAAAAACTAAAAACACGCTTTAATAGCAAACTGAACTAAAATTTAAAATCATTTTTAGTACAAGATTTAAAAGGATGAACAAAAAATTATGACAATTCAATAATTTTATAAGTTTTTTCCAATATCATGATCAGGATAGCACATGCAAGGAAGGCATAAGCCGCGCAAGTTACCTACATCACTTGTGTGGTTTTGTCTCTCACTGATTCTTAAATGACTGCCATAAGTTCAGTAGTGTAAATTAAAAAAAAAACGATAATAAAAGTAGTAAATGTATTATAGTTTAAACAAACTAAAAACGCTTTAATAGCAAATATAGCAAAAATAAAATAAAAAATAATACAAGATTTGAATGGATTTACAAAAAAATTATATTACTTATTATAAAAAGGCGTGTGGTGCTTTGTACTAAGTTTTTATATTAACTTCACTTTTAGAAATAGATACCAATGAAATATTTTTAACAATAAATATCGAGCATCTCACGCTTTTTTACAATGAGTAATAAGTGCGTCGTTCCTGATATGCGAAACCTCTGACTGTATTATAATAGAAACTTGCGTATCAACCGGTCAGTGTCATAGGGCTCAAATTTTAGGAGCACACCTCACTCATCACCCGCACACACACACACACACACTAAAGACCTCTACCGTCTAATATAATATATACCGAAGGCATCTTATGATATTATCAACTGGCGCTGAAGTTTTCGAAAAAAGATGTTTAATGACGTAGTTTACCGTTTGGTTGACGATTCAGATTAGTTTTGTGTAGATGGTGAATAGTGGCTGGTCGTTCATTCGATGAAAGCCTACAGGTTTTGTATAGAAGTACTTTAGAATAGAATAGACTTTACGCCTGCTTTCGTACCGGTATCATACCGACACGTGACACCAACATTTTTGTCAAAACGTACGTGAAGCTCAACATTATTTATTCGCCTTATGTGGTCAAAGGTCATCTTTTTTACATTTTGCTTATTTCTTCTCACATACACAAAGGGTATTTTTACATAAAAAATACAACAAATGTATATTGCGATAATTTATAAAAGTTATTCAGAACTTGTGTATTACATTTTTGTGATATGTGCGCTAGAGTGTGTGTATGTGTGTCACGGGAGATGGTCATTACATCATGTTTTGTATTCCACGCAAAAATCCGGCGGGAAAAAGATTGTCAAAAATATAACGTGGGACGTGACGCGCCGCACGTGATAACAAATTACATTAAACTGCTCGTATCGCGACTCTAATTATTTAGCGTTACTGATAACATGCCTGAAAGGGATTTCCAATAACTATCATCTACTCTAAATTAAATCAATAATTGTTTAATTTACTAATATCCTCCTCCTTAAGTCGTAACCCTCAGTATTGAGGGACCTCGTGAATTTATTAATGTAGCGTTCATTTATTTATTTAAACAAAGTTACAAAATCATTTAATAAAAAATCGAATTAAATAAAATAAAAACAACGATTTAATATTGTATATAATATTCGTACGAATTTAATAAGAACCCAAACACGTACAACATTAATAACAAAATTCTGATATTATTTTGCCAAGTTATAACAACGCGCCTGAATGCTTCACAAAACAAATAAGATATTTGATTATGAAGAGGATCACTATCTCTATATACAGTTCAGCTTAAAGTCAAGGGGAAACGAGATAACGATTCCTAATATACATCTATTGTTAACATTTAAATGAGGTACTCACCTAGTACGGTACTCCTTTGGGCACTCACAACACAGTTCAAATTAACACTCGACTCGGAAATCGTGAAAAGATTTTAACGAAGTAAGTTTCTGTAACGTCGGAGTACGAAGCGTGCGTACCGAGCGAGCGCGCCGCCGCTACTGACGAGTCGAGTCGAGGCCCGCGAAATTTCAGCCGCTACGCCGTAGCCCGTAGCCTGTAGCGCGTAGCTAACTTTCCTTGTCGCATGGTCTCGGTCTCGGTGATTGATGCGGTTGGCATTTTTATGCAGCTCTACAATCTGGGTAAAAAACTGAACATTGATTTTTAGTTTTTTGTTCCTTTTCTTGCGTTTTGTTAGTTACATTAATTGTATAAATAAATTGTGTAACGTATTTTTAAACTCTTTTTAATTACCGATTCCTGCAATCACATGCAGACTAGACTACATTTTCACTTTTGACAGAGTAATGATTTTTCAAAGTTGTTTTTCTTACATAGATTAATTAGTGAGATGAACCATATTCATATATTTCAATGGCTATATTTATTACAAGAAACTATAGTAATGAGCTGGTCATAGGTCATTACTTAAGTTTCTTGAGAAACATACGCCATAAGAACAGTTGAGATCAATCGTGGTCCCGTACTACTAGACGCCCATGACCAGCAATGGATGCAAGTACTGCTGGTCATGTATTGCTTGTCACTTTTAATTCGCAGTATCGTCGCATCGTACGGTCATTAGAAGCGACTTCGCGGTAAGCACGCCCATGCATATAAAATTAATTAAACACAGAAATATCGTGACCGGCGGCTCATTTAAAGCGGAGTGAGTTTTTATGAGCGACGGTCGAAATGGGTCACCATCGTCCAGCGGTAAGTGATTACCGCCAGGTCCGTCACCAGACACCAGCTCGAAATATAAGGCTGGGTAATTTTAATTTTAATCTATACTAATATTATAAAGCTTAAGAGTTTGTTTGTTTGAACGCGCTAATCTCAGGAACTACTGGTCCGATTTGAAAAATTATTTCATTGTTAGATAGCCAATTTATCAAGGAAGGCTATATAACATCACACTGTGATTAACAGTAATTAAGTTGAGTAAGTTAACGCGGGCGAAGCTGCGGGCAACAGCTAGTTATTTATAATTTCCTTTAATTTACCTCTAAGATAGTAAAGGAGCATGTTTCCCAAGATTTTTTTGCTAATAGACCCTTTAATCTTCATTTAGCGTTTATAATTCATAATATGTCCCATATTTTTATCAATAATTTCATAAATAAGGTGAAGTCTATTTTACGTTTATCGTCGCCAGTCTCCACTATATTGCTTTAGAGACCTGACCAGTCCAGTGCAGGTGCACCACCTGCGTCATTGTCTCTTTATTGAAATATTACCTACTTTAAACATTGATAGATCGATTCAATGAAGGGTATATAACTCACTCGGAGTGGTGTTGGGGGTGTTGGGGATGCTAGGGATGGGTGCCAATTAGCCTTCCTCCCCGGGAGCTGTCCATCTCGTGCCCGTGCATAAGTCCACCCGCTACACCTCGCACATCTTAAACTTTAATCTCAGACCCCTGACCATCGCATACATACATACATACATACATACATACATACATACATACATACATACATACATACATACATACATACAGAAGCTAAGGTTCTCTTTGATCTCTCTGTCGTTCCTGACAAGCAGTTATTTCCAGAGAGATATTATGTTCAGATAAATAGATGTATGACGGAATTTTACTTCTAGAAGAAGATACATTTCATTGAGCAGACCAACTCTGATGATGTTGATGTGAACGACTCTATCATATGTCTAGTTATTTCGTGGGTTATCCGAAAAACGTTGATAAAATGTTCTCTGTAATGAAATCGCGGCCAATCGGTCGGCTGGTCCGTCGGTCCGTCGGTCGGTCGGTCGGTCGGTCGGTCGGTCGGTCGGTCGATCGGTCGGTCGGTCGTTCTTTAAATGAAATAAAAACAAAAAACATGTTGGCTAATATTATAATAATTAAGTCATGTAATATAAAATGGATATATTTAAAGAATAGTATTGAAATATACGTAAAATAATATTTTATTCTTCAACATAAATAAAAAGATTTATTCAACGTCACCCAAGAATATATCAGAAGCTTTGGTTCGGGGCCGATTTTAATGATGCCGATAAGTAGCCTTTGATTTTTGAATATCATACGTCTTAACATTATTAGTACATAAAATACTTATTTCTTTGAATGAGATCTTAAAAGAAAGCACTTTAGAGTTGCTCAACGGTCTCTGATAACAATTTGATCTCGTCGAAAGTAAGCGCAGACGAGTGTTCTCGTGTTCGACATTTAAATACTTAACATTAATTAATACCAGTTTGGAAGATGTTCGAGCAGGCTTTGTAACGTGAACATAATTAAAACGTAGGCTCGCCTTTCTTAATTACTGATCTACACACGCGCCTGTGTGTGCCTGTGTGTCTGTGGAGAACTTGGCAGGGTCGATAGTATAGTCGCTGAACACACTAGTGAACAGATCGCGGGTTTGTTCGAATAGGTTCAAAAAGGACTTTGAAACTGATGACTACGCTGGAAATGTTATATATATGGTCGAATTATAACGGCCGGCTGGTCTGGTGGTTACCACACGAAGTAGTCGCGTTCGACTCCCACCAAGTGTTGATCATTTGTATGACGAGAATAGAATCTACCACCTGACTGGCAAATACATTCAGTCATAATATATTGACATGGTAATTGTGATATGTTTTTTAAAGATTTTTATAAAAATGGGAATTTTTTGTCATGTGATGGATCCAAAAAATAGTCGGGGCCAATCACAAATTCTGTATCGCGTGCTCTTTAGACTACCATTGTATTTGGCATTAATATTTTACTAAGTAATTAACAAATAAAAGCAAATGAATATTTCAGCACAAGTTATGTAATCTCGGCTCAATAATCAGAGCAAGTTATCAATACTTCTATACCCGCCTGATAGCTTTGAAGTTGCGGCGTCAAATTCCGACTGGATATTAGCCCATTCCCGGCCCTAGACCTATGATGCTACTAGAACATTCTCAAGCCCGCCCTCCCACGCCGGGGCGCGCCGGCGGGACCGCAGGTCGGGAACTATGCTCATAATTGTCCCTAGCCTCGAGGGTCTTCAAGGGATCGAAGTACTGTCATTGTCAATGGTTAAGTGAAACATAATAGAAAAGAAGATTTTTTATTTAAAAAAATAATAATACCTCAATTTGAAACCAAAGCAAGAAAATTCACAAAAGTCAATAAAACTCAAACGTTCAAATGAAAGTCTGTCCATTTGACATTCCAGTTCAAATGTTTCAATGACTTTTAATATAAGGTAAAAGTTTTAAAACTTTTTCCCGACAACTAAAATTTAAAAAAATCCCTTGCTTTCGGAGTCGCTTAAACGTTACTTTTTCTACCCGGATCATATAATGAATCGAAACGAAAAGTCGTTCAGGTGCTACATACACACATACATACATACACACATACATACATACATACATATATACGTACATACATACATTAATTCATTATCGTCAATAAAAACACCTAAAGTTTTTACACCAAAAGACATATTAAAAACGCTTCAGATAATTACTTAGCGTCTCTAATACGTTTCGTTAGTTTTGATTCGAGCATGTGATCGGGTTCGGGGACACGCAACCACCTAACTTGAGAGTGAGACTAATATTTCTGGGATGAAAGATCATGGCGCCTGGCGACGACTCCGCAGTTCTGCGGCCGGTTGTTGTTTGAACGTTTTATTAACACTAACGATGACTTTATCTTTTTTAATGTTGAACACACTGATTTTATTTTTATTTATTATTTTATTTATTAGACTTTATTGCATTAAAAGTTTTTTCTTTAAATAAGTACATGTCGAAACGAATATGATAACCTCACCCATACATTTATATTGAACATAATACAGATAAAATTACTACTATAATAATCTCTCATGTTTATCTATCACCTAATTTAGATCATTTAAAATGAACACTAAGTCATAGCCCCGCTACTCGTGTTCGTCTGAACCAACAATCAGACGGATATTATTGTATATACCTATGCGGGCTAGTATCACCGCTCTTTCCCACTGCTGCTCCTCCTCCAGCCAGGATCAACAGCGGTAAACATCAAATGACCCTTTGATACGATCTCTCTCTCATTGATAGAGCAGTCTATACCGGACGACTATCCGCATTCCGGTTGGTAGGACCCCGGATAATTCTCACATTGGTATGATGAATGAAAAAAAATTAAAAATACTTTTAGAAATAACTGTGTTTGGGTGTAGATTATAGTGCTTAGTCCCGGATACTGTCCAGTCCAGTTTTTCTGTACTTTACCTATTTCAATTTAAAGAAATGACATATTGATTCTCTAAGATACACTGTATACAAGAAGAAGGTGTTAACTCAAATTTTTAGTTAATTCTTTATTTGATTAAAGGTGCGACATATTCGGTTAAACCTTTCTACTGTTCCGCTTGCGTGATATTCTAAGGGTTTCCAGGTATCGTCATTTTCCTGCGACATATTTTTATGTTTTTATTTCTATATATTATTTTTTTCTTTTTATTTTAACAGGAACCGTAATGCAAGTTCTAACAAGCACTAAGTATAAATTAATGCCGTCTGAGCAATGTTAGAATCATTCAACGTGTACAAAAGTTGGGAGTAAAATTTGTCAAAGATAAAGTTTGGTAACTATTTTGCCTTAAATTTACCCGTTACAGTTGGACATAGTGAAGCTAGACAGGATAAGTGTGCATTCGTCGGAACTGCAGACACAAGCAAGTGGCGACAGGAAAGGCAGGGAAAGACAGTAGTTGGCGACAGGCGCTAACGAACCAGATCTCTGAAAAGTAATTCTGAAACAGCGGGTGTGCACATTAACAAATTAATTGTTCATCCGAGGACAAAAACTACTGACAGTTACTGCAGTTACGTTCTGAACAAACTTTGGAAATTGTGTAACAATTTAGATTATTTCTTCACTAATAATTATCACGAATATTTCCCCTTTATCTTAATCCTATTCTCATATACTTATTAATATGCAATCATTATTCTCATATTTATTGTAATATTACACGTATTACAATGAATATGGGAATAATAATTTCAGGTCAACAAAGGGAGGTGAGTCAGTACTGCGAACGTTGCAAATTTGAATTCTGCCAACGGCAAAGGAAATTAACGGTAAACGGTTTTAAACCGGTAATAATATTTCGTTGACTAAATAAGGTATAAAAAAATATTTTTAATCTTTTCCATAAGTCCTAAAGAGCTCCCCACCATGGTTCAGGCCTTCACGTGGCGGTGGGGCTCAGTAGCCAAGGTTGAGCCCAGCACCTTGGGCGAAGCTAATTGAGCCGAGGGGGCTCTTTGTACCCCTCTTATAAGAAAAGGGGACAAAAGAGCAGGGGGCAAGGGGCGAGGATAGGAACCTCACCCCATTGTACTGTTCCGACGTTGGGAGGGGTAGTTCTGTGGTGCTGGACAACCCGTCTGTGGAGGTGGCGTCGGTCCTTTGCGGGACTGACTGGCCTTCGAGTTGCCCTGTTAGCTTAACAGATCCGGGGCACCTCACAAGGCGGCATTGGTGGTACTCACCGGGTTGTAGTGGGTAGAGCTGCGTCCACCTTACCAGCTTTCGGGCGCAGCGAGTCCCATATACCCGCCTCTGAGCATTTCCCGGCGTCAAAGAAAAAAAAAGTCCTAAAGAGCTGATCGCTCAACTTCTTTTCTATTATTATATTCATTATTTACCGTTCCGTATTCGAAGCTTATATCGATCAGATTTATCACAAAGTCTTTTGACGATCATTATATTATTATAACTGAAACGTACTCTGTTTCGCGACCAACAACCGATGTTCTCAATTTCTTCATGATATTATATTAATAAGCTAGTGAGCTTGTCACTAATATATTTTTATTTTAATACCTACTTACTCATTGAATATGAAAAGCGAGGATCGTTTACTTATTTTTATCACAAAAGAAACGTCGACAAAAATGTTGTAAAAATGAAATACAAAAAATCTCGTTACATTTACTGCGGTATTACCCACGTTAATTCCACACAAAGATAGCAAAAGAAAAGATTCGTCAAAACTCAAACTCAAAAATTCTTGGATTTATTTTGACAGTTTTTTCACTAAATCGAGATAGATTAATAAATCAGAAATCAAAACAGAGATAGATATTAAATAATGGATTTTAGAATTGATACAGACGTGTTTTTAGAGGAGGCCTTTTTTAACAAGCTCATTTTTTAACGACCTTCTTCTTACTCGAAACTAATATACTTGATACTTGAGGTCAGGCTGGTTTCCGCAACTCGACGCTTGTGCGCCTATTTTGCGTGCTGTGAGCCTGAAGCACTCCCTACTGCCAGTTAAGCTCCCGCAAGAATGCTAGCAGTCTCTTGACATCGGCGCAGATCTCCGGGAGCGTTCTCGGGCATCCGAGATGGGCAGCCCTAGCGGTGCTACTCCTGTGCACTCCAGTAGTACATGGGCTGCTGTTTCTTCCTCCGCTACGAAGGCTCTGCATAGCGGACTGTCCGTAACACCTATAGTGAAAAGATGCTTGTTATAGTGACCATGTCCTGTTATGGTGCCTGTTATCAGGCGCAGATCTGATCGTTTTAAGAGCATTAATTAACGAGAGACGCGTGGGTTGCCTATTGGCATCGCTTCCCTTGCTTGTCTGCAATCTAAAACTAATATACTTACGCATGTGTGTTTCTTTATCTTTTACAATTGTGATAATGCAAAATAGTGCAGCATTAGCTATAGACTCTCTTATCGAAGATGTTCAATATATAAGAGAATATGTTAAAACTATCACAACCGTATATCTTCTCTCCAATAATAGAAGTATAATATATTCATAGAAAGTTGATAAAGTGTGGGCCGGGCTCTACTTACCCTTCCTTCTTATCCTTTTATAATAATAACATATATCTTATTTGACTATAGGCCTTTTTGTATATTTTTTTGTATCTGACCCTATAATGAGTATTAAATATATCCGATATAATTTTTATTACAAGTTGTTGTTAGTTCTCAGTAGGAGGGATGCCCTGTGCCGCTTGGGTACCACCATCGTGCTTATTGCATGCTAAATAAAATGTGTATATATATATATATATATATATATATATATATATATATATATATATATATATATATATATATATATATATATGCTAAATAAAATGTATATAACAAAAAAACCTACCTGTTGTGATGATAACGGTAATAACCTCATAACACGTCACGAGCCGAACGCTTAGGCCGATCGCACCTCTCTATTGCCTGTTCCGCGCTCTCGCATGCACGCACAGCTCAGGCGGAACATGACACTTATTCGTGCGTGCAGCCGGCGTTATCGATTTATAAGACGTTATCGTGTTAAAAATATTATACAAGTATTTTTATTTATGTATGCATGATAGTGTATATATTATTGGAAGTCAATCTAAAATCTTGTAATAATAATAATCTATGGACACTTCTACACCACGTCAATCTTTTTTGCTTTTGTGTTCGTAGGGAAATGCTTTTTACGCATGTAGCCAACATCTCGAGTAGATCCTGACCCTATGTGGGACTCGCAGCTAGGAGTGCCCTACCCGTAAACAAAAACCACTGCGAGCGCCTTCAGCCGCATTATGAGGGTCCCGGATAGGCATTCAACAGGATCACCTCAGCGACAGGCTGGCCCCGGCGAAGGCCAGACAACTTCTCTTAAGGGGGGGAACTACCCGGCTGCTTAGGCAGTCCCCGCGACGTCGTGTCATACTGGGCCCAGGTTCTCATCCTAAACCTGACACGAGCACAGGGGGTTACTGGAGGCGCATTAAGTAGCGCCTCCTGCGCACACCGGTTCGTCGCCCACGGGGGGAGTCCTCGTCGGTGGCCTCCTCGCTCACCCGTTCGTCGGCCTCCTTCTGGGACATTACTGCCTCGCAGAAGGAAACAATCGCCGTCCAGGACTCGTCGTCACCGAGCATCGCGGTGATGACACTCGGCAGAGTGTCATCACCGCGTCCCCTCACAAGTCCCCTCCGATGACCGATGTCAGATCATGACGCAGCGCCGCCCATCTTGGGCACACCTCGAGGGTGTGCTGGGCCGAGTCCACCGCCGCGCCACAATCGTGACACACTGTCAACGGCTCACCAAAGCAACCATGCCCAGTGAGCACCTGTGAAAGACGGAAGGTGAGGGGTTCGCGCTTACGGCGCATCCACCGCTCAAGGACCGGACGCAGAGCAACAGTTAGGCTTTTGCCGTACGGCTGTTGCGCCAGGTCCTCCCCCCACCTTCGCATTAACGCCTCTTGCCCTAGTCGGCGAACCCGAAGGATCCCGTCCAACGTAAGGCTCTCACTAAGAGACCTCCTATCCGAGACATAGGAGTGCGTCTCGGCAAGAACCTCCGCCACGAGTTCCCACGGGGGGTCACCGGCCAGGGCAGTGGCTGCCGCCCACGATACTGTACGGTACCCCCGGATCACTCTTACCGCGATGACCCGCTGCGCCGAGCGCAGCTGGGCCTTATTTCTCGTGGTAAGGTGACCCGCCCAGATTGGTGCACCGTAAGTTGCCATACTTCGGCAGACTCCGGAGTATAGCTGCCTTCAGGCGGCACTGGGTCCTCCGAGGTTCGGGAGGAGTCTGCCCAGCGCACTTGCCGCCTCACGACCTTCGGACCCAACATTGAGAAATGTGGGCCGAAGGTCCACCCTCCGTCGAGGATGAGCCCCAAATATTTGATGTGGGGGCTCATTCTGTTACTCGCCCCTCTGATCTGGAGGGCAGCCCCCGCTGGGGGTCCTTTCCGCCCGGCCCCGCGGAAGAGAAGGGCTTCGGTCTTCTCTACTCTGACCTGAAGCCCTAACCTCTCTATGCGGCTGATCACAAGGTCGAGCCCAACCTCGGCCAGCCGCGCCGCCTCCTTATAGTCTCGTCCCCAGGGATACAAACAGGTGTCATCCGCGTAGCAGATGACACCCAACCCATAGCCGATGTCTCACAGAATCGGACCGAGAACCGACCCCTGTGGAACACCGCACCCGACTCACCACCACTCTATGGACCCACACCGGTTCTCGCAGGCTACCCTCCGATCGGAGAGGTACGCCTCCAACAGCCTCCTTAGATACGGGGGCACTCCGAAGAAATTCAGTGCCTCCCGTATCACACTGTGAGGGAGGCTGTTGAAGGCGTTCGCGATGTCCAAGGACACCGCGACCATCACCTCCCCTCTGTGTTCCGCCTCACCCGTCACCGCCCGAAGGCGTTTGAGGGCGTCGACGGTCGACCGGCGTGCCCGGAACCCAAATTGGGACTCTGAGAGTCCCGGTCCCGGGCCCTCCTCCAGGTGCTGAACGATCCGGGAAGCTATTCTCTCCAAGGCCTTCCCAGCTTCGCTCAGCAATACCACCGGTCGCACCTCCGAAGCCGAGTCCGGGGTCCGCCCTGCCTTTGTTAGCAGGGAAGTTCGGGAACTGTCCGAACCGCAGGCAGCGGTCGAACAGCTCCCGAAGGCTATCGCCGAGGTACGCGAGAGAGATCGCGAGGACCCTCCCATGCACCCCGTCTGGACCCGGCGCCCTCTTCTTACTCTGGAGGCGGGACAGAACCGCCTCCATTTCAGCCTCCGTACACCACGTCAATCTGGTCCCGTGGTAGTTCTCGTAAGAACACAGAAAACTTTTTGTTTCCTGGCGGGATTCGAACCCGCTACCTCCAGCTTGAGCGCCAACGCGCTAACCGCCACAGAGGTAATCTTCAATCTTTCATATAAACATTAAAACATTGCTTGTCCTAATCATAAAAATAACAACGCAGATATGGCCTGGGAGTGGTTGAGGAGGTTGAATGAAATGGAAGCGGACAGGCGGCCGGTGGGCGACGGTGACAGGTTTATTAGTCGGGAGTATAGCGCGGGCCACCAGATTGGCCACGCGCAGTGGTGTCAAAATAGATCGTAGCTACTGTCATGTTCCCAACGTAATGATGAACGTGTTGACAGATTATCACACTCACTAATAATAACACACCTCACATTTTCTAATAAATGTTAGAACTAATAAAGAATATAAATAGTATCTAATAGGGATGTTGACATTTTTCAGAAATGTTTTTAAATCATTTATAAATATCTAATGGAGGCCTAAATATTATTAACTTTTGCTTAAATACGTGTAATGCCTATAAAATCTTGCATTTTAAATTTCGTTCCAAAACGCTAACTCTTGTCACGTGACGTCATTTGTTGTTAAACATCGTAAAAGTGATAAATTGATTCTAGTTGTCGTTAATAAAAAATGGCTTCTAAGTTTTATAAGTGTTGTACGGTGCCTATGTGTGTGTACACTGTCAAAACGCCTGAAAATTTATTTTTACAATATGTACTGCGTACGGAAAATGGTGTATATAAGTACCTCAATATTCTTCCGCTTCCGCTAAATAAGAACAAGTGACGTCATTTCCGTTTGTTATCACGTAGCCTATTTTAAATTTTATTACATTTTATTTATAAAATATTAATTTAATCAAATAAAAAATATTATATTTTTTCAGAATTCTATCATATTATAAACTACCAATTAACATCAAAATTTTATTTTTATATGAATACTGTCAACATCCCTATTATTAAAAAACTTCTTCTGCGAAACTGAGTAGATATTGTAAAACATTTTATTAATTCTCAATTCGAATTCCAATTGTTTAAACAAACGTATCGGTACCTGTTAAGCTAAAGTCCATTCAGATGGTCAGGCTTCATAGCGTACCGGATAAATATACACCTGTAAGAACTTACAGACAATTAAAAAAGAATCAGATTCAATCAACATCAAATACCGTCGAAATGATCATCGAGACATCATCTGTTCTGTGCCGGGCTGCGGAGGGGAGGCTGTAACCACGTTGTTTGACTCACGGTTACGAGCCGGTAAACATCTTCCACGCGACGGGCTCCGGAGATATCTTGATTAAAAGTTACGTGAGCCGCGACGAAATAAATGATGTTTGATGTGTAACGCTGTAATCGTGGTTTCATTCGCGTAAAATTAAATGAAAATAACTTTTCCATAAAATATAAATCTATTCTTTATATGGGTTGTAATAATAATACTAATAATAACGACACCCTCACGACCTAGAACAACCTCATAATATTCATACAATAACATACAAATGGCTAAATGTAGGTAGTCTATTCCCAGAAACGGAAGGATTAATTGTAATAGCCATACAAGACCAGGTCATAAACACCAAAAACTATAAAAAATACATAGTAAAAGATCCCACCGTAACAAATGACAAGTGAAAAGTTAATAAATACGCAAATAATTTAAAAAAAAAGTTAATAAAAGAAGGAATGTTTACGCGAATTTCACTCATTATAATAAAACAATTTTTACGGATTTTATCGCGGTTTATTAAGATTTTTACAAGCCCGACGTTTCGGATACTTTACAGCAACCATGGTCACGGGAGGACTGAGGTGTCATACCCCGTTAAAACACCGTCGCTACACTAAGTCTGCCATCTGTGAACATAGTCTTGACAAAGCTCGCCATTATATCAGATTTGATAAACCACAAGTCCTCGCAAAAGAACACAGATTCCAACCAAGGATGATCCGTGAGGCTATTGAAATTAAAAAACATCCTAATTTCAATAGAGAAGATGGCTGGCTTCTACCACCTGCTTGGGATCCCATTATTAAAATTATCAAATCAAAATCCAAGCATAATATGTCACAGATTAAAGATTCAGTTAGCACTTTCTGCGTAGATAGGACTGACCAAAATATTGATGTATCATAGGGTAGTTTCGAATAACTTTGTAATGATAGGACGTATGACACCTCAGTCCTCCCGTGACCATGGTTGCTGTAAAGTATCCGAAACGTCGGGCTTGTAAAAATCTTAATAAACCGCGATAAAATCCGTAAAAATTGTTTTATTATAAAAAGAAGGAATTACACAAATCTGAAAACAAGAAAGATTAGTCGTACCCATTGTCATTTCCTCCACCGGTGTCATTCCTAAGCACCTAAAACATAGCCTTAAACTCTTAGACCTGTAAGAATCTTATATTACCCCACAAAAAGTATATGTCGTACCCATTGTCATTTCCTTCACCGGTGTCATTCCTAAACACCTAAAACATGGCCTTAAACTCTTAGACCTGTAAGAATCTTATATTACCCCACAAAAAGTATATGTCGTACCCATTGTCATTTCCTCCACCGGTGTCATTCCTAAACACCTAAAACATGGCCTTAAACTCTTAGACCTGTAAGAATCTTATATTACCCCACAAAAAGTATATGTCGTACCCATTGTCATTTCCTCCACCGGTGTCATTCCTAAACACCTAAAACATGGCCTTAAACTCTTAGACCTGTAAGAATCTTATATTACCCCACAAAAAGTATATGTCGTACCCATTGTCATTTCCTCCACCGGTGTCATTCCTAAACACCTAAAACATGGCCTTAAACTCTTAGACCTGTAAGTGTAAGTGTATGTGGGACTCGCTGCGCCCGACAGCTGGTAAATAGACGCAGCTCTACCCACTAAAACCCGGCGAGTGCCACCAATGCCGCCTTTGGTGAGGTGCCCCGGATCTAGAAAACAAACAGGGCACCTCGACGGCTAGTCAGTCCCGCAAGGGACCGACGCCACCTCCACAGAGGGGTTGTCCCGCACCACAGAACAACCGCTCAGAACGTCGGGACAGTACAATGGGGTGAGGTTCCCATCCTCACCTCTTGCCCCCTGCTCTTCTGTCCCCTCTTCTTATAAGAGGGGTACAAAGAGCCCCCTCGGCTCAAGTAGCTTCGCCCAAGGTGCACCGCTCACCCTGGGTTACTGAGCCCCACCTTCACGACAAGGCCTGATCCATGGTGGGGACACCACATGCTTCATTTACTTGGTGAAGGCCCGTAAATGTAGCTATAACCAGCCGTCCCCACCGTGGTTCAGGGCTTGACGTGGCGGTGGGACTCAGTAGCCTAGGGTGAGCCCAATACCTTGGGCGAAGCTAATTGAGCTAACTCTTTGCACCCCTCTTATAAGAAGAGGGGACAAAAGAGCAGGGGGCAAGGGGTGAGGATGGGAACATCATCCCATTGTACTGTCCCGACGTTGGGAGGGGTTGGTCTGTGGTGCGGGATAGCCCCTCTGTGGAGGTAGCGTCGGTTCCTTGGGGGACTAGCTGTCGAGGTGCCCTGTTTGCTTATTAGATCCGGGGCACCTCACTAAAGCCGGCATTGGTGGCACTCGACGGTATTTAGTGGGTAGAGATGTGTCCACTAGGACTGTTGATAAATTATCGATATATCGAAATATCGATATTATTATTTCCAAATATCGATATTTATTACTAATATTTTTTGGACGATATATCGATAGTTCGATATATTTTTAAACATTTTTTTTTGCAATTTATTTAATCTACAAAATTATCGTAACCTTAATCTACAGAAATTGATTTACACTAAGTATATTATGTTTTCTCTGTATTCCTAGTTTACTTAATTACCTATTATCTTAAAACGAAATGT
Organism: Helleia helle; assembly: GCA_963853865.1. NCBI lineage: Eukaryota > Metazoa > Arthropoda > Insecta > Lepidoptera > Lycaenidae > Helleia > Helleia helle. Next base: position 22,557,273 of record OY971424.1, read on the forward strand.
AGTTTAGTAAAGATATTATAACAAAAAAAAAATAAAGTTTAAATTAAAAATTAGTAAAAAACTTCTTTAATCTACAGTGGCCGGTCCGTGTTGGAAGCGAGTGGCGACGGATCGGTCGTCTTGGCGTTCTTTGAGGCTGGCCGATGTTCTGCAGTGGACGGATAGGGGCTGATAATGATGATGAATCTATAGATACTCCATATGGATATAGAGTATCTACTTTACTTTTTACTTATAAAACAAAGAGTATTTTTAAAAACTCGTATTGAAACTCGTAAATATACTGGACTATAAGCTGTGATTGTATAATTTCTGAGCTGAGCTGTGAATGTGTAATTTCTGAGCTGACTTACGATTTTTTTAAAATAAAGTCGATATATCGAAATATCGATATTTTTTTTCGATATATCTAACTCCGATATTGATATATTTAAAAATATCGATATATCGAAAATCCGATATTTTTTCAAATATCAACAGCCCTAGTGTCCACTCACCAGTTTTCGGGCGTAGTGAGTCCCACATACCCGCCTGGGGAGACCCACTCCCCAGCGGGATGCCTCAGCGCATTTCCCAGCGTTAAAGAAAAAAAAAGCTATTTAACCAGCCATAAGCTGTGAATGAAAAACAGTTCCCCGTAATAATAATAAATATTTATTTCAGAAAATTATTTCCATATAAATTGGAAGTACATTTTTTTCAAACTCGAGTGATAATTAAGAAGATTTAGACCATGGGTTGGTACCCAATGTCCTTTAAATGTCCTAAAAATGTCCTTTAAATAAAGATTTTAAAAAAATATTTAGACCAGCGGACGAAGATTAGAGGAAGATTAGCGGAATCAAGCAAACTCTAGCTTTCTTATAATATTATTTATTTTGCACGATATTGTGTTCCAGCTTCTGAGGTTTATTTTAATAGAAGGGCCTATTTTCTTCAAATGTTTTATTACCTTTTTGACAGTGAAACTCTCTAATCTTAGTTTTATTGGGCCAGTAACAGGACAAACTGAATTCATGACCTGATTAATTCTAGTCACAAAAAGTGAGGCAAAATAACAACTTAATTAAATTTCAAACTAACATCTAAGCTGACCAGTCTAAGATGAACTAACCTGTGTAGATTATATTTATTACAAATATAAAGATAAATAAATAAATGATATCTAACACAGCGACACTTTTCAAATGATAAACTTTCTTATCTCTCAAGTTGGAGCAAACTATACACATTTGCAAAATTTAATTAAAATCAGTCGAGGAGTTTCAAACATTAGCTTCAACTATATTCGTGACAAAGGATTTTAATATGTGGTTATTTAATATTAAATTCGGATAGAAAATTGATCTACTCTTTTTACTGACCGATAAAATTATTCTCATTAAACTGTTATGTAACATTTCCAAATTAACTAAAGTTTTATAACGTAGCTAATGAACAGTTCCCTGTTATGCACTCATAATTCGTATTATTATAATAAATCGTGCACAACCCACGCTCAAAAAGCGTGGGTTGCTAGATATTCATTGTTAAAAATATTTCAATCTTTTTTTTAAATTGAAGTTAGTATAAAAACTTAGTACAAAGTTTTTTTACAATAAACTTCCACTGTTAAAAAGGCAATAAAACGTTTGAAAAAAATAGACTCTTTCGATCCCTGTGGTCATCCGAGCGATGACTATCAGTGAAAGCACATGGCGGGTGATCCTCTCCTTCTGCGAGGATATAATGTCGCAGAAGGAGAGCACGGCGGCGACAGGTGGTCGCACCGTCGCGCTGTGATGGACCTGTGCGCGGCAGTTCGGGGGATCACCACGTACGCGTAAAGTCCGAGCTATAACAGACCCTTATGACACCATAGGAGGTGCTACCCCCGTGTCTATAAAGGAGAGTGCCAGATGGTATACCGTCGATGCCTGATGGACGTCGACCGCTCCCACCGGGCCGGACAGACGACGAGGTGAACACGGTAGATGGGTTGTGACTGTCATTAAGGGCCTGATGATGAAAACGAAGGACAGTTAAGGGAACTCCTCAAGGGTTTACAGTAGCTACATTCTTTTGGACTTAGTTCATTTATATTGATTAAAACTTTACACACATAGAGGTTATAAGTGCCATTACAGGTCTAATGATGGAGACCATAGACAGACACTGGAATTATACAAAGTAATAAAATAATTGCGTTTTCGTGCCTAAAACTTATAATCAACTTATTCCTCTATTAATGTACGATCTTTGCATTTACCACGTCATTATAGTTACTTTTGGAGTCGGTGTCAGCCAAGGTAAGTAGGTACAGCAACAAATACAACACTTACATCAAAAGTAACAATATTGACGTGGTAAACGCAGAGATTGTTCATTCGCAAAAAATAATAAACAACTGTTGTACTCGTAGGAGAAACGCTATAATTTTATTACCTTTTAGTTTTTTGTTATTTATTTTTTATTAAAGAAAATTATGTTATATCAAATACTACATTGAAAAGCAAAAATGGTTTTACATTCTCAACAAGAGCGTATGACGAGCGAATGTATATTCCATAAGCTTCAGTATAACACCTCCGCCTGGCGCGTGTAGCCGTGAGCTGTGGAGGTACCTGGTCATGACAGCTGTCTCCGGGCACCGGCCCACCTGCCGTCTGCCGCCTGCCACCAGCATCAGGCAGCCGCGAAAGTAGTTTTTAGAACTCAATTGTAGCAATATCATGTTTTAAAAAGATTTTATATGAATTCATTCATTGTATATTAATTGCTAGAAAGTTTGAGAATATGTAAATGATTAGATTTATCTTGTTATATACAAATTTAGAATATGTAACGATTAGATTTATCTTGTTATATACAAATTTAGAATATGTAACGATTAGATTTATCTTGTTATATACAAATTTAGAATATGTAACGATTAGATTTATCTTGTTATATACAAATTTAGAATATGTAACGATTAGATTTATCTTGGTATATACAAATTTAGAATATGTAACGATTAGATTTATCTTGTTATATACAAATTTAGAATATGTAACGATTAGATTTATCTTGTTATATACAAATTTAGAATATGTAACGATTAGATTTATCTTGTTATATACAAATTAAGAATATGTAACGATTAGATTTATCTTGTTATATACAAATTGAGAATATGTAACGATTAGATTTATCTTGTCATATACAAATTTAGAATATGTAACGATTAGATTTATCTTCTTATACATGTTTTCTTTATTGGTCTATACGTAACCATTAAATGTTTTGGTATTACTTATAAAAATCTGGATAAGTAATACTTAGCCACCTCTCAGTTAATCAACTCTTAAACAATAAATCAATTATTAATTTTTGTTTGTATACAAATTTAAAATATGTAACGATTAGATTTACCTTGTTATATACAAATTTAGAATATGTAACGATTAGATTTATCTTGTTATATACAAATTTCGGAACTCGTTGTTTGTCCATTATAATATCTCACAATACTGGACAGATTTTGGTGCACTGAATAGTTACGTTTAACTTACGCATTATAATAAAACAATTTTACGGATTTTATCGCGGTTTATTAAGATTTTTACGAGCCCGACGTTTCGGATACTTTACAGCAACCATGGTCACGGAAGGACTGAGGTATCATAATATGTCCTATTATTACAAAGTTATTCGAAACTACCCTATGTTATTTAACTTACGCGGTAGGATATATTACGTTGGCCGTAATCACGATGTGACGCTGTTGTGCTGCGCAGCGTTATATTCATCCTTAGTACCGATATAAACATCCTAGAGGCGCTCCACAATTACATTTTATGGCTAATAAATAGGCTATTTCTGATTCATAAAGCGTTCACTCTGATTTATAGAGGAGCGTAAATTAACTAATAAAAAATTCACAAAATGTCTACGCTAAAAATTTCCCACCATGGTTCAGGCCTTGCCATGGTGTTGGGGCTCAGTAGCCTAGGGTGAGTGCCTTGTGCAAAGCGGATTGAGCTGAGGGGGCTCTTTGTACCCCTCTAATAAGAAGAGGGGACATAAGGGGCAAGGGAACCTCACCCATTGTACTGTCCCGACGTTGGGAGGGGTTGTTCTGTGGTGCAGGACAACCTTATGTGGAGGTGGCATCGGTCCCCTGAGGAACTGACTAGCCGTCGAGGTGCCCTGTTTGCTCAACAGATCCGGGGTACCTTACAAAAGGCGTCATTTAGGGGCACTCGGTTTTTAGTGGTTAATTATTTGAGCTTAACTCATATAATACCTCCATTAATGATGATAAAAAGTCGATAAATGACACTCATCAATTGATTTAGCTATTTGGGTTTATGACTTTTGATGACTCCTTACATTATTTGTACATATCTGATGAGAATATTATTTGAACTTAACGTTGTATGGAAGTAATCCCCGATGAAAGACTACAATGAACGCGGTGCCCTCATGACTCAGTTAATTATTCCAACAACTTCTGAACGTCTCCTAAATGCTCACCAACTTTACTCAATCTCTGTATACACAAACTAATATGAGAAACTCAAAAGTGTTACAAAGATATCCATTATCCATACTATGAGATCATCCAGGGAATATTAATTACTGTATTTAATTATGAAGTTCACGAGTATGGCATTGAAATCAACACGGTTTAGTGTAGAGTTATATCTTACAGTCAATACATAGCACTATGCTATTTGAAAACTGTAACGACAGGATGTTCGTGAATATGCTTCATACCGAAAACTCAGCATTACATTTATTTCATACAACTCATTTTATTAACACAATCCTCTGTTTTGTTTCTTATCTTCACATTATCTTTTTACTTGTTTATCTTCGCTCTTTTAACATCTTATTTTACTATGAGGACATAGGCAACTCGAACCCACTCTGTCCTCTCTTTTCTTTGTAAGACAAGGCTACAAAGAGGTCTTAGATAAATCACTTTATCACAAATTAGACTTTGAAATAAAATAAATTAATTAAATAAATGACACTAAATTAAAAGTAAAAATAACTTAAAAAAATAATAAAAAAAGCTTTTATTTAAATGCGTTAAAAGAATAAAATAAACTTTTCCTTTAAAACTTTTATTACCAACTAATAAAGTCATCACACAATTTATCATATAAATGATAAATTGTGTGATGACGTTATTAGTTGGCATAAACTTGTCGCGAGATCAAGTTCTCGTATGTACCTAGTTTAATTTTTTTAGTTTAATTATATCAATCAGATCAAGTTCATTATTTTATTTATTTATCTACACAGTTAAATCACGCGACAAGTTTAAACTCCAAACATTATACATCTATCATTTCCGTACCACGGTCATTAAAACATTCCCTTGTGTATAAAAATGTGCCCAAACTCATGTCTTGATAAATATTTTTTTTCCCAATAAAACAGTCGGCTAGTCAGAAAGTTTTGGTAATGGCGTTTGAATTGAATTACGAGGTAAAGTTATTGTTAAAGCTTTTTTGGAATTATTTAATTATTTCCGGTATTTTTCCTTGTTTCTTTGTCTATCTCGCTGTAATAAGAACTAAGGCGGCCGATATTTAGTTATAAGTTGAGTCCCAGATGCCGGTAGTCTACAAGTTACCGCCCAGCTAACTACATTATTACTACCGCAATATACTCAAGTAATAACATTTTGGGCTTCACTAATCCCTATATAGAGTCAGCATTGATACTATACGTTGTATTATTATGTAAGAAACTGGACCAGTCATCTAGGCTTTCATTGAGAGAGGCCCCAGGCCTTATATTGCATGTCCCTTGCATTACCATAAATGATCATAAACTGGACCAGTCATCTAGGCTTTCATTGAGAGAGGCCCCAGGCCTTATATTGCATGTCCCTTGCATTACCATAAATGATCATAAACTGGACCAGTCATCTAGGCTTTCATTGAGAGAGGCCCCAGGCCTTATATTGCATGTCCCTTGCATTACCATAAATGATCATAAACTGGACCAGTCATCTAGGCTTTCATTGAGAGAGGCCCCAGGCCTTATATTGCATGTCCCTTGCATTACCATAAATGATCATAAACTGGACCAGTCATCTAGGCTTTCATTGAGAGAGGCCCCAGGCCTTATATTGCATGTCCCTTGCATTACCATAAATGATCATAAACTGGACCAGTCATCTAGGCTTTCATTGAGAGAGGCCCCAGGCCTTATATTGCATGTCCCTTGCATTACCATAAATGATCATAAACTGGACCAGTCATCTAGGCTTTCATTGAGAGAGGCCCCAGGCCTTATATTGCATGTCCCTTGCATTACCATGAATGATCATAAACTGGACCAGTCATCTAGGCTTTTATTGAGAGAGGCCCCAGGCCTTATATTGCATGTCCCTTGCATTACCATGAATGATCATAAACTGGACCAGTCATCTAGGCTTTCATTGAGAGAGGCCCCAGGCCTTATATTGCATGTCCCTTGCATTACCATAAATGATCATAAACTGGACCAGTCATCTAGGCTTTCATTGAGAGAGGCCCCAGGCCTTATATTGCATGTCCCTTGCATTACCATAAATGATCATAAACTGGACCAGTCATCTAGGCTTTCATTGAGAGAGGCCCCAGGCCTTATATTGCATGTCCCTTGCATTACCATAAATGATCATAAACTGGACCAGTCATCTAGGCTTTCATTGAGAGAGGCCCCAGGCCTTATATTGCATGTCCCTTGCATTACCATAAATGATCATAAACTGGACCAGTCATCTAGGCTTTCATTGAGAGAGGCCCCAGGCCTTATATTGCATGTCCCTTGCATTACCATAAATGATCATAAACTTAATAATTATTATTTACAATATTTTTCTAATTTCAAAGTTTTCTTGCTGGCATTTTGAGTACTAATATCTCTAGAGAAAAGTAATGCGTGCGCTTAATGCGTACGTGGTACATTATTATTGTTAGATTTTCTTCCACAAACAATTTCACAGTTTTGTAGAGGTGTTGTCCGACCTTACGGATGTTATGAACACATTTTCCAAAGTGCCCTACAGCTATTATATTCATCCCAAGCACGTTGAAACTTTAATAAAACTTATCAATATTATGATAATAATCGTTTCATCTCCTTATGCTCGGTGGACCAAAGTTACCACTCCATTAGCTTCCATTAAAGGAAAATAAGCTTTAACGAACAAAGCCTACTTAGGTATTTTTAAAATTATTTAGATTATATACTTTAAGTGGGGACTTCAGCGCTAATTACGTATAAAGGTAGAAGAAAAATATTGTTACAAACCACTGGCAGCACCGGCAGGATGTGACGCCATTTGCCTATCTAAATGCATCAAAGTAATTGAAATTATATACTTCCGGTGGCGCCTAAAGGATGCGTCGTTCAGGTAATAATTAAAGTATAACATTAATAGATCTAAATATACGTCTTTAAAAATACTAAACTAAAAAGTAATAAAATAACAGTTTCTTTAATTTTTGTGCTTACAATATATAATCAACTTAATCTTCTACTAATGTACAAACTTTGCGTTTACCACGTCATTATAGTTACTTTTGCAGTCGGTGTCAGCCAAGGTAGGTAGGTAATGTACAGCAACAAATACGACACCGACTCCAAAAGTAACTATAATGACGTGGTAAACGCAAAGTTTGTACATTAGTAGAAGATTAAGTTGATTATATTATGTTGTAAGCACAAAAATTAAAGAAACTGTTATTTTATTACTTTTTAGTTTAGTATTTTTGAAGTCGGTTTTAATTTTTTGTAAAATGTTTTTATTTCTTAATTTTTAGTGATTCCGAAATTCGTCGTCTTGGCGTTCATTGAAGGAGGCATGTTCAGCAGTGGATGGATAAATGATGATGATGATGATGATGATGGTGATGATGATGATGATTACGATGACCGCGACATACTATGGTGTGCTACCAAAGCATCCTATACAATTGTTAGTTACATCGACACGTAATAAAATTATCATATCATCAAGATAAACAAAACCAACCAATTAGGCATTATTGGGAATAACTAAAAAACGGCTTGTCAGATCTTAATAAAATTAATATGGGACCAAATTGGAAACACCAGCTTTCAAACAAAAAAATAACCATCGAAATCCATTCACAAACGGCGGAGATATCGTGTCACATACATACAAAAAAAAAAAAAAAAAAAAAACACAGACGAATTGAGAACCTCCTTTTTTTTTGAAGTCGGTTAAATAAAAATGAATTATGTATTGACTATAATTATTGGATCGTAGTTCCTTATCGCGCGTTACGAAAGACGGAAAAAATTAAGATGAAAAGTTAGAACGACATTTTTTGCTATAGTTGTAAGCCGTGCGGCTTTTTGATTGACACATCACTGCGTCGGTAGCTGTTTTTGTTACACTATTAGGGCTGCTTAGTAAAAAACCCCAGTTCAAATCCCACCGATCTCGGTGACTTTTTTTTTGTTTTTTTTTTATTATTTTACGCCGGGAGATGCTCTGATTTTTATCGATAAAAAATCATAAAAAATTTATACCTACCCGAATAATTATTTTCCTTACACCTTTTGTTTTGTTTTTTATTACAATTCCTTCACTAATTAATCGAAAGGAACTTCGTTCCATCCGGGTGTCCCTTGACACCTCTCTTAATTTTTATAATATTATGGCAATATTTATATTAATTAGATTTGGTATAAAAGGACGCCAATGGCGGTCTTGTTTTTTACCAGTATAATTTGTGAAACTCTGCTGAATTATATTGTGATCAATTCTGTTAATCGGAATTCCCTGCACCGAGGTGTTTTAAAATATATTTATAACACAAGGGTCCCACATCGTTCTGCCTCAGACCACGGCGATAGCTCTTGTGTCCTAAACTATCACTACCCGTTCTCTCCAGTTGGACCAAACTACACAATGAAATAAATGTACAAAATTTCATTAAAATCGGTTCATCAGAAAAATATTTTTTTTATAAAATATTTTTCTTGAAAACAACCTCGATTATACTCTGTATCTGAAAAAAAATACACACTTTGTTACACACGTCGTGGATGGCTCTAAATCGTGTTTAAACACAAACACCCTCATTCACAACTCAAACTCTCATTAAACGATTGGGATGACCTACAAAAATTGAAAAGTTAATCGTAAATCAAACGTTAATTGATCAGATTACATAACATCTGCCTTAATTAAAAGAATCCCTAAAACAGATTCGAGCAAATCAAATTACTTGGGCACAAAAATTTAATCAAAAGAATCCTTATTTTTATCCGATTAATAAGAGAGATAACTAATTGGGTGTAATTCGAGATTATCTCTCATACCGGCGGCTGGGCGCACGTGACGTCTCACTTGTACTGGGGGAAACGGGAGCTAGGACCAGCGCACACTGTTTTATCTTTTCACCAGTGTCGATGCAATGCTCGTACTTGCTAGCTGCGTTTAAAGTGTATGGTTTATTAATTGTTTACGTGCAGTATTGTATCGCATTACGCAACAAGTCTATTCAAAGCGAACCGGTTTACCGGGTAAATGATGTACGCTTTTGTAGTACGTTCGAATGGATAGTGAAATTACGCATACCTGTGATGAAATAATACGGTACAGAAGTATTCTTTGAAAGAAAACGAGATATCGGAGGTGATGGAAGAAGAATGTTTAGTTGAACTTATACAAACGGTAAACTCCAATGAACAGGTTTATCCCAATACTATTAAAAGGCCAAGGGAAGAAGAGGATATTACGGATGAAGCATGGGAAGAATGGTCGGTGGTAAAAAGAAAGGGGAAGAAGCTTAAAGAAGATAAGAATTTATTACAAATATATATTTACTGTAAAGAAAAATTACCGAAACAATTTGCCATGGGCAAGTTATTTAAAGAAAATGGCATTATTGATGTTTTGAGAATAAAATATATCAGTCCTTATAACGCTAGAGTGGATATGGCAAATGAGGATAGTGCTAATAAATTACAATCATGTCAAGATCTAATCTCAAAGGGTTGGAAAATGCAGAAAGCTTTTGAAAAATTTATCCCTTGTTTCTCCCGTAAAACAGCTTTACTGTGTTTCGGAGAGAAGGGCAAGACAGGCAGTATAATTACTGGCACCGAGACTTAACATCTTATGTCTCAGGATAGGCAACACATAAATGAGTTGCCTGGGCTCGTTCCAGGTATACTAGGTTATGTTCATGGGCGACGTCGACAACTTACCATCAGGTGGTACGTTTGCCAGTTTGCCTATCCAACTAACATAAAAAAAAATATGAATCCCATGGGGTGATTAGAAATATCGATTTAGAAATAAGTGACTGTTGGCGGCGGCGGTTCTGCGGTGTCGCAGTGTCCACAGCTGATGCAGCTGTACGGTCGAGCTTGGGCAGTTCCTCGGTATGTCGGTAGTACTGTAGCTCGCCGCTCCGCCTGGGACAATCACCCAACTATATTTTGGCGTACGTCTTGCCTTCCGTTCGCTGGTAACGTACGCCACCACGCACCCCTGAATGCGTAATTTAGCACCACGTTCGTGAGGACCTCGGGAGAGGCGTGAATTGAAACAAGAGTCGGGGATCTTGGGAGTCAATAATTAAAACCACTATTCTTCCTTATACTCGCTTCAAGGTCTCGGCTCTTCGCCTCTTCTTATTCGGCTGTTCTCTTCGGACGACCGATCGCGACTGACTGCCGAGCCTACGATCGGCCCGGTATTTATACCCCCGCGTCCCAAGGACGCGTCGCGGCTCGCATTGCGCTCGATTTTCGTTTCATTTTTGCTTTGAGCCGAGACCTTTTTCGCCTTTATTTATTATTATATTTCAAATAATCCTTACATATTATACATTTTTAGAATTGTCACGATATCATTTACATAATAAAACATAAACTATAAACATATCTTTTCATAATAAAAAGTTATTCAACAAAAATACGACAAAAACTTGACAATTTCACGGTTGCCTTGCACATTCTTGCTAATATTTTCTAAACTACAAATCGTATCATTATAATTCTTTTAGCGTTATAAACTACAAGTCGAGACCTATCTTTTGACATAACATTCATTGCAAAATTCTAATAAATAATATCTAAACTTTTAACTTTTCTTCAACTTGTAAAAACAAAGCAATTTTCTACATAAAAATCCTATCAAACTACTAATATTCTTATAAATCTATGTAAAAGTCGCTAAAACCTACTAAAATACATCTTTTAAAACAATTAATAAGTATTAGAAATTAATCTAATTAGTCTAATTGAACACTTTCTTATTAGACTCAATTTTCCATATAACCATTATACCAACATACTTAAATTATTGTTTATTATAGCATATTTACATAGACAAACCTAAATATTCACTTTATATTATCCTAATTATCGTAAAAATATCAAAATCTAATTAAAATTAGTCTGATTAGAATAATATCATTCCATCTCTCTTACTCCTACACATTACGAGTGAGAGGCAAATACTTCTAATTATTTCTGCTTATATTTTTGAGATTACCATCCTGATTATTATCCTACATGCTTAATTTTATCCATTTTACCTTATATTTGCATTATAATTATCATACATTATCATTCCTTCATATAAACATACCAAAATTAACACTTTAAATTTCCATAAGGTATGTCATCGGTTCGGTCGGCCCACAACCGGTATGGGGCGAGTCCGATACATTATGACAATTTTCGTAATATTCCTAACTTTTTGCGACTTGAAACTACGTCGCCGCTAGTCGGCTCACAACCCGTATGGGGTCGGTCTGATATAAATGTACTACGTTTTTACATACATGGTTTGACTTGGGATCTCGTCGCCGACAGTCTCCCCCTCGTGCGTAGCACCATCCTCCTGGCTCGGCGACGCTCCCGGCACCAACAACACCACTCTGGAACTCGGCCTCCGCAGCTCTCCTCCCCGCGTCTCGACGTCCACGATTCTTGTCCGCCCGTCTGGTCCAGGATACACCCGCAGGATTCTTCCGCGTGGCCAGGTGCATCTCGGCAGGCTGTGGTCGACGATCAGCACGATGTCTCCGACTCGCAGGTCCGTGGCGCTGGTTCTTCCCTTGATCTTCCTCGGCAGTAGGGTGGGCAGGTATTCTCGCAGCCAACGTTGCCAGAAGTGATCGGCAAGTCGCTGCGCAGTCTTCCAGGTGTGTCTGCCCACCAACTCGCTGTCTTCGTAGCTGCCGATTCTTGCAGCGCCGCAGGATCGCCCGATGAGGAAGTGGTTCGGTGTAAGCGCTTCCTCTTCCGGGTTCTCGGAGATGTGGGTGAGAGGTCGAGAGTTGACGATGTGCTCGGCCTCTAGGAGGAGAGTGTGGAGTACCTCCTCGCGTGGATGCCTTTCTTTGAGAGTGGCGTCCAGTGCGGTTTTGATGGATCGCACTAGACGCTCCCATGCGCCGCGCATGTTTGGCGCGCCAGGAGGGATGAACTTCCACTGCACGCCGATCTTCTCCGCTTCTGAGATGAGGTCTTCTTTCTTCAGGTTGACGAGAGCTTCTCTTATTTCCTTGCTTGCACCGACGAAGTTGGTCCCGTTGTCGCTGTAGACTATCTTCGGCATTCCCCTTCTTGCAGCGAATCTTCTCAGTGCCATGATCATGCTGTCGGTGGAGAGTGACGGAGCCAGCTCGATGTGCACAGCCCTGGTTGTGAGGCATGTGAACAGTGCTCCCCATCTCTTCTCGTTGCGCCTCCCCACGGTGATCGTCATGGGCCCGAAGTAGTCCACGCCTGTACACGTGAATGGTGGACTTCCGTGCATCAACCTCTCTGCTGGTAGGTTGCCCGTCGGTAGCTCTTGCGGTCTTCCTTTCTTCATCTTGCACCACTGACATTGATGCTGAACCGCCTTGATTGCTGACCTCAGTCCCAGTACCCAGAAGCGTTGTCTTATTTCGTTCATCACCGTTGCGTGATTTCCGTGGTTGAAGCGGCAGTGGAATTCTTCAATGATGAGCCGTGTAGTCTTGTCTTTGCTGTCGAGCACGATGGGCCTCTTGTATTCTCGTGTCACGCCCTGTATCGCGTCGATCCGTCCTTTTAGCCGCAGGAGACCTTCTTCCAGGACCACGTCGAGCTTTTTCAACTTGCTGCCGCCCTCTAAACGCTTCCCTTGTTGTAGACACTTGATATCTTCTTTGAAGCTTCCTTCTTGGCTTCTTCTCAGCAGTAGGGTCTCGGCTCGCTCTAGTAGTCCGGTGTCCAGCGGTACGTATTTCCTTTCTGGTTTATTTGAAGACTTCTGTTCCTTCTTGTTAGTCTTCACCTTTCTTGCTAGCGTCTTCTTCCATGTGGGATCTTCCTTGCAGACGTGGACCTTTTCTTTCTTCCTGCAGAGTTCGATGAACTGCAGCACTCTCGCTGTGGCTCGCCAAAGTCTCTTCCATGATGAGAACCTCTCTGGATCTGGTGATGGGTGACTGGTGCTCGCTGCTGCCGTGACGTCCGTTGCCTTTTCCTCACCGGTGGCTTCCTTCTTGAAACTCCTCGGCGCCGGCCATCGCTCTTCATCCTCCTTCAGGAAGCTTGGTCCGGTGTACCATCGGTGATCGCAGTCAAAATCCTCCGGAACGTCGCGCGTCGCATCATCTGCAGGGTTCTGCGCCGTCGGTACCCATCTCCATTCTTGAGGCTTGGTAAGGTCTTCTATCTCCGCCAAGCGATGAGCCACGAACGTCTTGAATGATCTCGGGTCCGTCTTAATCCAGGAGAGTACGATGCTAGAGTCTGTCCAGAATGTCTTCCTTGTTACCTTCAGGTCCATTTCTTCTTCTACTGAGTGTGCCAGTCTGCTTCCCAGGAGAGCCGCTTGCAGTTCGAGTCTTGGGACGGATACCGGCTTCAACGGAGTGACTCTTGCCTTCGCCGCCACCAAGCAGACGTGGTACTTCCCGTTCCCATCTTGAGTCCTCCAATAAACTGCCGCTGTATACGCCGACTCGCTCGCATCCGTGAACGTGTGCAGCTCCCCCTCGGTGCAATGTGGCGCCAGGCATCTCGGAACCTGAAGGTCTTGAAGCAGCTTCATCTTCTCCAGATAACTCTTCCACGCTTCGTATTCCCTGTCTTCGATGTCGTCATCCCATCCTATGCCACTTCTCCATATTCCTTGAAGAAGTTTCTTGCCTTGTATCAGTACTGGCGACGCTAGTCCTAATGGGTCGAAGGTCGACATCACTGCGCTGTTCACCTCCCTTTTCGTGGGCACCTTCAGTCCTTGTAGTATTTCTTCCGGCGTATTCCGGAGATTTGCCCTGAAACCAATTGAATCCTTTTTAGTGAACCAGCGGAGTCCTAATGTCTTTTCTTCCTTTTCCCCTAGGTCAACTTCTGTCTTCTCCGTGGCATCCTTTGTCTTGATGTGTTGCAGCAGCTCAGGTTGATTTGAAGCCCATCCCCTGAGCTCGAAGCCTGCCTTCTTGTGTATGAGATCTACTTCTGCTGTCACTCTTCGGAGGTCCTTTTCTTCGTGAAAACTATGCAGGTAATCATCCATGTAATGATTCACTACAATTGCTCTTGCTCCGTCCGGATATTTTTCCTCGTAATCAGCAGCATTCTGGTTCTTCACATATATCGCCGTACTCGGAGACGATGTCGCGCCGAAGATCACTGACGTCATTCTATATTCTCTCGGCGTCACGTCTCGACGATCTTCGCGCCACAGGAACCTCAGGCTGTCTCTATCTTCCGGTCTTATTCGCACTTGCAGGAACATTTCCTTGATATCAGCTGCCACTGCCAGTGGTCCTTGTCTGAATCTTAGCAATATCCCGAAGAGTGACTGTAGCAGATCTGGTCTTGTCCCCCAGGTGCTTCCTCTGCATACTTGCTGTCGATAAGATGCTGGATCTGTTTGATGTATTCGGCCTTCAGCTGCGGGTCTTTGTCCATCTTCTTTTCTATGTTGAACAATCTGTTCCTTGCTGACGCGTAGCTTTCAGGCATCTCTTCATCTTCGTTCTTCCACAGAAGTCCAGCTTCGAATCGGCCATCTTCTAATCTTCTGCAGGTTCTATCTAGGATGGCGAGTGCTCTTCCTTCTGCATCTGTAGAGGGTCTTCTCGGCATTACTCCCAGAGCTTCAATCGCGAAGTGGTCCTTGATTACTTGATGCATCTCTTCCTCTGGTGTGCTGATGTGCAGGCATGAGTCCAGGAAGTTGACCACTCTAGCTGCTCCGACGTCCGACCCATGGAGCACCCATCCTAATCCTGTTCTGGAAGCAACTGGTTGACCTGGTTTCCCTTTCCTTATCTCTTGAGTCACTATCAGTTCCCAGTTGTCTTGTCCTATGAGCAGCTGAGGTGACTCCCCTTCGTAGTGCAGAGAGTCGGCGATCTTCTTCAAATGTTGGCATTCTTCTATTCTTTTCTTCTCCAGGAACTGTGGTGCAAGCTTCAACCCGTCGATCGTTCTGACCCTCTTCAGTGTCTTCTTTCTTTCTTGGTGGACCCCTTTCACCGTTAGGTCCAGCACCTGAGAGTCCTTCTTCTTAATGATCTTGCCACCAACTGTTTCGATCGCCAGTTCCTCCTTGTTGCCTTGAGCGCCGACCTCTTCTGCCACCTTTTGGTCCAATAGTGATACTGTTGACCCTTCATCCATCAATGCTAGTATCTTCTTTGATCCTTTCGTCCCGAAGACTTCAACCGGAACTATCTTCAGGTACGCCCTTGTATTGTTTACCGCATTCACTGATGCCATTACACTTGTGGTTTCCCTTGACTCCCTATTGTCTCCCGAGGTCCTCATTTCCACGTGCAGCAGATGATGGTGCCACCTATGACACTCCTTGCACGAAGGCTTCTTGCATGTCTCCTTCCGATGTCTCCCTTGCAGGCACTTGAAACAAACGCGACTCTTCTTTACAATTGCCCACCGATCTTGCACCGACGCATTCAGGAACTTCTGACAACCGATGAGGAAGTGTCCACCTTCACACATAGGACAGTTCCTTTCCATTCTTTCAGCTGGCTGTCTGGACTCCCTTTCCTTGAAGCCCCTTTCCTTGAAGTTCCCTTCCCTTTCCTTTTCCATTGTAGTATGCGTTGCTTGTCGATGGGTCCTCTTGAAGCCAATCCTTTCTTCCATAGTCGCGTAGGCTCCACACTTGTCTGCTTCCATATTCAGAAACTTCGAGACCACCGTCAGGTCGGAGAACTCGCTTTCTTCTGATGCTGCAGTGAAGTCGTACCACCGGAATCGGAGTACCGTAGGCATCTTCTCAATTATTTGCTTCACTATCTCCGGTGAATGCAGGTACTGTGGTTTCTTCAATCCTTTGATCGCTGCTACGCTGTTGTTGATGTGGCTGGCGAAGATGCAGATGTCTCTTGGGTTTTCCGTAATCTTTGACAGCATCTTGATTTTCTCCAATTCTGCCAGCACCAGCGCATCAGGTCTTCCATATCTTCTTCGCAGGGCTTGTATCACTTCCATCGGAGAAGCTTCGGAGTACAGCAGGCTCTTGATAGCTTCTCTTGCATTGCCCTTGATTGCTCTTCGTAGACGAGCCATATTCTGCACCTCGCTGAACATCGGTGCCGTATCTTCATAAACAACCTTGAAGGCCAACCACTCGCTGCTGTTGCCGTCGAAGTATGGTAACTCGTGGATGTACTTCGGCGCTTCCGTTCCTCTTCCTGTGGTAAGCGCTTCCTTCAGCACCATCGCCAGCGTTTGAATTTCATTCGTAGCCCCTTTCGTTGTGGAGATCTCTTCGGGCTTCACCTTCCTAGGCTCTTCTGGCGGGTGCTGACCTCGTTGCTCGGATTGTTTCGTGTTGCTCTTTTCTAGGACTGATGTCTCGAGCCAGTCCTGTACCTGTGCTGTTCTGTCTTCCGGGTCTTCATCCACGGAGTCCTCGTCTTCATAACGCGCCAGCTCCAATCGGACGCGGGCCAGCTTCGCCGCAGCCTGAGCTTGTTCCAACTCCAGGCGTGCCAATTCTTCTCTGGCTTCCAGCTCGCGTCTTCTGGCGGAGGTACTCGTGGTCTTCATGGACCCAGCACGACGACCGACCCCCATCGGCTTCAGGGTGGCGGCAGACCTTCGCCCACCCTTATCCGGTTCATCATCTGGAGTCTTCTGTGTCGTCTCCTTACTTGCGGCTTCATTTTTCTTTCCATTCTTCTCGGACGCCGCCGTGGTGTGAGTCGTCGTCGTAGTGTCCGTGGAGGTATCGGTTGCCGTGGTGGTGGTGCCCTCTGTGTTCGTGGTGCCCGACGTGTAGGTGTTCGAATCCGACGTAAGCATCCTTGATGACCCTGACGCTGACGCAGACGTGACCCCTTCTGACCCCGTCCTTTCTTCTGTCGCGTCCCTATCCGAGGGGCGGGACACGGGGTGTGAGGGAGCATCCTTCTGTGACCTGGTTACTGGCATCTTCTTACGTCTTCTTTACTCTGGATTCTTCAAAATTCTTGCAGGGATCCGGCTCGAAGGACCATTAATTGTTGGCGGCGGCGGTTTTGCGGTGTCGCAGTGTCCACAGCTGATGCAGCTGTACGGTCGAGCTTGGGCAGTTCCTCGGTATGTCGGTAGTACTGTAGCTCGCCGCTCCGCCTGGGACAATCACCCAACTATATTTTGGCGTACGTCTTGCCTTCCGTTCGCTGGTAACGTACGCCACCACGCACCCCTGAATGCGTAATTTAGCACCACGTTCGTGAGGACCTCGGGAGAGGCGTGAATTGAAACAAGAGTCGGGGATCTTGGGAGTCAATAATTAAAACCACTATTCTTCCTTATACTCGCTTCAAGGTCTCGGCTCTTCGCCTCTTCTTATTCGGCTGTTCTCTTCGGACGACCGATCGCGACTGACTGCCGAGCCTACGATCGGCCCGGTATTTATACCCCCGCGTCCCAAGGACGCGTCGCGGCTCGCATTGCGCTCGATTTTCGTTTCATTTTTGCTTTGAGCCGAGACCTTTTTCGCCTTTATTTATTATTATATTTCAAATAATCCTTACATATTATACATTTTTAGAATTGTCACGATATCATTTACATAATAAAACATAAACTATAAACATATCTTTTCATAATAAAAAGTTATTCAACAAAAATACGACAAAAACTTGACAATTTCACGGTTGCCTTGCACATTCTTGCTAATATTTTCTAAACTACAAATCGTATCATTATAATTCTTTTAGCGTTATAAACTACAAGTCGAGACCTATCTTTTGACATAACATTCATTGCAAAATTCTAATAAATAATATCTAAACTTTTAACTTTTCTTCAACTTGTAAAAACAAAGCAATTTTCTATATAAAAATCCTATCAAACTACTAATATTCTTATAAATCTATGTAAAAGTCGCTAAAACCTACTAAAATACATCTTTTAAAACAATTAATAAGTATTAGAAATTAATCTAATTAGTCTAATTGGACACTTTCTTATTAGACTCAATTTTCCATATAACCATTATACCAACATACTTAAATTATTGTTTATTATAGCATATTTACATAGACAAACCTAAATATTCACTTTATATTATCCTAATTATCGTAAAAATATCAAAATCTAATTAAAATTAGTCTGATTAGAATAATATCATTCCATCTCTCTTACTCCTACACATTACGAGTGAGAGGCAAATACTTCTAATTATTTCTGCTTATATTTTTGAGATTACCATCCTGATTATTATCCTACATGCTTAATTTTATCCATTTTACCTTATATTTGCATTATAATTATCATACATTATCATTCCTTCATATAAACATACCAAAATTAACACTTTAAATTTCCATAAGGTATGTCATCGGTTCGGTCGGCCCACAACCGGTATGGGGCGAGTCCGATACATCGTGACAATTTTCGTAATATTCCTAACTTTTTGCGACTTGAAACTACGTCGCCGCTAGTCGGCTCACAACCCGTATGGGGTCGGTCTGATATAAATGTACTACGTTTTTACATACATGGTTTGACTTGGGATCTCGTCGCCGACAGTGACGAAGACATATTTAAAAATATTTCATGCCCTAGCCCTGCGCAGTTGGTAGCTGTGAAACGTCTCAAGCGTCGGAATATCGATGAAGAAGGGTGGTCTGTCAGTGAGTCCGTTCGGTTGTCTTTTAAAGGTTCCTTTTTACCGGCTTATGTTTTAGTTGAAAATTTACGTATTAAAGTAGAACCCTACGTCTTCCCGGTTTCTCAGTGCTCAAGATGCTGGAGATTGTGTCACATCGTGAAGTTCTGTCCGTCAAGTAAAATAGTGTGCCCCAAATGCACTGAAAACCATCCAAAATGTGAAACAAAGTCTTTTACGTGTATAAACTGCAAAGGTTACCACATGTCGCTAGATCGTACGTGTCCAGCGTATATCCAAGAAAAATCCATTAGACAGTTAATGGCTGATTTCAATTGCACCTACAAAAAAGCATTGGCAGTATATGTTCCTCCTAAATCACCTGCACCTGTACGAGAGGATATTAAATTTACACAAGAACTTATTGACTCTGGTATTAATTGCTATAACGAATTGGAAGATATAAAATCACACGTAAAGGAATCTTCTAGTTTAGATAAACCCACTTACTCCAAAATTTTTAAAACCAGTCAAAAAAGAAGGTTAAGAAAAAATCGATTACAAACAATTGTAACACCTTGACTACCCCCGATGGAAATGTAAAATCTGAAGAAGATGAAATCAGCACAACGCCTGAAAAACCTACCGTTAGTGAAAGTAAAATAAGAAACTTAAATTTTTCAGAATTGGTATCAAGACTTGAAGAAATTATTTTCTTAAAAATTATGTTCGTTGTCGGAAAAAATTCACAGTAGTATAAAATGTATTTTAGAGTGGTTAATTTTAGTTTTAGTTGATAATATTTCTGATTGGCCGATTCTTGTAAATATTTAGATTTTTTCAATGGCTAACAATAATTATTTATTACAGCTTAACATAGTCCAATGGAACGCTCGAAGTATTAAACCTAAATTATTGTCTTTAGAAAATACATTTGTCAATGGAAAAATTCACATTGCCGCCATTTGTGAATCCTGGTGAAAGCCAGAGGATAATTTAAAAATGAATGAATACAATATTTATAGGAAGGATAGAAATGATGGATACGGGGGAGTAGCGATTTTTTCTCATAAATCTATTAAGTCTCATGTAATCCCTATAAATTGTAGAAATCCTGGCATTGAAGTAATTTGCATTAAGGTGGATAATTGTGAGTATATTAAAAATATTATTTCATTATACTGCCCACCTTCCGTAAACATAGTGTACGCAAACAGACTCGGTTGTTTTAATGTAATACAATGTCAAAACGCAGTCGCAAATGGTGCACCCTTGTGTATTGGACCAATGAGAGCGCCCGAATCACCGGCGCGCATGCGCAAACGAGCCTTGCGAAGACAGCAGCGCCCGCGGCGGCAATATACAACAACGTCTATCTTCTAACGGCACGCGTCGCAATTGTGGCCGTTGAAACCGAGAATAAAACCTGAATTTGTGTTAAATATGCTCTTTTTTGAGTAAAGCTTCTGTGTGGCGTGATTAGTGGACTATATACATAAAACGTGGCCGGCCGGCACATAACATCCTGAAAGTCGCAACAACATCAAGAACCACTCCGTCTTCCGTCCCTGCAAGGTGAGTTGTGCATGATACTCACATATACACACATAATAACAGCATAAACATATCATAACGCATAATATCTAACAATTACGAAGCAATTATTTGTTCCATTTTGTCCGCTAACCGCCGCGCTGAGGGTACCTACATAATAAACCTACCGTTCCAACCGATCGCGACCTATCTAGAACTTTCTAGTAATCGTTTATTATTAGTTGACACAATATTATGCGTTATGATATGTTTATGCTGTTATTTACGTTACAAATACGAATTAAATTTGGTATTTAGGCTGACCGAATTTACCTGAAGTCCCTGGTTTCGGCACCAAAAAGATGTACGCAAACAGACTCGGTTGTTTTAATGTAATACAATGTCAAATCTGCATACAGTCTGGATCGAGCATGAATATATACTCGCCGGTAAATAAACGGTACACGACTTGCATAAAAGAACGATGAGTATCATGCACAACTCACCTTGCAGGAACGGAAGACGGAGTGGTTCTTGATGTTGTTGCGACTTTCAGGATGTTATGTGTCGGCCGGCCACGTTTTATGTATATAGTCCACTAATCACGCCACACAGAAGCTTTACTCAAAAAAGAGCATATTTAACACAAATTCAGGTTTTATTCTCGGTTTCAACGGCCACAATTGCGACGCGTGCCGTTAGAAGATAGACGTTGTTGTGTATTGCCGCCTTTTTTTTTTTTTCTTTTTTTTTTTTCGGATGCATCTATGCTAATGGCCCGAAGGCCCTAATGCTTCAACGGATTAGTGTGAGCCCATTCGGCTCACTTTTGATTGGGGGGTTACCCCCCGCCTACCGTGCAGTCTGTGACCACACGGCCTCCTGGCGTCGGTTGTGTATCAGTGGCGGGACTGTGCCGCGTCACCGTCGGGTGGAATATCGTATTGCCGCCGCGGGCGCTGCTGTCTTCGCAAGGCTCATTTGCGCATGCGCGCCGGTGATTCGGGCGCTCTCATTGGTCCAATACACAAGGGTGCACCATTTGCGACTGCGTTTTGACATTGTATTGGAGGAATTGTTGAGCGCGCGGAAAGTTAAAATTTTTAAGAATTAACGTTGATAACGGTACACATAGTACAAAATGACTGGGATGAATTGTTATCAAAATTTCATAAAAACACGTTAATACTCGGTGATTTTAACAGCCACCACTCCAATTGGTCGACAAATACAAATCAAAGAGGCGTTCAATTGTTCGATACATTACTGGTTCATCCATAATATGTTACTCTGAATGATGGCCAAAACACAAGAATTAAATTAGTTAATAATATTTTGCAGCAGTCGGCTCCGGACTTATCTTTGGCCACATCAGACATTAGTTTAAAGTTGAATTGGTCTGTGCTCAATGAGTCGCTAGGCAGTGACCATTACCTAATTAAAATATCTACACACATTAAAAGGTCAGTTAAACCGATTTTATTAAAAAATTATAAAAGGGCTGATTGGGAATCATACACATCATTATTAAAAGATCTTTTCAAAAACTTTATTATTTTTGAGGACTTGCAAAAATGTTACGATATTTTTATGGATTATCTTTATATAGCTTCAGAAGCACATTTGTATAAAAATAAATACTAATCCCCAAAGTACTTTTACCCCCAAATCATATTGGACGCCAGAACTTTCTCGGGCCGTAGCTGAACGTCGATTGGCACTTTCGAAATTCAGGCGTAATCCCATACCCTAAAATTATGTTACCCTTCCAAACAAAACTAGAATTGCTCAAAATTTAATTAGAAAAGCTAAAAATAATGCATGGAAAGAGTTTTGCTCTAGTGTGGATCAATCTTGTTCTTCTACGGATTTATGGATAAAGATGCGATGGCTGAAAGGTTACAAAATACCGTATCAGACAATATCTATGGAAAGGGCATATGACCTCCTTAAAACTTTAAGTCCAGCTTTTGTAACGCCACCTGATTTGTCCTTTAGTTCCGTAAACACTGAAATTGAAACTCCAATTGGTTTGCATGAACTGGAGAAGTGCATTAAACGTCATGATGCATGTCCAGGTGATGACAATGTAACATATTCCATGATAAAACATCTACCCACTAATAAAGGGAAAAATAGTCTTGCTTTATTTATATAATAATTTTTTATCAAATGGTTTTGTGCCCTCTCAATGGAGAACTATAAAGATCATTCCGATACCCAAACCAGGGAGAAGCAATGCAAATATTTTATCACTTCGTCCTTTTTAAAATTTCTATGATCTCCTGCCTTTGTAAAATTTTTCACAGCATCCTACTCAATAGAATATAATGGTATGTTGAAAGAAATGGTTACCTATCGCATTTCACCTAAGTGCCGCTCGACGTTTGATAATTTATCCTCTTTAGTTTGTAAAATACAAGTAGGCTTTTTAGAAAAACATACCACCGCTGCTTGTTTTCTAGATATTGATAGTGCTTATAATAATGTTGACGTTAGGTGTTTATTAAATGTGATGGACAGTATCGGCATTGGTCCACGCATATGTTCATATTTATGGAATTTTTTAAAAGAAAGAAATCTCATCATAAAAATAGACGGCACATGTATATGTAGACGAACTGCAAGAGGCCTAGCTTTATTGTTTAATATTGTCACGAGGAATATTTGTCGTAGTATTGTCTCTAATAACACATTCATTTCGCAATATGCTGACGATTTTGTTGTTTATACGTCTGGATACAAAATTAGTGATATTCAGAATCATCTCCAAACGAGTCTCGCTAAAATATATCATATGCTTCGGGATATTGGCTTAGACCTTTCACCTACAAAATGTAAAATATGTATTTTTAAATCAGGAATAATCAGGGACTATATTCAACTTAGGATTGACAATGTAACCTTAGAGGTGGTTGATGACGTTAAATATTTAGGGCTATGGTTGGATTGGTCCTTGCGATGGTCCAAACATATCAACGAGACTATCCTGAAAACAGCCACTTATGTGAATATTTTTAAAGTATTGTCTGGGAGATCGTGGGGTGTTCATCCTGTACATCTAAGACGCTTATATTTAAGTCTAGTTCGCAGTAGAATAGATTACGCCAGCTTTTTATATGGTTCGAGCTGTTCTACACATTTGACTAAATTACAAAGTATTCAAAATCAATTTTTAAGACTGATTGGTGGATTTGTGAGAAGTACCCCTGTATATGTAATGGAAAGTGAGCTATTAGTTCCTCCATTGCATGTGCGGAGGGTACTTTTTGGCTGCCAAATTTTGGTTGAAGTCAAGGTCCTTGGCGAACAATGATGTAGTGAATCTTGTACAGTACTTTCACTTACATTGTCAAAATCATGTGTGGGAGACGTAAGAAAAGACCTCTGCTTCTGTCAGTCTGCGAAGATTTTAAATTAGTTCCTTTACATGTAAGTAGAGCTATAGAAATGTTCTCTCTCGATACGTGGGCATGCAATGTGAATTTATCCAATGTGGTGGGTAGGCCTTTCATCGAAGTGTTAGACAAAGCTAAACGTCATTATAATATTAATATTTTAATATTATTGGCCCATCGGCCATTCGTTCTCCTGAGTGTGTGACCGGTCCACTGCCACGTCAACGAGCGTAATCTTCGCGTAAAATCGGTTTTATCATTTATATTAATATATTTAAATATATTATATATTTAATACCTTTTAGGTTACAAGTTTATTCCTTATTAGGAGTTGTTGGACTACTACCGATGTTGATAGTGAAGTAAAACAATAAGACAATAAAACGATATACAGGAACAGGTAAAAACGGTTGCCTCTACCATGCTATCATACTCTACCATGCTATCATACTCTACCATGCTATCATACTCTACCATGCTATCATACTCTACCATGCTATCATACTCTACCATGCTATCATACTCTACCATGCTATCATACTCTACCATGCTATCATACTCTACCATGCTATCATACTCTACCATGCTATCATACTCTACCATGCTATCATACTCTACCATGCTATCATACTCTACCATGCTATCATACTCTACCATGCTATCATACTCTACCATGCTATCATACTCTACCATACTATCATACTCTACCATGCTATCATACTCTATCATGCTATAATACTCTACCACGCTATCATTCTATAATACTCTACCATGCTATCATACTCTACCATGCTATAAAAAACCTCGATGACTAGTCAGTCCCCCAAGGAACCGATGTTACCTCCACAGAGGGGTTGTCCCGCATCACAGAACAACCCCTTCCAACGCGGGGACAGTGTAATGGGGTGAAGTTCCCATCCTTGCCCCTTGTCCCCTCGGATCTTTCGTCCCCTCTTCTTATAAGAACAGCTCCCTCGGTTCAATTGGCTTCACCCAAGAGGCTGAGCCCACCGCCTCGACAAGGCCTGAATCATAGTGGGGACAGTATAACAGACTTAACTCACTGGTTCGTGAGGATTTACTTCAAAATATATAAAATGTTACAATAACTTTTTAAAATCAATTATTATTTAAGAACATATAAGCTCTATTTATATTCTGTTCACGAGTATGGACACATGAAGGTTTAGCAGCGAGCAGTCAAGGAATACTTAAGCCTTTTTCTTCCTCCAACAGTTTTCCCTAGAGCTTCCTTATCCTCAAACTCGTAGCGTAAGGAACTGTAAGTGGAAAAGCGATAAGCTCATAATTATTTCGACAAGTGATGTTCCTGGAAGTAGAATTATAAAAGTGAGGAAGAAAATATAACGTAGCGTTGTCCCTATGTGGTATTTAGTTGTCAATATAACTCATTACAAACAAATTAGAAATATATTATTAACATCACACGCACGTCAGAATCTTATTCTGGGTTGTGTTTTAAATAGTCATGAAGGCAAGGCGGCGGGCGCGCGAAAAATAATAAAATTAATTAATTAAATACAAACCCCGCCATCTTGGATGTGAATCATCGACTGCACTTCACTAACATCTTAGTGATGTATGTATCGATGTATCGATTAATCAAATAAAATATTTATGCGTAGATTTTTTTAATTTAAAGTCATTTTAGTTTTGTTTTGTTCAAGGGGAAATAATCTTTTAAAAAATTAAAGTGATAGGTATATAGGGGCTGTCCTCCGGCCCATCCCGCCAATATGGAGGTAATTGCATAAGCAAACCGATTCTAAAATACCTTTTATCAATATATTTAATCTTGTACTAAGTGCCAGTAGTATCTACCGAAGAATATTTTTACTCCGCAAAGTCGGAGTTGTAAATCTTTTGGCTATAAACATCGTCTGGCTGCGCCCGGATCAGGTCGGATCGGCTCGGGTCGGCTCGGATCGGCTCCAGTATATCAAGTATATGGGTATTATTTCACGTTACTGATGCTCCGCCGTATCTTGACCGTTTTAAAGCCAGTCGAACACTGTCATTATATTTGATATTTTACGATCCCGCCGGTCCACGCGACTGTGTGTCGTGTGCGCGCGCGATACGACAGTGTTTTGTGTGCTTGAAGTTTTTAGTGGAGATATTAATATGAGTCCAGATTTAATGTCAGAGTTAAAAATAGCTCGTATTGTATTCCAATAAGGTTCATCGGAACGTCTGGGCGCGATCGAGACGTCGCAGTCTTTTACTGTGGCCCGCTCCCGCCCGATCCCGCGCGCTCCCGCCCGCTCCCGCCCGCTCCCGCCCGCCGCTCGACGAGTGTTTTATGACTGACTCTCGGATTCACTTAATACCTATTCCGATATATTTATTTAGAGGATTTACCCGAGATCGTAGCGGAGGGAACGCGATACACGGTGTCGGGTGTCGGGGGTAGTTCGATATTTGGGCTCCGGGCTTGATTTATTGAGGGCTTAAGTGTTATTGAGTGTTAGGAAATATAATTACTATAGAAATTGGGTATTGAACACTGTAATGGTCTAACAGTATTACTAATTAACACTAATTCATCACCATTTCTGGTGGCACAGAATTCCCGCGTTACGTCCCGCGATCTAAATTTAGTTTAGTATCTAGTAAATGTTTTAAATCATAAAACGCGGACAATAATTTGAGTGAGATTAATTCGAAATCCCCGCAAGTAACAGAGTCGCTCCCTCGGTGTGGAAAATTTGTTGCCGTAAAGTAAGCGCCGGCCGGGGAGTTAATGTAAGCCTTTTACGGCTTGCATACTAAACAATCTTACTTCTGCTTTACGACTTACGACTCAATGAAGCCGACGAGCGACGTAAAGACGGGGTTTTTAGGAGTTTCCCAGTTGGCAAGAGAAACAGCAAACCCAGCAGATTGCTCGCTTGAGTTTGAACTACTAACTTATGTAACTACGTTGTGACTATAATTACAAAATATTGCATGCCAATTACAACAAGCGATGATTTTGATGAGAGTGCAAGACGCTTTCAGCATTTGGCAGTGGGTCGGTACTCGGTAGTTTTGGCTTACACTAATAGCGTAGATATATAACATACATACATACTAGCGGACCCTACAGATGTTGTACCGTACTACGTTTAGCTTTTTGTAAACAATATATAAATTACTAGCTGTTGCCCGCAGCTTCACCCGCGTTAACTTAGGTTTACAGCCGTATACGGATTGATGATGATTATTTTTATAGCTTAAGTTACTCCCTATAACATCAGCTATCTTACAGTGCAAGGCCCGTCAAAATCAGCCCTGCCGTTTCTAACATTAGCCGGAACAAACAGACGGACAAAAATTGTCTATCTATACATATAAATAAAATTGGAGTGTCTGCTTGTAATATTAAAAGAACCGTTTTTTATTGAATGCATATGGATGCATACACGGGACATATACCAAAATAGCTTTTTTTACAATTTTTGTCTGTCTGTCTGTCTGTTTGTTCCGGCTAATCTCTGAAACGGCTGGACCGATTTTGACGGGACTTTCACTGACAGATAGCTGATGTTATAGGGAGTAACTTAGGTTACAAAAATAATCATCATCACTCCGGACACGGCTGTAAATCTAAGTTAACGCGGGCGAAGCTGTGGGCAACAGCTAGTCTTATATTGGCTGCATCTAAAAATCCTTTCTTGGGGGATGCCTACGTCATAGTAGCTTTATCCATGCAAAGTCTCAGCCCAATCGGTTTAAAATTGACAAAGTTTCATACAAACTTTCATCCACTATTTTATCCCCTTGAGGGTAGAATTAATCAAAATCCTTTCTTAGCGGATGCCTACGTCATAACATCTACCTGCATGCCAAATTTCAGCCCGATCCGTCCAGTGGTTTGGGCTGTGCGTTGATAGATCACTATGTCAGTCAGTCAGTCACCTTTGAGTTATATATATTTATAAGATAATTACCGACGGTGTAAATAAGCAATAAGGCTTCAAAATGACTTAAAAAAATAAACATTTTCACACGTGTCTACAAAATTTTCATCTATACTAATATTATAAAGAGGAAATATTTGAGTATTTGTTTGTTTGCGTCTAATATACTCCGAAACTGCTGGACTAATTTGAAAAAAATATATTTTTTATGAAAAAGGAAATAAAGCCACATTATCAGCCAGAAACATTAGCTGTATAACGTTTACCCGCGCGGAGACTGGACGGACGTCAGTACTTCATAAAAATATTGTGACCATGATAATGATACTAATCGGAACTTCAAAAAACCTTTAAACACGGTTAGCACCTGAAACAATATTTATTTAAATATGAATAATGATCGCGTTTGTTTAAAAAATACAATTTATCGAACTTGAATGGTTACTGAACGGAGATCGTCATATATTCTAGTTAGAAGTCGACTTTTTTCCGTTGCCCTAACGCAGAAGATTACTCCAGAATCTTATTCGTTTATTTTTTTATAAAATCGTTCAATACTCTTTTTTTTGGGTGGATCTATGCTAACGGCCCGAAGGCCCTAATGCTACATCGGATTAGTGTGAGCCCATTTTTCTCATTTTTGGTTTGTAAAAGTGGGGGGTTTGCTCCCCGCCAACCGTGCAGTCTTCGACCACACGGCCTCCTGGCGTCGGGTTGTAAAACAATACATCCCTCCATGAATAGTTCGTTTATGTTGTTAACAAAATATAATATATACTTTATGTTTCTTGAGGTTTGTCACCCTTTATAAAATAGAACGACAATCTTTTCCTGCAAAGACAGGTTCGTATCTTGTCTCACGAAATTTGATTCCGAGTCCATCCCATCCCGAAGTCCGAATCGGGTTAACAATTTGGTGACTCGCGAAAGATCTTATTTAGAGAATGGTTAACTTTTGGCAGATGAGTTCTCTCAGTATTTTGACAAAAACTTTCAACTCCCGACTCGGCTTGATTACTCCGTTCATCCGTTACGTATTTAAGCGTTACGTTGTAGATGTCGGCTTTTTGGATCGTGAATCCGCTATTATATTCTTATTATAGTCTTTATTTCTTTCCAACAGTCCAGAAGTCTGATCCTTCAGTTTCATATGAAGTTCGAACTTTTAATCCAAGAGTTTAAATTGGCTGCCTAAGGGTTGTTTTTCCAAAACCAGTACACCACGGCATACATTTCTTTGTCAACGGTCCTCCTGGTTTCAGAGATATTAAGGCCTCCTAACTGGTTCTTTAAAATGTATATATTAGCAGTACCGGTGCCGTGGGATGGATGCCCTTCTTGTGTTGTCATAACTGGCACTGAGATCAACAATCCTACCTCTCAAGATAAACTAGGCATGGGTGAGGTTTTTAGGCATAGCATAAGAGTTGACAAATTTCCATCAAATGACTCTTCTGATAGATTCCTTATTCATTTTACAAGAAACATTTTCTCAGTTCTCGGAAGTCGGTTAATTAAGGTTTACTTTCTTCGGGCCCAGTGCAATATGAATGTTTTACTTTTGAAAAAAGTTTTCTGGTGGTTATGCTTACACACCACATCAAAGTCGATTCAGCCGTTTCAAGGTCGTCTGCTGTATTGATATTTCTGTGAGTTTTTAAGTTTAGCCTTTTAGCTATATTGTATGACTTTGAACCGTCGATCTATGGTTGGTACATGTCGGCGTGCCGTCACGGTACGAGTCTTCGGGGTCCATATTTGCGGAGATATAAAACACAGATGTTTTACAATACTGTATTATATTTAAATATAGCGTATGCACAAAATAAAAGATGTTTACACTTCAACAATTTTTAAACGACTTCACCTGCTGTGGTCAGTATTCGCCTTTTTATACAAAATTACAAACAAAGCACTTTTACAAACAAACATATTTCGATATAAAATAAACATAATTACATGTTATTAAATCAGACATGATTTTTAAATATTGTATTACAATTTAATTCCCGTAGGATAATTTATTTCATATTAAACAGGAACGATACCTTAACAAATGACAATCATATTTGAGTTTGATTTTACTAAATAATCTTTTTAAATTCTGATTCGAGTGTATAAAATAAACATATTTATATAAAATAAATTGAAATTAATCTTATAACTAGTTTTACATACATTACAGTTTTTATAACATTTTTAATATTAGCTCGGATGTGACGTCATTTTAACATTTTATCATTAAAATCAATACAGCGCCCATATACACTACATGAACAACGGAGCCGAATGTAAAGAAGGGAGGGATGCTTTGTGTGTTAAAGATGGCGTTTTTTATAGAAATTATACCAGGAATGGCAACTGATAAAGAATATGAGAAAACTTCTTCTGTGATTTTTTCCACATTTTGATCGTTCGTTTCGTTACGGAGACAAATGCAAGGTAACAAAAATCATAATGACGCCGTGACGGGACAAAGAAGAGCGTCATCAGCATCATAACGCTGCTGAAGGAGACCGACCCCGACGACGTGCCGACGTTTGTGGCAAAAGTCTTAGGAAAACTCCCTTCTGTTACCTTCGACCATGTTGACGTCACGAGACTGCTGAAGGACATAGTATTTCTGAAGAATAGCCTAGTGGACGTGCAGAAGAGACTCGATGCATCCCAGAATACTGTTGCTGATTTGCGCAATGAACTCACAGATTTGCGTAAATCGGTAGTAGTAACTGGGTCACCATCTTATGCTTTGTGCCTCGACTCGACTCTTGGGTGTCAGCTTTGCATCAGCGCTTTTGTCCTCGCCGTCACCGAACATTGAGTCTGCTGAGCACGCACTGTGAACGCCCCGCAACCCCATTTCCACCCCTGCAGCTCCTCCTCGTATCGCTGCAAGAAATTACTTGCCATCTGACCCGCTGCCTGTGTCTGCGAGTAATGAGAATCTCGCCAGCAGGACCGCCGTGTGCGGGACTCAATCTACGAAGCCATTGCCAGAGATGGCATCGAAGCGGGATGATGGTGATGGTTTTGTGACGGTGCAGAGGAAGAAACGCCGTCCGAAGACTAGCAAGAACCACTGTGGTACGGCTCCCAAAGAGTCCAACAGTATACGTGCTGCAGCACCGAACCGGTGTATATCTCTCGTCTTCACTACACCACTGAGGCGAGAGACATCGTGGAGGCAAAAGGGAAGTGATTGATACTAACATAGTTTTAAGTTTTATTTACTTAGATACAACAACAGCTTAACATTAAATTTACTTAACAACCTTGTTTTATAATTATGTATGTTTTGGTTAAGGTGCTTATCTATGGGCCTATGCAGCCTGAAAATAAAGGGTTATTATTATTATTATTATTATAATCTGTCCAGCGGTTTTTAGTTATAAGCGTTGTTAACATATCGGACTTTGTTTTATATACTTAAATAAGAAAAAAATATAATAATAATAATAAAATACTGAACGGGATGTAATGATAATGATGATGGTGATGATGGTGATGATGGTGGTGGTGATGGTGGTGATGGTGATGGTTGCAGTAATGCAATTATGCGTGTCTTCGCGTTTTTTAACGTTACTGCCACAATGGTCCGCAATTGTAATTGTCTTCTAAATTAGAATTGGTTGAAGTAATTGCAGCGCATCACACGATCTGTAGTCTCTGAAATGTTTGACTTTATGTGCAGTATTTTTGGACACTTAGAGAATCTTATGAAGCTTTTAGGTTTCATTTCAACGAATTTTTGAAATGAAAAAAAAAAGATACAAAAAATTATATACGAATAACATGTGGACTTCATATCACTATTGTCGTCCATTCGGATGTACGGACTCCAAGCATCGTGAATCTTATTATTATATCATACTTTTAATATACATTTGTCACCGAAGCTCCAGGCACAAGTCAGTGTTGGCAATCGACACAGCTGCTCCGGCCTCCGCGCCGCAGCCATCGTGCCCGCCGCCCGCCTCCCGCCACCCGCCGCTCGCGCGGGCTGATCGATGTGCCCTAACGACTGATATTATCTGATGCACCCAATCCATCAAACTAGTGGACGCCGACAGATACCATACAATATGATACCGTAACATCCGCCACGCAATATACAGCAATAGATTATAATAATTTCATAAACGGAAGTAACACTCCATCTGACAAATGCCCTCGGCCGTCATCTGTTTGTAAAAATATAGAACAGCTTTTTTTTACGCCGGGAAATGCTCTGAGGCATCCGCGGGAAACGGGTCTCCCCAGGTGGGAGTATGTGGGACTCGCTGCGCCCGAAAGGTGGTAAGGTGGACGCAGCTCTACCCGCTAAAACCCGGCGAGTGCCACCAATGCCCCCTTTGGTGAGGTGCCCCAGATCTGTGAGCAAACAGGGCACCTCGATGGCTAGTCAGTCCCTCCAGGGACTGACGCCACCTCTACAGAGGGGTTGTCCCGCACCATAGAACAACCCCTCCCAACGTAACAGAACAATGTGTCATCCCATTAAATGGGTTCCCATCCTCGCCCGTTGCCCCCCTGCTCTTTTGTCCCCTCTTCTTATAATAAGCGTACAAAGAGCAGCTCCCTCGGCTCAATTTGCTTCGCCCAAGGTGCTGGGCTCACCCTAGACTACTGAGCCCCACCGCCACGGCAAGGCTTGAACCATTGTGGGGTAGAACAACTAGGTCAGTGTTTCGCAAGCTTTTTATGTTCAAAGTACATATATAGGAAAACGAAAATTTTTGGAGGTAAACTAAAAATGAAAAAACAGTTTTTAAATATTTTTACTAATTAACAAAACACAGATTTATTAGAGATGAACTAAACAAAACGTGAACTCCTCACTCGTGAACTCGCGTGATTTACATATGTTTAAAAGTGTTTTCTGCCGTCTATTTAGCTTTGAGATAACCTAATTTTTCAAGGCACATCAACTATTGACTTACAAATCTATACTATTAATATTATAAAGCTGAAGAGTTTGTTTGTTTGTTTGTACGCGCTAATCTCAGGAACTACTGGTCCGATTTGAAAAATTCTTTCAGTGTTAGACAGCCCATTTATCGAGAAAGGTTTATAGGCTATATAACATCACGCTGTGACATATAGGAATTGAGTAACGCGGGCGAAGCTGCAGGCAACAGCTAGTACTACATTACAATAAAAAATTGATAAACTTAACATAAAAAAACCATTGGTCTTTAATAGAATGGAGACTGTCGTAGGGCCGTCCTGATCATCTGGTTAACGGTTCATCCTACAAAGATGACCATTGCAGACCAGTCAGTGACTGGATGAGGCACTGGCATTCACAAGAGCTACATCAGTTATATAACCCGATCGAATCTTTAAATACAACCCTTCTCTTCTGTAATTACTCCCCAAACTCGCAGTACAGTGATTTTAAGAGAACGATCTCAGATGTAATTAAATCTTTAATCGTAATACGATTTAAACTAATCCCGATGTTGAAGTCGAGACGTAAATAAATTTAAACCATCGCCTGTGCACCCAGCCGCTTTTGGCTCCACAAGTGCCGGGGTGCACGACGCGGTTGATGGTTTGGGAGACGGCTGGGGTAACATCGTTGGCCGTTGGTGACGGATCGGATAAAAGATGAGGAGACAGCTGGGACAACGGTGTTGGGTAACGGCTGGGGTGACGGCGTCAGGTGAGGACGGAGTGACGGCTCAGGCCACAGTATCGGGTAACGGCGTTAGATGACGGCATTGGGTGACGTATACAATGGATTATCCATTTCTGTTGATAATGGTTTCTCCGAGATAAGGTGTCCTCTTCATTTAATCGAACGTACGAGAACGCTTGTGGTATTGTTAGGAACTAATAAACTGTACTTACATTGTAATAATTGAGCCACAGACGAGGAATTATATTATATTACTAGCAGCAGCCCGCGGTTTTACCCGCGTACTTCCTATTCCAGTGGAAGTACAGGGATAAATTATGGTCCATAATATGTTATTCTAACGTTCTCTCTCTCTCGTTCTCAGTATGCTCGCATAGGAACTGGTGGTAGACTTATTTGACTTTGAAGAGGGGACAAAACAGTAGTGTGTGACACGCTTGTGCGTGACACACACAACTCAAGCACAAGTCGCACACAACTCACGTGTTCCACACGCAGTTACCGTTAACGCCCCCTAACGCACTTTTGGCACTCGTAAACGGAGACGTGCTCCAACTGCTCACAACCTGTTGATATCTAAATACAATGATGGTACATTACAATATACATACACGTATAACAATATAATAACTCGTTACCAAAAACCAATATTTTCTTATTTCCTTACGCTTTAACGAATAATAAATAGTTGGATGGTCTCCAACGCGATGGTGACGGGGTGAGGACTTCAAGTTAGAAGCCTTACAACCTCAACCACAAAAAAAGATATTGAAATTTTTTCACGGCCAGACTTGTACTAATCTGATTTTCTAAGTTGGTTTTTATGGATATGTAAAGTTCGCATTATCTGTCTGCTGCTGACGTGGGTCCTGCTAGTGAAACTTTTATAGCCGCGGTATAGCATATTGGACAAGTCTACTATTGGTGTTAGATTTCACCTGACCATATCTCCCCTAGACCAGTATCTTCAATGTATATTATAAAAAATTTAACCGACTTCAAAAAATTTAAAAAACAAAAATAAATGCGCTTCTTTTAATTTATGTGCCTACAACTTCCAATTAACTTATTCTTATATATTTATATAATAATATTTTTATCAGCGGTACAGACTAGAACTCTTGTAAAAGTGTATCACTCCCTCCGCCGGTCGTCGCGCGTTAGATGCCCTACAGTATGTAACAAACGGAGTTTAGCATACTTCAGATTCCGAGAAGGTATTTAAAATTAAAAAAAAATGCATGAGAGCTTTATGCGGTGCTGGATTTTTAGATAGTTGTAGGCCTTTATATACATCTAAAAAAGTACTTCCCTTTCCGTGTTTATAAATATATATATATATATATATATATTGCAACGTTGTTTGACGACTTTTTCGTTAAGATTTTGTATAGTTTGGGGAAATGTGTATTCTATGAGGAAAGTCCCAAACTATATCATATACCTAACGTATTGTTTGAGGAAAATTTATCATTTGACGACTAAGGTTTAAATACACATCCAATTTATCCATCCATCCAATTTGAACCTCGAAATATATCGTCATAATCGTAATCGGCACCCCTGATAACCATGAAAACGATACACATATTGATTTATTTAAAAATTTGCGTCCGCCATCTTGTATCTCAAAATATATCGTCATATTCGTAATCGGCACCCTTAAAAACCATGAAAACGATACCTATATTGATTTTTATTAAAAAATTCGCGTCCGCCATCTTGAACCTCGAAATAAATCCTCATATTCATAATCGGCACCCCTAAAAACTATGAAAACGATAACCATATTGATTTTATTCAATAATTTGCGTCCACCATCTTGTATCTCGAAATATATCGCCATATTCATAATCGGCACTCCCGAAAACCATGAAAACGATACACATGTTGTTTTTTTTTAATTCGGGTCCGCCATCTTGAACCTCGAAATTTATTGGCATATTCGTAATAGGCATCCCTAAAAACCATGAAAACGATACCCATATTGATTTTATTTAAAAATTTGCGCCCGTCATCTTGTATCTCGAAATATATCGTCATATTCATAATCAGCACCGCTAAAAACCATGAAAACGGTACCCATGTTGATTTTTTTTAAATTCGCGTCCGCCATCTTGAACCTCGAAATTTATTTTCATTTTCGTAATCGGCGCCCCTAAAGACTATGAAAACGATACCCATATTGATTTTATTCAAAAATTTGCGTCCGCAATCTTGTCTCTCGAAATATATCGTCATATTCGTAATCAGCACCCCTGATAACCATAAAAATTAAACCCATGTTGATTTTTTTTTAATTCGCGTCCGCCATCTTGAACCTCGAAATGTATTGTCGTATTCGTAATAGGCACCCCTAAAAACCATTAAAGCGATACCCATATTGATTTTATTAAAAATTTCGTATCCGACATCTTGAACCTCGAAATATATCCTCATATTCATAATCGGCACCCCTAAAAACTATGAAAACGATACCCATAATGACTTTATTCAAAAAGTTGCGTCTGCCATCTTGTATCTCGAAATATATCGTCATATTCGTAATCGCCACCCCTGATAACCATGAAAACGATACCCATATTGATTTATTTAAAAATTTGCGTCCGCCATCTTGTATCTCAAAATATATCGTCATAATCGTAATCGGCACCTGATAACCATGAAAACGATACCCATGTTGATTTTTTTTTAATTAGCGTCCGCCATCTTGAACCTCGAAATTTATTCTCATATATATATTATCTATCTAATATATTATCATAATCAGCACCCCCAAAAACCATGAAAACGATACCCATTTTGATTTTATTTAAAACTTTGCGTCCGCCATCTTGTATCTCGAAATATATCGTCACATTCGTAATATCGGCACCCCTGATAGCCATGAAAACGATACTCATGTTGATTTTTTTAAATTCGCATCCGCCATCTTGAACCTCGAAATATATCGTCATATTCGTAATCGGCACCCCTGATAACCATGATTACGATACCTATAATGATTATATTCAAAAATTCGCGTCCGCCATCTTGTATCGCAAAATATATCGTCATAATCGTAATCGGCACCTGATGACCATGAAAACGATACCCACATTGATTTTATTTAAAAACTTGCGTCCGCCATCTTGTATCTTGAAATATATCGTCATAATCGTACTAGTCGTTATAAAAGAGGAATTTCCTCAAACTATACTAAATAAAACTAAATTCTCAAGTACTGCCATGCATAGATATATTTATAAAGTATAATATAATTATTACTTGAGGAAATTCCTCAAAGTGTATACGTATATAAAACCAAATATATGGTCTTCATTAATTTGAGGAAGGTGTTCAAATATCATAGTGACTATGAAAACTTTCCCCAAATAAAGCAAATAATAATTTGAGGAAGGTGTTCAAATAACGTAGTGACTATGAATACTTTCCCCAAACAGAATATAAATTGGATGTGTATTTAAACCTTAGTCGTCAAATGATAAATTTTCCTCAAACAAAACGTTAGGTATATGATATAGTTTGGGGCTTTCCTCATAGAATACACATTTCCCCAAACTATACAAAATCTTAACGAAAAAGTCGTCAAACAATACGTTGCACATATATATATATATATATATATATATATATATACATATATATATTATGATGTTAAATTAAAAAAATAAAATCAAAGTTTACATGCCCATTGTCTTACCGAACATTCTTTACTCAGCTGAAACATGGTGCTTGTACCGTCGCCATATTCGCACCCTGGATAGGTTCCACCTGAAATGCCTCCGCGACATAATGAATATAAAATGGTCCGATCGTGTGAGAAACACTGACGTTCTACGGCGCGCGAATGTTTGCGGAATGGAAGCCTACCTAATGCGACGACAACTGCGTTGGTGTGGGCATCTATCTAGAATGCCAGAAGAGAGAATAGCGAAGCGCATCTTCTACTCAGAACTAAAATATGGTAAGCGGAAACGTGGTGGTCAGTTTCTAAGATATAAAGATGTGCTAAAGAGGCACTTGAAGGGGTGTGGACTAGAACCTTCCACCTGGGAGTCAGTAGCGGCCGAACGTTCAGAATGGAGACAGTTGATCCAAAAGAATGTTTATGTCTTTGAGGATAATCGAAGGCGCGATCTGGATGCAAAGAGGGAACACATCAAATGCAAACCGCCTTCTAATATTCAATATAACTACGTTGATGGTGTTCTCACATGCGCTGGCTGCTCGCGTACCTTCCGAGCCAAGATAGGCTATGCTAGCCATGTGAGAGCCCATCAATGTAATGACACTTGACTGTTTTATATTTGTCAGAGGTTTTGTCGCCGTAGCCGAAATCGGCTTGGAAAGCATCATCATCATCATCATCATCATATATTATACATAGATTTTGTATAGTTTGGGGAAATGTGTATTCTATGAGGAAAGTCCCAAACTATATCATATACCTAACGTATTGTTTGAGGAAAATTTATCAATACGTTGCACATACATACGTCAAACAATACGTTGCACACACACACACACACACACACATATATATATATATATATATATATATATATATATATATATATATATATATATATATATATATTATATTATATTATATTATATATATATGAAATTTGTGTATTTTTCAAGAAGAACCTACATTTATTTAAAACAAAAAAAGATGTAACTGGTAGCAGAATACGAAATAGGGACATATTATAATATGTTCCATACCAGAGGTTGACACTATACACAAAAAATGTTCACTGTAT
The DNA here is from genome assembly GCA_963853865.1 of Helleia helle. NCBI lineage: Eukaryota > Metazoa > Arthropoda > Insecta > Lepidoptera > Lycaenidae > Helleia > Helleia helle. Next base: position 22,595,606 of record OY971424.1, read on the forward strand.
GGCAATTCGTATATATAATAATTTAGACAAGAGTGCTCGTGATTTACCTTTAACGAAATTTAAGAGGCAACTATTTGAATATCTTCTTGACAATTTGTTTTATAATATTAATGGCTTTCTTAACCAAAAAACTAAATGGACATAGTGTGAACTACTTATTGGCATATTTTAATTTAATTTATTGATTACCTTAATTACCTTAATTTAAGATTAATTAATAAATTTTAATAATAAATAATTAATAAATTGTAAAAATAAATAAATTATTAATTTAAAAATAAATAAATAAATTATTATATCTCTAAATAGTGAAACTTATGTAAAATGTAAAATAATCTGCCCTTGTAAAAAAAAAAGTTTCTTGATTATAATAGGCACTTTCTTTTTTTTTTTTGAATTGTAAAATAATTTTATTAAATGGAACAACAATTTGCCATTTTAAGGCAGAATATATGAGACACTACAATTAATAAAAACTTATGTACTACATTCAGGCAAATAAAGATTTTTGTTTTGATTTGATTTGATATATTTGTTGGAAATTTCAATATAGGTACAAAATAAGAATTAACAGACTTCGTCACAAGTCGTTTGAGAGAGCAGTGTGCAAAAATTATTTTTTAAATCTAATATTAAAGAGCGACATTAATAACATTCATGAGACTAACTATGAACTAATCTCTAGTGGTATATTATATAGGACGGGCCCGGCGCCGCGCACTGCCGCGCTATGTACCGAGCGATTAACGAGATCATACGGATAATGAGGCATTACCTCCGTTTGTTTGGAGTTTAGTGGCACTGACTGTTTGGTTATCACGCCAGCAAGTGGTTTTGTGAATTAACAGTGCCTATTAATTATTCTTTAGGGTTCCGTGCTCAAACGGTAAAACGCGGCCACATTACTAAGACTCTGCAATCCCTCTGTCATCAGGCTGTATCCATGAACCGTCATAGTATAATAGTTGACATTTTGATCACTTTGATCTGGATCACCAGAGTTCTATCACAAGGCATAAATAACCTTCCATTAGATAACAGGAATGTATAGATAATAATGGTAAGAAAAAACAAATTTCAATTTTTCAGTACAAATCGGGAATTTCATACTTTACATACCCCTTTTTTTTCTTTAACGCTGGGAAATGCTCTGTAGCATCCCGCCTCCCCAGGCGGGTATGTGGGACTCGCTGCGCCCGAAAGATGGTAAGTGGACGCAGCTCTACCCACTAAAACCCGGCGAGTGCCACCAGTGCCACCTCTGGTGAGGTGCCCCGGATCCGTTAAGCTAACAGGGCACCTCGACGGCTAGTCAGTCCTGCAAGAGACCGACGTCACCGCCACAAGGGGGTTGTCTCGCACCACACCGGTGGAAGGGAAGCGCTGTGCCGCGCTCCCGGCTGCATGGGTACCACCATCTTGCTTGTTTCTCCCGTGAAACAGCTTTGCTGTGTTTTGGAGAGAAGGGCAGGACAGGTAGTGTAATTACTGGCACCGAGACTTAACATCTTATGTGTCAGGATAGGCAACACATAAATGAGTTACCTGGGCTCGTTCCAGGTACTACTAGTTTATGTTCATGGGCGACGTTGACCACTTACCATCAGGTGGCACGTTTGCATTACGAGAGAAGCAGTGGTGCAAGACTCGACCAACACATGACCACGACCGCTCTGCCAAGAGCGTACGACTGAGAAGAAGGCACGTTTGCCAGTTTGCCTATCCAACTAACATAAAAAAACAACAGAACAACCCCTCCCAACGTTGGGACAGCACAAATGGGGTGAGGTTCCCATCCTCGCCCCTTAGGGCAAAAAAGCAGGGGCTTTTTTGTCCCCTCTTCTTACAAGAGGGGTACAAAGAGCCTCGTCAGCTCAATTAGCTTCGCCTAAGGTGTTGGGCTCACCCTAGGCTACTGAGCCCTACCGCCACGTCAGGCCTGAACCATGGTGGGGATACTTAAACCCCTAATATTACAGATCTATTGCAGTTATATCATGTTCGATGACTATAGCTACTACAAATGTGTTTAGTTGCTCGAAGCATGCGGTGGCGGGATTCTGACGTAAGCCCACTCACGTGGACTAGCACGTGAGTGGGGAGGGGAGGTGGCCTCTTATAGTACCTCCTGCGGGAAGTGCCAACGTGTTTAGAGACCCCCGGTATTGGAGATGACTGTATGTTGAGTATTTGTAGCAGCAGCTTCTGTAATAAAGATCAATCATCCGGACGTGTAGTCTAACTTTAAAATAACATAACATAGTTCATTTCGGAGGTGTATCTTTGAAAAATCAATCCTTTATTATTGCATATTTCTTTTTTGCCGGAAAATGCTCTTAAGCATCCTGCGGGAGTGGCACTCGCTGCGCCCGATAGATGGTAAGGTGGACGCAGCTCTACCCACTAAAACCCGGCGGTGTTCTCCTCATTGTGCTGGCCTGGTGCGGGAACTATGGTCGTCCGCACTGGCGACGGTGCCTCCTCTGGCGGCAGGGACGGTGACGTCTCCTCCTTCTACTCCACTTACCCTCAACACATAAGAGTGCCTTTTAGGGGGGATTGAGTATTGGGATCATCCAATCCGCCGTGCACAGGTACGACCTCCTGTCGTGTACACGCTCTCCTGCGGGAAGAGGCACTAGGGCGCTCCCTCTCCCGCTTCGCCTCTTCTTTCTGCGACATCACTACCTCGCAGAAGGGGAGGATCGCTTGCCATGTGCTCTTACTGACGGCCATCGAATTACCGAAGGGAACTACAGGTCCGCACCCACTTCAGCGACAAGTGGCGAGCTTTCCTCCGCCCAAGCTGGGTACTCCGCCTGCAGACTTCACTGCTGCCGTAGTGATGATACCCTGGCGAGCCCTCCACCTGCCTTCTCAGATGCGTCCGCCTACTCTTCTTCTCTCTTCCGGCCTCGTCACCATCTCCTCCCCCTCGGACTCATTACTACATATACCACAACCACCACAATGATGATAACTTTATATTTACGTTAAATTATATACAAGTGTTATTTTTGTATGTTAGTTGGACAGACAAACGGGCAGATGGTAATGGTCAGCGTCGCCCACGAACATAAATAAATTAACTTGAGACTAGCCCTACAAGTCATCTATGTGTTGCCTGTCCTGAAACATATTAAGATATTAAGTCTCGGTGCCAGTAATTACACTGCCTGTCTTGCCCTTCTCTCAAACACAGCAAAGCTGTTTCACGGGAGAAATAAGCAAGATGGTACCCATGCAGCCGAGAGCGCGGCACTGCGCTTCCCTCCCACCGGTTATTATAATTAATTATATTATATAAATATACATATTAATTCATCATTTATATTTTTTATCATCCATCAAACAACTAGCACACCACTTAACCATTACAAGGACGAGAAAATATAGCTGTTAAACATTTGGACACGAACTTAAAGATGAGTTGACACGAGTGTTAGCACAGTCACGACCGCTGCGTCAGCCGCGCGTCACATTATTCTAATTCATCCCCGGGCCCAGACGATAAGCGGCCCTCAACTTATCTCAACTCTAATTGTCCTTAGGGAGTTTACATTTTATACAAACAATTGTTTTCCATTTTGCAAGTCCTAGAAATCAGTACTTATATCTTACGAACCATTACGATCATAAATATTTTCATTATTAAAGCCGTCAAGACTTTATATTCAACTAGTTGTTGCCCGCAGCTTCGCCCGCGTTAACTAAGATTTACACCCGTACCGAGATTGATTATTTTTATTGCCTAAGTTACTCCTTATAAACATCAGCTATCTTCCAGTAAAAGTCCCATTAAAATCAGCCCAGCCGTTTCAGAGATTAGCCGGAACAAACATATAAACAGACAGACAAAAATTGTAAAAAATGTTATTTTGGTATGTACCGTGTTTACATCCATATGCATAATATATTACAAAGCGGTTATTATAATATTTTGTACAAACAGTACTTGTACTTTTTTTTGTACTTCAAAAAAAATACAGTCGAATTGATAACTCTTTTATATGTAGATAGCTCTTTTTAACCGACTAACAAAAAGGAGGAGGTCCTTTTTGTTAGTCGGTTAAAAAGAGCAGTCTGTGGAACTGACCCCTCTCCTAATTATACAGTTGTATTAAATAATAAATGGACCGTGTAATGTAATAAACGCTCAGAGATTCCCACTCGCTCCCATCCTGGTAATGAGCGATTTAAAAGTTCATTATATTTTAACGCTTTTAGTCTCATTTACCAACGTTAGGTTAGGTTGTTGATAAAAGCCGACCACACATTTAAACTCCGAGTTAGGCATTTTGATTTACCCTTAAAAGAAAAGATGCCGCTTGCTACATATATTATGCTATATATAAGTCAACTTGTAGATGTCTATATAGACATCTACAAGTTGACATCGCTAGAAGTATAAGGGAACTATCCGTATTTAGGGAGCATTTAAGCCAGAAAAAAAAACGTATATAAATGGAAAAAAATACTTGGAAAGGAAAAGATTTCTTTAGATTTTTGAATATATACCTTTTCAGCCAAGTCTTTTGTTCCTAGTTAAAGATTTTAAGATATTAATAAAGTTAAAAATAAACAACAATACCTTATATGCTCTAAATAGGAAACAACTCGCTGAAATCGAACAAAGTGTATAATATTATGTAAAGTTCGTGATACGGCTTCGGGAATAACTGATCCACTTAGAGTTTTAAACAATGCGTGTGGTGCGGCACACTGGGCGCGCTGGCTCCATCCGCCCCGGGCTTCCTCCTACCTCCGCAAACCCCCGGCAACCTCCGACAACTTCATACAACGTTGAAACTTGTTCACTTATATAAGATACACCATAAGATATGCCACATGTCTCTTTTACTTGTGTGAAAGAGCTTTGCTGGGTTTTTTTATAGTATAGGATAGCAAACAAGCAGTCAAAGCCTTTTGGCGACTATCGACCCCCATACACATCCGCACAACCAGAGATTATGCAGATGCATTGCCCTCCTTTTCCCTATCCCCCCAATGGGCATCGAAAACTCACAAACCGCACGAAAAGCATAGCCGTCACTTTACGCCAGTGTTGTGAGCGAGAGGTACCATCCCGGTCGTGCCGGCCCAATTTGGCTGCAAAGCAGCATGGCACTACCTCTTACCAAAGCGAGAGAGAGAGAGAAGGGAAAGAAAATGATTTATTTTTGAACTATGTAAGAGCTGATAGTACTATATAGTTAATATAACATTAATTATATATTATAGTTTCACGAATTGATCTGAGCTCAACAATTACTGGTGGTCATTCCAGCACTCGCTTTCGGTTGAGTCCATTCAACGAGGCCACGGAACAAATACACGTCACAAAAAATAAATAAATAAGTATTTAATTATTTAATAACTACGACAACATGTTACTTTACTAAAGATTGTAAAAAAAAAATTGAAAAAGGCATTTGTAAAGCAAGACAGGCAGTGTAATAACACATCTTATGACTCAGGGTAGGCAACAAAATAAATAAATGCGTTGCCTTTTTTTTGCGCTGAGAAATGCTCTTAGGCATCCCGCGGGGGAGGGGGAACTTCCCAGGCTGGTATGTGGGACACCCTGCGCCCGAAAGATGGTAAGGTGGAGGCAAATCTATCCACTAAAACCCGGAATGCTGTATTTGGTGAGGTGTCCCGGATCTGTTGAACAGCAGGGCACCTCGACGGTTAGTCAGTCTCCCAAGGGACTGACGCCACCTCAACAGACGGTAGGTCCCGCACCACAGAACACTCCCCCCCCCCCCAAAGTCGGGACAGTGCAATGGGTTGAAGTTCCCATCCTCTTGTCGCCCCGTTCTTATTTGTCCCCTCTTCTTATAAAAGGGGTACAAAGAGCAGCTCCCTTGGTTCAATCGGACAAAACTTGAACCATTGTGGGGATAAATGGTGACGCTTATTCATAGGTGACGCTGACCACTTACCAACAGGTGGCACATCTGTCAGTTTGCCAATCCAACTAACATAAAATATTTATATTTAAAGAAAATCCAAGTTTCCACCAACCAGTCCCCTGGTGCAGCAAGTAGCGGTGTATGAAGTTACGAATATATTGAACGGGCACAGTTCGGGTTGTGGCGGAGGTTCAAAGTTTCAGCCTGATAACCCGCAGGTAGCGTCATTGTAGCCGCTAGGTCACAATTCATGTTTGTGTCTTTTTATTGTATTCACAGAAATATATCGAGATAGAAGTAAAGAGTGTATGTACCTCGCGTGGCTAAAAGACGACTCGACGGCTACATTGCTCGCCGCGAACTTTAGTATACCCCCGACCGTGGACAGCATGCGACGTAAGGTTTTAAAAACAAAATAACTCGTTGTTCAATAATTAATTGTTCAAACACTACCAGTAAAATTGGAGCTGTTAATGGAGGTATTTCCTTTCACCAGTAAGTACTATTTGTACTAAAAAATCTGTTATTAATTTTAAAAACCATTTATTTGACTATTTTCATCAAAACAGTAGCGGGCGATTGTGTCTAACGCTAGTTTTCCATTGCGACTTTTATTTGACGAGCCAGACTTGGCGGGCTGCCACCTGCTTGGGATCCCATTATTAAAATTATCAAATCAAAATCCAAGCATAATATGTCACAGATTAAAGATACAATTAGCACTTTCTGCGTAGATAGGACTGACCAAAATATTGATGTATCATAGGGTAGTTTCGAATAACTTTGTAATGATAGGACGTATGACACCTCAGTCCTCCCGTGACCAAGGTTGCTGTAAAGTATCCGAAACGTCGGGCTTGTAAAAATCTTAATAAACCGCGATAAAATCCGTAAAAAATTGTTTTATTATAATGAGTGAAATTCGCGTAAACATTAGAAAACAATAAAGGAAAACATTTGAGGAAACCTGCATGCCTGATGAGATTAAAATTCTTTGAAGGTGTGTGAAATTCACCAACCCGCCAGCGCATCGATGAACTATGGCCCAACACCCTCCTCGCCAGATTTCGAGGATGAGACCCAAGCCCAGCAGTGGGACATATAAAGCTTTTGAAAAATGTTAAGATGACCTCCTACAATTGTAATTTTCTCGATATTCAATGCCTGAAGGAATCGTAAAATACACTAATATTACAAAAAGAGCGCGACTTACTGAGAAAGACGAAATAAAAGTTGATAGTCTTTTAGGGTTTATCTAAATAGTCTTTTATAATATATTAATATGATAAAATTCCCGAATATATTTTGCGAAGCCTCTGTCCGTACTAACAGCATTTTATCAAATTAAATTTCACGTGATTGACGATGGGAGGGCGCTGGCCGCTGGGCGAACGATTCGCTCATCAATTGACTTGTTTTATTTTAATCTACTTCATTTGACGTTTTAATTAATTGAACAATGACAGGTACGAACTACGAGTCGAATCCGTTCCCAGGGGGTTCTGTACAGTTGTAGTAGTTTCAAAATATATCGCATCAAATTTATACAATTAACTTTAAAAAACCGGCCAAGTGCTAGTCGGACTTGCGCACGAAGGGTTTCGTACCATTACATAATTTACAACATTAGACACTTTAACAAAAAATATGGTTTATTTTGAAGAAATGTTTTTTTTATATATATTTGAATTGATTGAATGAAAGATACGATTTATGGCGTATTAAAAAAACTACTTACCAGATCTCGTTCAAACCAATTTTCGGTGGAAGTTTGCATGGTAATGTACATCATATATTTTTTTTAGTTTTATCATTCTCTTATTTTAGAAGTTATAGGGGGGGGAGACACACATTTTACCACTTTGGAAGTGTCTCTCGCGCAAACTATTCAGTTTAGAAAAAATGGTATTAGAAACCTCAATATCAATTTTGAAGACCTATCCATAGATACCCCACGCGTATGGGTTCGATAAAAAAAAATGAGTTTCAGTTCTAAGTATCGGGACCCCCAATATTTTTTTGTTATTTTCTTACTTTTGTATAAAAATCTTAATGCGGTTCACAGAATACATCTACTTACCAAGTTTCAACAGTATAGATCTTATAGTTTAAAAAAAAGTGGCTGTGACATACGGAGGGACAGACAGACAGACATGACGAATCTATAAGGGTTTTTGCCATTTGGCTACGGAACCCTAAAAAGTATTCAATAAAATAATTTAGGTGTGCCAAAAATAGCTTTATGACATCTTAGTCATTTATTTATTACAAAATATAAACATCAAATACTCATAAATTCATTAAATGATGTATCTGGCTCCATTTGGTGTAAGTAATAAGTGGAGTCCTTGATATTCCTTATCTTTGACCAACAGCTCCTCCAATTAGAGCTCCATACAATTCATTAAAAACTTTCTGTTTTAATAATTTATTGAAATTTTCATTTTGTTGAAGCTTTGAGTCAACAGATTCGCATTGTCTTTGATACAGATAGATAAGACAGATACTTGTAAGTAAGACATATTGTAAAGAACTGGCTGTTTCGCGTGGCTTTACCTGCGTAAATAATTCTTGTTAGTGTTGCAGTTGTCAGTTTTTAAGTTATGTTATATAATATAGCCGAAATTAACGGGAATATGAATTATTTACGGAAAGTATAAACTTAGTATATTATTATTTTAGTAGGATTCCTTCGAGTTTCATACATGTGATGAAACACACAGACACGAGAACTGTTAGTACAACTGTCGATGAACCCCTTTAGAGCAGTAAAGGGGCTGAAGATGAAACTCCAGCATCACGTGATAACTTCCGACACATTAAGCCGCTCGAAACTGTAAAAGGCTTTTATTTTCACAATCTCTCTATGGAGTCAACGCACCCCACTACATTAACATGAATAAACGATATATTCAAATCTTATTTCTAGTCCAAAAGAAGAATGTTTGATTAAATCAAAATAAAAGTTCTTGTATAGAGCAAAGATCTAAAAATTTGAACGTAGGCATTCCGACAATTGTAAACTAAAGTAGTGGTGCAATAAAATCCCCATTTCTCAGTACAAAAACTCTCCATCAATATCGTCAAGTATCAATTGGAATAAGTTCACCCAGAACAGTGAAACGCTGATCAACTGCTGAATGTTTGAATAAGTCCACCCAGAACAGTGAAACGCTGATCAACTGCTGAATGTTTGAATAAGTCCACCCAGAACAGTGAAACGCTGATCAACTGCTGAATGTTTGAATAAGTCCACCCAGAACAGTGAAACGCTGATCAACTGCTGAATGTTTGAATAAGTCCACCCAGAACAGTGAAACGCTGATCAACTGCTGAATGTTTGAATAAGTCCACCCAGAACAGTGAAACGCTGATCAACTGCTGAATAATTGAATAAGTCCACCCAGAACAGTGAAACGCTGATCAACTGCTGAATGTTTACTTAATGGTTTTATCTTAATTAACATAACCATTTTTACTTGCACCCTACAATATTACATGTAATTTACGTATAATTTATTTCATTATAGGAACCTGGTAACTGTCTCATCCCCCGGGCACCATCTTTTAACTTTTCCCGTTAACATTCATTAGCAGCTTTTTAAAATTAGTTTACTGATCTGACCTAAACAAGTTTTATTTCCAATATTGATTGATTGATGAACTGTTGTTCTATTTTCGATATGGATAGTGTGTTTGAATCCAATAAAGGTTTAAGTTCTAATAACAGGTCAACAAATATATAACAATATATATATATATATATATTAACTATAACATATATGTATATATATATATATATATATATATATATATATATATATATATATATATACATAAAACTATAACACATATATATACATATATATCGAGATACTGGGGGTAAAAGGACATTCCCACTTTCTACGTTAATAAGTTATTAAGAAAAGCAATTAGTAAGTTACATATTATAATATGCTCTTGTAGCAAGACTCGCTTATTGTCTGCCATGGTGGGGTTACTTTAGTAACGTCATAATAATATGTCGTCATAAGCCGAACGCTAAGGCCGATCGTGGCTCTCTATCGCTTGTTCCGCGCTCATGCTTGCACGCTCGTCTTAGGCTGAATGTGACACTTTTTCATCGATTTATAAGACGTTATCACGTCAAAAAATACTAATCATTACTTATATTAGCATCGCGCATGGGCTCTCAGCGATAATTGAGTCATCAACATAGCGAAATCGGATGCTAACCAGCCCGCGGTAACTTAATTAGTACATAATTAGGTTTGCGTTTATAAGTGATGGGCTCAACTTGATTACCGTCGGCGATGAGCCTGTTGTCAACTTTTATGACAAAAACAATGACCTTTCACGTGGTCGGCGAAGTAGGCTGATAATTACGGATCGATCCTCACTTCCTCCGATAAAGTTCTTATAAATGAACATCTGTTTTCCGAAAAGGTCGGACGGGTAAGAGGTAGAGCCATGCTGTTTTGCAGCCGAATGGGGCCTGCACGACCGGGGTGGTACCTGTCGCTCACATAATACCGGCGTCAAGTGACAGCTATACTGTCGCGTTTCGTGCGGTTGTGAGTTTCCGGTGGCCCATTGGGGGGTAGGGAAAAGAAGGGCAACGCATTTGTATAACTTGGTAGTACGGATGTCTATGGGCAGGCGTCGATAGTCACTATAAGGCTCCAACTGCTCGGTTGGCTCCTTATAACATAAAAAAATATACTATAATATATATAATAAATAATATATAGAATTGAGAGTTTCAGCTGCGAGTTTTATGTCTCAATGTTGGCTCCAATGAACGAGTCATCGGAGCCTGCGTGTAATTGTTAATGTCCGTAGACAGTGTCGGCCGCCTGATATTGTGTAACGTTGCACACTGTTGAAGTGATGCGTACACACTGAATGCCAAGACAAGCGATCCGCTGCTCAGTGTTGCAAAAGTGTAAAATTAAAAATCGTTAAATTTGGCACCTGGAAATCGGAAGAAATCGGGATTTTTATTCGTAAATAAACAAAAGTATTTTATGTTAATAATGCGTTCCGTCGTTTAGTTTTCATTTAATTTATATATGAAAATATCGTTTTTACATTTGCAGATGAATTTGAAAAAATCAAAACTTTGAAAACAAAAAAACAAACGTTTTTAACCATGCGTGAGTCAGCAACACATTTCATGCTACTCACGCTTGTCCAAAATTCTTCTGCTTTTTACACTGAGTGATTCTATCACTTTCCGGATTTATTCCGGATAGAGAGACCCTATATCTTTCAACGAATTATATTTGAAACGAAGTCCCTGTGCATTGATTTTGTGTTACAGGTTTATTTTCGTGTTACCTTATTAAGAATTTTATTTTCTATTTTACTGCTAACTCGGGATATCGGGAGACAGTGACCTGTAGTGTGTAAGTTCCTTTATATATATGTATGTTATGACTGTATGTTTCTTTATAGTAATAATATCGTATTATAATGTAGAGTAATGAAAAAAGAGTAAAAAAAAATTAACTTAACGGTAAAACTACAATATCGCTATTGTAGTTTTACCGTTAAGTTCATTTTTTATAAGCAGTCTGTATTAGACATCAATAAAGTATGGACACACTTAACTTTTCTAATTGACTTGGTTGAAAAAAAACAAAAAATCAAAACCTCAGACCAAAATCGGTAGATCTCCCGATAAATCGGTACCTTTTGCGACACTGCCGCTGCTCATATCAAATTATATTATGGGTTCTCAAGTACCTAATAGACTAAAACACATTTCATAATACCAATGCTTCTGAACTGAGATTGGATCACCATCATCAGCCAGCATAGACGCTCGGGATGTCGTTTGCTCGGTGAATGTCGCTCGCCCGGTAGATGTCACTCGCCCGTTAGATGTCACTCCCCCTGTGGATGTCACTCGCCCTGTAGATGTCACTCGCCCTGTGGATGTAGCTCGCCCTGTGGATGTCGCTCGCCCGGTAGATGTCACTCGCCCGTTAGATGTCACGCCCCATGTGGATGTAGCTCGCCCTATGGATGTCGCTCGCCCAGTTGATGTCACTCCCCCTGTGGTTGTCACTCACCCTGTAGATGTAGCTCGCCCTGTGGATGTCGCTCGCCCGGTAGATGTCACTCGCCCGTTAGATGTCACGCCCCCTGTGGATGTCACTCGCCCTGTGGATGTAGCTCACCCTGTGGATGTCGCTCGCCCGGTAGATGTCACTCGCCCGTTAGATGTCACTCCCCCTGTGGATGTCACTCGCCCTGTGGATGTATCTTGCCCTGTGGATAGCACTTGCCCTGTGAATGTAGCTCACCCTGTGAATGTCGCTCGCCCGGTAGATGTCACTCGCCCGTTAGATGATCTCCCCCTGTGGATGTCACTCGCCCTGTGGATGTCGCTCGCCCTGTGGATGTCGCTCGCCCGGTAGATGTCGCTCGCCCGGTAGATGTAGCTCGCCCTGTGGATGTCCGCTATAATACGCACTTTGATTGTTTCTGTAGAAAATGACGTAAAGTATATTTCGCTGTACCGGAGGGAGTTAATTTTAATGTATCATAAACGCGCGCCGTGGGGCTGACTTAACGGCGGCCTAAATGGCGTATAAATTTATTATTTTCAACTTTTTCTCAGCGGCATGACCCAAATAAGTTTTATGTGCATCGCGATACCTCCTCGGACCTCCTCGGACCTCCGCGTACCTCCTCAAACCTCCTCGATTTCCTCGACCTCCCCTGTAAACTGCGACGATACAAACGGAATGCGAAATTGTTCCGGACGATAAAAGAGCTTTAATAAAAATATAACCGATGATATTTTAAAGCCGTTCCGAGTAACTTTGGCCACTTGTTTGAGTGGATTAAAATTTATAATAACGTTAATACCACGACCGACGGGCCCGCAGCCCGGACCGACCGACGGGCCCGCAGCCCGGACCGACCGACGGGCCCGCAGCCCGGACCGACCGACGGGCACGCAGCCCGGACCGACCGACGGGCCCGCAGCCCGGACCGACCGACGGGCCCGCAGCCCGGACCGACCGACGGGCCCGCAGCCCGGACCGACCGACGGGCCCGCAGCCCGGACCGACCGACGGGCCCGCAGCCCGGACCGACCGACGGGCCCGCAGCCCGGACCGACCGACGGGCCCGCAGCCCGGACCGACCGACGGGCCCGCAGCCCGGACCGACCGACGCTGGACCCCAGCCCGTTTGACTCGAGAACCTTTTACATACATCGCTTTGTTTTACAATTATTTAGTTCAAGGCCACGTAATTTATTTTCTAGTTATTTCTGTTTTGTTTCTGCTAGTAGATTTTATAACAATGGAATCTCTTTCGCCTGTACTTTCGTTTCAGTTTTCTATTCGTCACTATAATCTGTGCCGGCTCATCGTTCGGTCTCATCGACACAAAATATGTTAAGATAAAATGTTTTATTATTTGTATTACGAGCAATGTGAAATTACAATTATATTCCTTATAATATATGAAAAGTAGATGTAAAAACAGAAAAGATAGAATATTCCTAAAATTACTTTGTTAGATAATATTACAGTATTTTCTTTGCCAGTAATTATAATTAATTCTAGAAGTCTAGCCTCCAAAGATCACAATGAAACTTTAGAAATAAATTATTACGAACTGAAACAAAAGTAAACCTATTTACGAAGATTTATTTTTCTAAGCCTTAAAATATTGTCATCTGAATAATTCATCATCATAATCATCAGCCTCTATCCGTTCGCTGTTCAACATAGGCCTCCTTCAATGAACGCCAAGACGACTGATGCCTTTCGACTCGCATCCAACACGGACCGGTTGGTTAATGGTCGACCAACACCATACTATGTGATACCACAAAAATATACCTAAAGCAAGCTATAACGGGCTCTCACATTTTTGTTCTTGTCCCATTATTTGGGTCCGCGCAATGCGCTGCCTTCTTCCATTTCCCTCTATCTTGCGTTACTCTGTTCTTACTCTCATGTATCAAACACCATCCACATTTTCTTTGATCCTCATTTTCCCTTCCGTCTTCATTTACCACTTTCTAGGATGACGATAGTGACACTGTGTAATGTGTATTTTAAAATGTATGTTTTATAACAATTGCCATGTCCGTATTCAGCGCGCGTGCAAGCTGAGGAGGCTTGCACTCCTCAGCGTCAGGAGTCCCACGGATTCCCGGACAGCTTCGGCCCTCACGGATAATCCGGTGCTCGGTGTATCCGCGGCACCTACTGAATACAATAGCGGTTGTTTTTACACGAAGTTTCGGATAGGTACTTTAGAGCACTAACCATGAACACGGGGACAATCTTTTTACTAGATTTCGCGTAACCCTTAAAAATAATATATGTGTACGGCATCCATATCATCTGTCTCGGCTCTTTCTCTTCGAAATGCGTCGGTAATTTGATAAGAGTCAGAACTTTTGCTATTATTATTATTTCACGACGAAGTAATATAATCGACATTAGTCCGGACCCTGCCAATATTAATCAAAGTCAAATTTATTTTGACGAAAGCAAAGCTGCGGGTAAAGGCTAGTTATATATATTAACTAATAAAGTAAGAAAGAAAGAAAGAAAGAAAAGAAAGAAAAATATTTTTTATAGTTCACACCAAAGATCAAAACATAATCACAACGTAGTTTCACATACATTAATTATATTGTGAACAATAGAGGTATTACAGCAATGGTGAGACGCTGATTTCCAGTGACTCCTCATTGTCACTTGGAGTGACATCGCTGACAGCACTTACATAAATAAATAGAAATATACAATACTTATTTGATTTTTAATAGTTCACATCATTTTAAAAAAAACACAAATATTATCAATTTTTATGCATTACCTACCCTAAACCCACTAACAGAGAGCCTAAAACCTACATTGAACAGATATATATTCACATATACACATATACATATACATAAAAACAAGCATTTACATATATATATATATAGACATACATATACATACATGTATAATGGTCGAATACTTTGACAAAATATTACAATATTTCATTCCGTAGCCAGAATGGAGAAAATAAGCGTAGTAGTAACTATATAATAATGAAGATATATTATATATGAATGTAGTATAGTAACTATAATATTATATACTAATAAAGATTATTAGGCATTGAACGGACGTCACAGCCACCACATCACACGGCATTAACTAGTGTTCAAACTCATATTTGGTTCGCTCCCGTACATCACATACAGGATACTCTGTCAATTGTTCCAGTAAATATGGGAAACTTAACTATTTCATTCTATGGCATTTAAAAAGTACCAGATTTAGTCACAACTTGAATAATTATACTGATACAACAATACACTGTTAATGTAAATATATCACTCTTAAAGACTTAACCTAGCTTATCATCGCGTTAGGCGTCTAAATTTGGCCGTTATAAATTTATATTGCAGCTATAAAATAACAATAAATAGTGTTTACTACTTATTTATCTGTCATTTTACTAGCGATAGGTTCCGCGGAGAGGCTTATCTCTGTAACTCCGTACGGCCCCGGCCGCTGTCTGGCGAGATCACTTTACGAGCGCGCGCTGCGTGCCACCGCGTGTTACCGTGCACTACACATGTATCTCATATAATGTTTATAGTAATAAACATTATATGACATTATATTATAAGTATATAATAATAAATTTTATTGCTGAAAGCGTGACTTTTTTATCATATTTTAGAACTAAATGTATCCATGCTAGGTCTCGTCTATGCTTATCTAACTATAATATTTGTGTTTCTCTTCAGATACATCATCGAAGATTGGAAATTTTAGACTTCACTACTTCACATTTACACAAGGAACGTTAGACGTCGACATTCATAAGATACCCAGACACGGACACAATAATACATTTACTTAATTGTTATTAATTGTAAGTGTTTTATCATTTCTCGTACCCAAATATTCGGCTCATAACATATTAAGATGTAATTGAATGTAGCAATTTAAAAAGTATTTAAATGGAGAGTGTGAGGAGTAACACATGACTTATGCCTTATAAGCGATTTGCATAATTTAATCAGTTAGGATTATTTATTGTTCTGTTACCATATTATTAAATGTTAAAATAGAGCAAATGCACTCAATTTTTTACTTCTATTTAATTCACTTTAATTATGTCATCGTATCCAGCGTTGTTCATGTATATAATTGTCATCATCAACATCATCAGCTCCTATATGTCCCCTACTGACCATAGGCCTCCTTCAATGAACGCCAAGATGCCCGATCCCTTGCTTACATCCAACACGGACCGGCCACTGACTTGATTGTAGTATATAAAATATTGGTACCTACGAAAAATTTAAATAAATCGATAGTTTATAATAGCATACGACCAAATACAAATGTTTTTGACATAATATTATGTAACTGTCATTATGTACTTTTGTTTGTGCGCACAATAAAGAATAATTTGTTCATTCATTCATATTATATAGGTTCTTTCCATACAATATGAATGAATGAACGTCCATACGTCATAATATCTCAATCAAAATATTACCACAGGTATTACCCCGATACCTGGTGGCAAAGGCCCTGGCGCAGACGTGGAGGAGACGACATGGAGAGGAGGAGGAGGAGGAACCCTCCGAAGAAGTGGAACCCTGGCGGAGCCGCCTGCGAAGGCGAGTGCTCCGTCAGTGGAAGGAGAGGCTGGAGGACCCTAGTGCAGGGCACCGAACCGTGTTGGCCGTCGGTCCAATCCTGGAGCAGTGAATTGACGGCACGTGTGCGGCACGGCATCATTACCTTCCACCTTGCGCAGATCCTGACGGGGCACGGCTGCTTCGGAAGGTATATATGGAAGGTGGCAGGGGCGGAGGACTCGCCAGGGTGTCATCACTGTAGTAGCAGTGAAGACACTGCAGACCACACCCTGGCGGAGTGCCCAGCTTGGGCAGAGGCAAGGGCGCCCCTCATCGCTGAGGTTGGCGCGGACCTGTCGCTCCCTGCGGTCATCCGAGCGATGACTGTCTGTGAGAGCACATGGCAGGTGGTCCTCTCCTTCTGCGTGGACTTGATGTCGCAGATGGAGGAGACGGAGCGGGAGAGGGAGCGCACTGGCGCCTCTTCCCGAAGGAGAGTCCGAGCTATAAGGCACCCTTATGTGTTCAGTGTGCCTTAAGCGGAGTAGGAGGAGGGGATGCCAACCCCCGTCTCCATAGAAGAGTGCCGGATGGCACACCGTTGTGGCCCGGTGCGGACGTCCACAGCTTTCGCGCCGGATCATCCAGACGACAAGGAGAACACCGCTGGGGTTTAGTGGGTAGAGTCTGCGTCCACCTTACCATCTTCTCGGGCGCAGAGAGCCCCACATAACCCCCGGGCCCCCCGGACCCGGTGGTATGCCTGAACGCATTCCCCAGCGAAACCAAAAAAAAAAAAAAAGGTATTACCCCGATCGTTCGACGGATACTGCACTCAACAGTTTATACAGAACTCGATGACGAACTGAACTACATTTTGTTATTTTAGCATACATAATGTTATTGTTAAATCTACACATTTCACCCGTTCGTTAACTAGTTCATCCTTGCTACGATTGAACTAGTGACGCATTCAATTATAACTCGACTTACAAGAAAGATCCATCACCAATATTTTATTATTTCAATCAAATACAGAGTGGCCTGTTTACGAACGTCAACTGATTCTACTACCAGTTACAAAGCGAACCCCAAACGGGAGCGAGAAACAGGCGACTTAATATGTTTAGGTATCCTTATAATAAATCTTTATTATATATTATGTTATAACAATATACAAATAACCTTTAGTGTATAGCTAGAGATATTCGTCTCCTATGTATTGGAATGTTTAATTTTATAAAAGTCAAATAAATTCAGTCCTGATACCCGTTCAACTTTATACCTACCCTTTTCATTTTACCTGACAAGTTCTAACTGTTACGTTCTGGAACCAGACAAGGTGATAGTGCTCTTGACTGTGTGTGCGATAAATTACACATAAATGTTGAAAGTAATATCTAAGAGCTGTTAAAATATTTACGATGTTCAAGTACTGTAGATAGATTTTATGTAAACGATAGCTGAAACATAAATATAAAGAGGATCGATCAGAATCGCAATCCGCTTGGCGCTGTCACTATATACTGGCTTACGGAGAAAAAAAAAAACGTCAAATACCATTTTGAAAATTTATATTTATCTTTATATATATATTTCTTGTGTGCGTGTGTATGTCACCGAACTCCTCCTAGACGGCTGGACCGATTTTGATGAAATTTTTTGTGTGAGTTCAAGGGGATTCGAGGATGGTTTAGATTCACAAAAAAAATGTACAGGACAACGTCTGTCGGTGCCACTAGTTTGATTATAAAGTAATTCGGCATGATTATTTTTACGTATAAGGATTAGGGCTTACAGCAGGTTAGGGTGCGCGGGGTGGTCCGAGGGCCGCCTCTATTAGCCAATATGTTAATTTTATATAAGTACGAAAAGTATTTCATTAAATGCAAACACAAATCTTACTAAACTTACTTTTTCTAAATGTTATGCTTAAAAATGATCGTGCGTAAAAAATATGCTTTAGAATTATAGTATGCTTAATAAACGCACGGCTCCACCGTGGCGCACGAAGTTTCGCTTTGCAAGTAAATGTATGTGATTGTTTCCATTGCAGTCTACGCACTTAAATTGATGGTCCAGGTTCCACGACCCATTCTTGCACTTGATTACTATCAAGCTAATTTTTGCCCAACGAGACGCCAAACAATTTTCTGTGTGATAATTAATAGAATCAGGCGTTACTTTGCGGAAATCCATTATATAAGATAATAAATTATATTATATTAATTAGCAATTATCCCGCGAAACACGCAATCTTTACAGCAAATGTGTGAGTGCACGCATATGCATGCATATAACACCGCCCTCCTTTCCCACACTGCATATGCGTACACTCGCATGCACCACCACCCCACATGCACCACAACCACAGTAAAAGACCACCACCAAACAATCTACGCACGTTTCGCCCCGACACCGAGGCATCCTCAGGATGTAGACTCTACGATTAGTAATCGTTAAGTGACGTGCAGGCCCAAGCACCCGCCTTATATTAGCTGGTTCCCCCACTACCCCCACCTAATAACCGTATTATGGGAGAATTCGTTAAATCGGTTTGGTCATTCAACAATGCAATCGATTTATTATTTTTATGTTTTATTATTTCGAGTTGTTCCAACACACTTAGTCGAAATCCCTTGTCGCATTTATGTAAAACCTGGAACGTATGGCCGCTACTAACGTTATGTCCTGTCTCTAGTAGATGTTTTGAGAAATGGGATTTTTGGGGCAGATCTTTCCTAAACGTACTGTTAAGAGCCTCAAGGCGGAAGTCTTTTTAAAAAAAAACTATATTTAATTTTAATGCACACGTCTAGCGTGGATGGAAGATGGAATTGAGACTGATGGGACGGATACGTATTAACACCTACTAAAGGATAGAAGTGCTAGATAGGTAGGATAGGGATGCTGAGTAATGAATAAGGTTGGCAGGTCAGGGTTATAACACCTCCCCGGGGTAGAATAAACTTCAGGGGCCTGAAGTTTAGAGAATGCAAGGTCACACTTTGACCCTAATGCTTGGAGAAGGAATTTCAACCGAAGAGGGTTTGGTAAGTTTGTTAGGGGAAGATTCTTCCACCGAGGATTTGGGATTTCTATCGGGATTAATAGGATCGAGGGTTATGTCTTGGTCTTGGGTTGATTGGAAGAGTTTAGGAAAGCGATGGGAAAGACGCTGCGATTTAATACATAAAAACATTTTAGAAATACAGTAAATACAAATTAAAGAAAACATTAGCATTATAGATATTGAGTAGTGAGTCCCGTATTTTATAATTTGGTGTTGGTTTAAGATTTTATCAGCTTCTTTTGACATAGATTTTAACTTTATACTAGTTTCTGAAGTGAATATGTCTAAATCAATATTTTGGAGTTGAATAGGGGGCTCATTACTTATTTCATTTTGGAACTTATCTAAAACACAACAAGGATCTTTGATCAAACTAAAATCAGAACGAGGGACACTTATGTTTAGCTTTAAGCCACTGAATCTAGGAACTAATTTCGTAGTTTTACAAAATGCGACACAGTTTTGTGGCACCTTCAAAATACCAGTACCAACTATATCTAATTCTACAATTTTCTGATTAATACAGTCCAAGTACACCTTATTATTCTGGGATTGTATGTAGATCCACTTATTGTCTGAAATAGGCTTCCATAAGTCTAATATTCCATTGAGGAAGTCTGTTTGACACTGCACAGGTAAAACACTGATAACTTTTGACATTAATTCACTTTCACAATTTGGATGAGAACTTGTAGGAAAAACGGTCATTACGTTGCAGATGTAGTCGTTTGCGCTAACTGCTTGGCAATCCGTAAGCGATTCGAGATAACAGTATTCTGTCTTATCTTTGGTCATTGCGATAAACTTATTGCTAGGTCTTATAAAACTAAAAGTATTTAGGTTTACATCATTATGTGGAGTGGGCAATGCTATATTATGAAATAATTCATATTCCTTTGGAGAGACTAATGGTAATCTTAATACAAATATTATCTTATCGTTAAAACTATAACAAGCTATACTAGATACATTTAGTAGTATATGAATGTTCCTTAATTCTAAACTTATTGGTAATTTAACATTCGTTGGTAAGTGTCTATAGTTGTCGACCAGCTCTTTATACAGTTGTTTCGGAGGTAATATAGCAGGGTGCAAGGTATTGCGATTGCTGAACAAAATTGCATTGGTTATATCCTCCATTTGAAACGATAATGTAAGCAAGGATGCTTCTATACTGGTCAAGATCGAATCTATGTTTGATTTGTAACTTAATTCAACAGAAATCTTAGAAGTTATTTTTTATTAGAATATTTTTAAGTTTTAAGGAGAGGTCGTTAACGGCTTCATCAAGGCTAGCTTCATTGATCTTTATTTTATGAAGAGTGTCGTTAAATTTGGATAAGGTTGTAGTTGTGATCGGTTTGGTCATTCAACAATGCAATCGATTTATTATTTTTATGTTTTATTATTTCGAGTTGTTCCAACACACTTAGTCGAAATCCCTTGTCGCATTTATGTAAAACCTGGAACGTATGGCCGCTACTAACGTTATGTCCTGTCTCTAGTAGATGTTTTGAGAAATGGGATTTTTGGGGCAGATCTTTCCTAAACGTACTGTTAAGAGCCTCAAGGCGGAAGTCTTTTTAAAAAAAAACTATATTTAATTTTAATGCACACGTCTAGCGTGGATGGAAGATGGAATTGAGACTGATGGGACGGATACGTATTAACACCTACTAAAGGATAGAAGTGCTAGATAGGTAGGATAGGGATGCTGAGTAATGAATAAGGTTGGCAGGTCAGGGTTATAACACCTCCCCGGGGTAGAATAAACTTCAGGGGCCTGAAGTTTAGAGAATGCAAGGTCACACTTTGACCCTAATGCTTGGAGAAGGAATTTCAACCGAAGAGGGTTTGGTAAGTTTGTTAGGGGAAGATTCTTCCACCGAGGATTTGGGATTTCTATCGGGATTAATAGGATCGAGGGTTATGTCTTGGTCTTGGGTTGATTGGAAGAGTTTAGGAAAGCGATGGGAAAGACGCTGCGATTTAATACATAAAAACATTTTAGAAATACAGTAAATACAAATTAAAGAAAACATTAGCATTATAGATATTGAGTAGTGAGTCCCGTATTTTATAATTTGGTGTTGGTTTAAGATTTTATCAGCTTCTTTTGACATAGATTTTAACTTTATACTAGTTTCTGAAGTGAATATGTCTAAATCAATATTTTGGAGTTGAATAGGGGGCTCATTACTTATTTCATTTTGGAACTTATCTAAAACACAACAAGGATCTTTGATCAAACTAAAATCAGAACGAGGGACACTTATGTTTAGCTTTAAGCCACTGAATCTAGGAACTAATTTCGTAGTTTTACAAAATGCGACACAGTTTTGTGGCACCTTCAAAATACCAGTACCAACTATATCTAATTCTACAATTTTCTGATTAATACAGTCCAAGTACACCTTATTATTCTGGGATTGTATGTAGATCCACTTATTGTCTGAAATAGGCTTCCATAAGTCTAATATTCCATTGAGGAAGTCTGTTTGACACTGCACAGGTAAAACACTGATAACTTTTGACATTAATTCACTTTCACAATTTGGATGAGAACTTGTAGGAAAAACGGTCATTACGTTGCAGATGTAGTCGTTTGCGCTAACTGCTTGGCAATCCGTAAGCGATTCGAGATAACAGTATTCTGTCTTATCTTTGGTCATTGCGATAAACTTATTGCTAGGTCTTATAAAACTAAAAGTATTTAGGTTTACATCATTATGTGGAGTGGGCAATGCTATATTATGAAATAATTCATATTCCTTTGGAGAGACTAATGGTAATCTTAATACAAATATTATCTTATCGTTAAAACTATAACAAGCTATACTAGATACATTTAGTAGTATATGAATGTTCCTTAATTCTAAACTTATTGGTAATTTAACATTCGTTGGTAAGTGTCTATAGTTGTCGACCAGCTCTTTATACAGTTGTTTCGGAGGTAATATAGCAGGGTGCAAGGTATTGCGATTGCTGAACAAAATTGCATTGGTTATATCCTCCATTTGAAACGATAATGTAAGCAAGGATGCTTCTATACTGGTCAAGATCGAATCTATGTTTGATTTGTAACTTAATTCAACAGAAATCTTAGAAGTTATTTTTTATTAGAATATTTTTAAGTTTTAAGGAGAGGTCGTTAACGGCTTCATCAAGGCTAGCTTCATTGATCTTTATTTTATGAAGAGTGTCGTTAAATTTGGATAAGGTTGTAGTTGTGGCTAAAATATTTTCCTTCATCAATGAACTAAGCCTTTTTTCATTATCTTAGACATTTTGTATTGCGTTATCGTATTTAATTGCGTCATCTTCATTCAAAGTGCCAAATATAGTTTTAGACAAGGTTCCTACGGCACCTAGGCTCTTTTAAATCTTTTACTACTAATTAAATGTGAAATAGAAGAATATGCTGAGACAATATCATTATACCTTACACTTAGTGGTTCTAAAATATTATGACATTCTAGGTTAATCATTGTTTCCATCTGGATCTGATTACATAAAAATCGTACCGTACCTAAGATAGAATTAATATTTTTCATATGCGGCTCAATGTAGGAAATATCGTAGGGAGTAACAATATCTAGACGACCAACGTTAATCTTAAGTTCTCCGATTGGATCAAAGTAAATGCCTGGGCCAGACTTGATTGGACGGGTATACTCTTGGAGAGCATGAGCCGTCATGCTGTAAGAAAAGATAGGTTTTTTATAAATATTGTAATGGAGTGATCTTAATTATAATATTTTATGTTTCAGGATGAGATGTACCCTCGGTTTCCACGTGTTTTACTTCGTCATAATGGTGTTTGACGTGGCGCCTGTTAATGAGTAGTGAAAGCGTGTGGTTACCATGTATTTTTACCACCTTGAATGGCCCTTTCCATACTGGGGATAGGGCTTTGCGTAGTCTTAGGTGATTTTTGAGTAAAACGTAATCGCCAACCTTGTATTCGACAGCACGAGTGCGAGTGTCGTAGTATTCTTTAGAGGTTGTTTTGGATTTGTGTATAAACTCTAGTGCCTTGTCACGAGTGAGTTTAAGGCGATGTTGTAGCATCCTCACATATTCGGGGTAAGTAGCTGTTGATGATTCCTCGTAGACCGATGTTGGAATATGCGGTTTATGTCCGAACAGTAATTCGTATGGGGAGTAATGAGTGGTTGAATGGACGGCTGTATTATATGCTAGCATGGCCGTATAAACATACCGAGGCCAGTTGTCTTGGTTGTCATTTATGTATGATTTGAGGTACTCTTTCAAGGTAGAATGCGATCTCTCTAACGCTCCTTGAGTCTGTGGGTGATATGGTGAGGAAAATAAATGTTTGATTTTCAGAAATTTACACATTGTTTGGAACAGTTCCGCAGTGAAGTTTGTCCCTTGATCGGTAAGTACGTGTTTAGGGATTCCAAATAGGGATACAAAGTGTAGAAGGCACTCGCTTGTTTCTTCAGCGGTGACACTGCGGATTGGATATGCTAAACTAAATTTTGTTAAATCATCCTGCATAGTTAAGATGAATTTCAACTTAGCCGTTCCAGATTCAGGAAGAGGTCCGACAATGTCTATGGATAATCTTTCGAATGGTGAAGTTGATGTGGACGTTATAACCATCGGTGCTCGGTTTATCTTGCGCAAGGCTTTATTAGATTGACAAGATTGACATTTTTTTATATAGGATTCAATATCGGTTCGCATGTTTTTCCAGAAATATCGTTCTTTAATGCGGCTAAGCATCCTGTTGGTTCCAAGATGACCAGCAATAGGTAAGTCATGGTTTTCCTTAAGAATTTTTGGAATTTCATTCAACGTTGGATATATTATTTGGTCATGATATATATGAACTCTGATATTGGTTCCATCAAACAGATAGCTCAACATATTATAAATTTTTACGAAAGAATGCCTATCGAATGGATTTTTGAAATCGGATATACATATGTCATTTTCAGTTGGATAAGTCATCATAATCTCATCTCGTACGTATTTTAAGGATCTGAATATATCTGGGTATGAATGATCGTCGAAATAGTGAACCTTCGTGAACGTGAATAGGTAAGTTTTATTTTCATATTCTAAAGGTAAGCAGGTATATAGACTTCGCTCTAGATTTAAAAATTCGTTGCGAGTAGGTTCCGGACAATTATTAATTATTTCCTGGACGTAGGGCATTGATTCGTCCAAGTCTACTGAGGTAGGTATTATTATCAATTTTTGGGTGTTCTTGAGCAGGCTATTATTGTGTTCTATTATTTGTGTGTTAAAGGACGTTATAGGTGATTTCAAGAAATTGTTATATGTTTCGTCGGGTGAAGGTAAGGATCTTTGTGGTGCGACAGAATTTTCTATCTCGTTTGAGGCCGTTCGTAAGGTTTCGTGATTTTCAGTCACGGGCAAGTATAGTTCTTCCAAAGTGACTAGAGGTTGCTCTGGATTTGACTTGGGACTTGGTATGTTTGTTGGTATCGACGTCAGTTCCGGTATTTGAGGATGTGGTTGAGGGTTAGGAATTTCGGGTAGAGATGGCACTTGCCAACTGGTTGACGGTTGAGGATTAATGATCGGATTTGGATTCATGTTATTGGGCGTGACTGGTTTTTCGATAGGAACAGGAGGGGTTAAGGGTGTAAAATCTAGATCCCTTTCATCCATAGGGCTGAATGTTACCTTGGCCCAATCAGTAAGTTCGTTATCGTCAACAGGTGGTCCCGGCAAAAGTGTCGGGACGTTAGTTAATGGTAATGGATTCTCGTTGGCCCATTCACTTAGCTCATTATCGCTAATAGAGGGTTCTGGTAGAAGTGTTGGGTCGCTGCTTAATGGTAACGGATTATTGATTTCTGGATATATGGGATTAACAGGATAACGGGACAAAGCATCTGCAGCTGAATTAAGTTTACCCTTTCTATAGACTATTTCGTAGTCAAACTCTTCGAGCTTGAGACGCCATCTTTGTAATTTACTTGACGGGTCTTTATGATTAAAGAGCCATTTTAAAGGGCGATGGTCAGTGACAATTTGGAATCTTTGGCCGTAGAGGTATGGTCTAAAGGTTTTGCATCCGAATAATATCGCCAACAGTTCCTTCTCCGTAGTACTATAGTTGCTCTCGCTTTTATTGAGAGTTCGAGAAGCGTAGGCGATTGGTCGTTCTTGACCATAGGGACCCTGAGAAAGAACCGCTCCAAGGGCGTAGTTTGATGCATCCGTCGTGAGCGTAAAAGGCTTTGTGAAATCGGGATAACAAAGGACGGGAGCTGATGTAAGTTTATTTTTTAGGGTTTCTAATGCTATCTGTTGTTGGTTTTGCCAAACAAAGGGTTGATCTTTCTTTAGGAGACTAGTTAAAGGTTTAGCGGTTTTAGAGAAGTCGGGTATAAACCGTCTATAGTAGGATACCAGTCCGAGAAATGATTTTATGTCCTTAGGGTTCTGTGGAGTAGGAAATTGGAGTACGGCTTTAATTTTGTCTGGATTCGGCCTGACGCCGTCGGCAGAAATGACATGACCAAGGTAGGCGACCTCTCGGCGTAAGAATTCGCACTTGTCAGGTTGCAACTTAAGGTTAAAATTTCGCATTCTTTGGAAAATTAGTTCTAAATTTTGTATGTGTGTCTTTATGTCGTGAGAGTAGCAAATGACGTCATCGAGATATATGAAGCAACGTATACCTTGTAGTCCAGAGAGAGCAGAGTTCATCAACCTCTGAAAAGTTGAAGGTGCATTTTTTAAACCAAACGGCATACGAAGAAATTGAAAATGACCTTCTGGGACAGTGAATGCTGTTTTGGATTTATCCTCTTCATTTAATAAAATCTGGTGAAAGCCAGATGCAAGGTCTAAAGTTGAGAAGTAAGTACTTTGGCCTAATTGGTCGAGAATTTCTGTAATTTGGGGAATGGGATATGTATCGCCGATTGTTACATCGTTCAGTTTTCTATAGTCTATTACGACTCTCCATTTTTGGATATTAGACGCATCTAGTTTCTTTGGTACGACCCATATTGGGGATGACCATGGTGAGTTTGATGGTTCAATTATATTTTGATTTAACATTTTAGTGATTTGGTTCCGAACTTCAGTTTTATGCACCTCAGGAAACCGGTAAGTTTTGGTGTGAATTGGGGCGTCTGTAGTTGTCCTTATATCATGTTTTAACGCATTGGTAAACGTCAGGTTCTCGCTCGGGAGATGAAAAATATCGGAGTAATCTGAACATAATTGCATAAGGGCACCCTTTTCTTCATCATTAAGGTGAGAGACCCGTAGCTGTTTTAGAACTTCTTCTGTGCGTTTAGTAGCATTAGAATAAGCATTTATATGGTTAACTGTCGCGGATTGATATTCATCGAGTTCGCAAGGCTCAATCGGAATCAATTTTAAATTTAAATTCGATTTTAAGTTAATTTCTCTTTCAGAAGTGTTGACTACAGATAAATTTATTCTATTATTTTCTTTAACCTGAACTATGCAATTTGCTATTAATAATGATTCGGAAATTTTTTGATCCAAAACCAATCCTTCCTTTATTTCTGGATTTAAAACAGAGCATTCGATAATTTGTTCAGTTCTAGGGGGAATAACGTAAGCAGGATCGTTGAAGTGTAGTTTTAATGCCGCCTTCCCGATTTTAAGTATGTCTTTATTATAATCTATATTACAATTAAGCGCGTTTAGCATGTCGGAGCCAATAATGCCATCATAGGGTAAATAAATTTTGTCAATAACATGAAATTTGTGAGAAACGTTTGATTTAGCAATTTTTAATTTTAATTGAAAATGACCTCGTGTAAGGATAGGATTTTCTGATGAGTCAATACCCTTAAGTTGAATAGTCTCCTTTATAAGTTTAGGATGATTTTGCAGGCACGAATGTTTAATTAGGCTCACAGAGGATCCTGAGTCAACAAGTAAGGAGAGAGGAATATCGGATACTAAGGATTCTACGATTACGTGTGGTAGGAGCATAATAGCTGGGTTATTGGTGATTTCAAAAATGTTGGATTTAGTATTACTATAGCCACTATAAGGTTGGGGCTGGTTACCCTGTTTGTAATTGGCCTTAGAATAAGTGTTAGCCTGACAATCATGTAGCGACGCAGGCTTAGAATTATGTTGGATTTTAGAAATCTGACTTCCATGTAGCGGAGTCAGGACCTTGTGATTAGAGTCAATAGATTTAACATTATGGTTATGAGTAAGTGTATCGATTTGTACTCGACTAAGTCCCGCACGATACTGGGACGAGACATTTACTCGTTTTTTGAGCTAAAGTCTACGGTGTCATAGCCCTCTGTGGGGTTAGCTACACTTATTAATTTACCTTCATCAGGGTTGTCGGTCACAAAATGAACACGGTGTTGCGTCTTAGAATTGTTTGTGTTGAATTTAAACCATTCATTATTATACTGTCGCTTACGACATTGTTCTAGCGTGTGTCCCGGTATCTTGCAGTATCTGCAGAATATTTCCGAGCTACTGGTTGAAGCCTGATTTTGATTATTATGATAATTACTAGATGACTTAAAATTTGATTGGTTTGGGCTATTACGGTTGAATTTATTATTTTGTTGATTATAGGAATATTGGTTAAAATTAGACCTCATTTTTGGTTTCTCTAATCTCGCGCTAGACTGTGAATTTTTATAAAGAAATTGTTGAATCTTTTCCTCCGAAATTGCTATATTGACAGCTTCATTAAGAGTTCTAGGGGATTTACACCGGATTATGTTTGATATACGTGGTGTTAGTCCCATTTGGAAGTGATGAAGCGCCAATTCTTCCATGGCCGCTGTCCTTCCTATCATTTCCCTACTTTTGTGACCATGACTTATTGATATTTCTGTAAGGAGTTGCGATAAACAAGTTTCAACCCTCAACGCATACTGGCTAACAGGTTCGTTTGATAGCTGTTTGCACTCTTGAAGGTCTGTCAGTAAGTGAGCGTAATGCTTCCGCTCGCTGAATTGTGTTTTCAAAAATTCTTTGAGTTGTGGCCAGTTTAAAAATTCTTTAATCGAGCAAGCGATTTGGGCTTTACCTTGTAGTTGGCAAAGTATATATTTGAATAATATATCTTTCTGTGGTTCTGTGGCTAGGTCATAGGCATTGCTACAGTTTACTAGGAATGAGTTCAGGGTTTCCCTCGAGCCATCGTATGGTTTTATGAATTTTAATAAAGTTGAAAGATCTAATTCTATCTTAGTTGATGCGCCAGCAGTGTTGGTGCCAGTTTTTTTCTTGGACCTAGTAACAGGTCCAGATGGAAGCGACTCCACGGGAGGAGTGCAAGTAACACCATCCTGCTCGGTAGTTAAATATATGTCAGGATTTTCGAATTTTGGGCTCGGAGCTCTGCTGTTTGCCATTTTTAATGTATATAGTATGTATAAATGTATTGGGTTACAAAATCTATATTTAATAAATTTGAATAATTTGATGTGTATAAAAGTTTTCTTATATTATAATCTAACAATATTGTTATAACAGTTAATTATGATGATGAATCGCAATGACTAAATGACAAAAATAGAATTGACTTACAGGAATGCAGCTAGAGCGATAGCGATGCGCCTTATCATTGCTGTTCGTCCCACGCGTCGTCTTGCGTATCGTGTTTCCAAGCCTCCAAACGTTGCGTTGATCGATTATACTCTCGGTCACAGATTCGATGTTTATTATATGAATATGGATTTACTTCATGAGGTGTGCACTGATGATTTTATTTATAATGAGAACTAAATATATATTGTCTGTCACACAATTTCAACGTCTTTAGAAAACACTAAAATCGCGTACTTTTTGGATATTAAATCGATATTAAATCGCTTGTGTGTGTTTAAACTTTGAAGGATAGAGACGTTTTTCCTGGGACCCGTCAGATCCCTTTTCCGCTGCCACCAATGTTAAGAGCCTCAAGGCGGAAGTCTTTTTAAAAAAAAACTATATTTAATTTTAATGCACACGTCTAGCGTGGATGGAAGATGGAATTGAGACTGATGGGACGGATACGTATTAACACCTACTAAAGGATAGAAGTGCTAGATAGGTAGGATAGGGATGCTGAGTAATGAATAAGGTTGGCAGGTCAGGGTTATAACAGTACGTAATGGTTGTATCGGTATAAGTCAGCTTACGGTAGATGCCAAAAACATGCTTGTTATCATGTTTAGTAATCGATAAATCGAGAAAGTTTAAAGTGTTACCCTCCTCCAATTCTACTTTAAACTTAATTTTCGCATGTTTTTTGTTGAGATCTCTTACGAATATATCAAACTGTCTTTCCGTACCTGTCCAACATATAATACAATCGTCCACATACCTATAGTAGTATAATAAGTTTTTATTCTTGACAATGTACTTGCGTTCAAAATCGTCCATGAAAATTTCCGCCATCAAGGGACTTAAAGGGGAACCCATTGCTAAGCCATCCTTTTGTATGTAAAATTGGTTATTAAATCTGAAATAATTTTGTTCCATGCATACACTCGTCAGATCTATTAATTCCTTGCATTCAACAGGAGGTAATGATTTTTGTTCTAGAGAATGTTTTATAATCTGCAGTGTTTCCTTGCATGGAACATTTGTGAAAAGACTGTCTACATCAAGTGATATTAATTTTGTCCGAGATGGCAAATTCAAATCTTTGATTTTATTCACTAAATCAATACTATTTTTAATAGCATATTTTGGCCGAAAATGTATTTTTTCTTTAATAATATTATTCAGTAATTTGGTTAAATGGTACGCGGGTGATCCAATATATGAAACAACGGGGTGAATGTCTATATTTAATTTATGTATTTTTGGTAAACCGTAAAGAGATGGAGCTTTTGGGTTCATAGTGATCAACCTTTTCTTCGATGATTCTGTATTGAATAAATATTTAGTATTATAATACTGTAATAGTAATATAATATATAAATAATTATAATACAATGCTACACAGGACGCTGAGAAATTATGATGTCCATGTTGCTTACAAGACTAATAATACACTAAGAAATATTTGTAACAACAAAGACAAAATAGATTGCAAATATTTATCTGGTGTTTACAAATTAAAATGCTCACAGTGTAACGGCTTGTACGTAGGCCAAACTGGGCGCAATTTCGAAACTAGATATAAAGAACATATCTCAGCGTTTAGGAACGATCAGCCCCAAAAATCCCATTTCTCAAAACATCTACTAGAGACAGGACATAACGTTAGTAGCGGCCATACGTTCCAGGTTTTACATAAATGCGACAAGGGATTTCGAATAACTGTGTTGGAACAACTCGAAATAATAAAACATAAAAATAATAAATCGATTGCATTGTTGAATGACCAAACCGATTTAACGAATTCTCCCATAATACGGTTATTAGGTGGGGGTAGTGGGGGAACCAGCTAATATAAGGCGGGTGCTTGGGCCTGCACGTCACTTAACGATTACTAATCGTAGAGTCTACATCCTGAGGATGCCTCGGTGTCGGGGCGAAACGTGCGTAGATTGTTTGGTGGTGGTCTTTTACTGTGGTTGTGGTGCATATGGGGTGGTGGTGCATGCGAGTGTACGCATATGCAGTGTAGGAAAGGAGGGCGGTGCTATATGCATGCATATGCGTGCACTCACACATTTGCAGTAAAGACTGCGTGTTTCGCGGGATAATTGCTAATTAATATAATATAATTTAATATCTTATGTGTGATAATTCTCGATTGTGGTAGCTAACAGAGGTAGCAAGGACAAAATATGTCCATTTGATGATTCTCTCTATTCGATCTAATTAAAATAAGTACAAATTAGAGTAAAATAAAAATAAAATGAAAAATTACATACAAACTAATATTTAGTGAACCACGAAATGAGGCAAGAGAGATTACAAGAATAAAAATGTTATTAAAATAATTAATCAATGAATAAAATAATCAAAATAACAATAAAATTCATAAAAATGTTAAACAACATGTATTTAAGTAGGTATAATAAAGTAACTATTAACGTAAAAAAATATAATAAAGAAACTGTTAACTATATTGATGTGTGTTTAATATGATGTATCATCATCATCATCATTAGACTCTACACGTCCACTACTGACTTTTTTAAATATATTTTTTTATGTCATAAGAAGGCATAAAATTGGTATTTAATGACATAGGCCTCTCTTTTAATGTATGTATGTATACAATTATATGTATGTATGTATACAATTATATGTACGTATGTATACAATTATATGTATGTATACAATTACATAGCGCTTCATAATCTCTTAGGGCCCCACAGAAATATTAATTTATGTCTGCGCTTTTAAAAATGAGTGACATTTGTCGGGGTTTTGTTGATGGCTGGCCGCTGGTCGCCGAGCGAGGCCGCGCTCAATCAACGTTATGGTGTCATACATCATAAGGTTTTCGTGGTCTTTACAGAAAATGGATAAGAAGTAGTTTTGTTTACGAATACTTATATCTAACTCAGCCGTATTCCAGTTACAAGAGACATAGTATAAGAAGGGCAGATACGTATAAGTCGTATTGTTTTCAGGACACCATTTGGCGTAGCGAGGCGTTACGGCACAGTACGTCCGTAGAGTACTCATCGGTCGTCAGAGTACATATTTTAAATTATATATTTCTTAAATCTTTAAAAGTAATAGGCTAAAACAGGTTCAAATAAGTAGCGGCTTTACCTTCCTGTTCTTTTTTAGTATTCAGAATAAATACCCAGTACAATGGATTATCCTAAAAGCTCACAAGACAAGTAAAGTGTCAGTCGGATACACCCTCCTGATTTATCTTTGATCAGATCACTGTTAGCTACAATAGGCTTTTTGTAAATAAAATAGTTTTTCCTGCGAGTCCTTTTGGTAGCTAATAGTATAAATAAAGGTACGCACTGGTTCCGTTCCCAGTCGATTTATAAAAATGTCGTCTCGACTGACTGAACCCAGTTTAAATCTTTTTTACGTGACTGCCTCAGAAGAGAGATGATTTCGGGAGTTTGTATGTGTTATGTATGTGCTATGTATGTGTATATCCATTTTAGAGGTGTACAACCTAAATGATGTATAAAGTTTGATTCAATTACTCGTATATTATAGGAGTGACCAAGAATGAAATATTTTGCGACATGGTGTCGTCAAAAAATCTATGATTTTATTAAAGTATTCGCTGTATTTTTGTAATATTTTTGCAATATATTGAAACAATAAAAACATTGAATTCATTTAAAACCCATCATAGTGTTTTAGTACTTAGGTATATTGCTTGAACCATAACTTTTGGTATTGCATGCAGTGCTTAAGGTTCACATACCGTATGTCTAAATCTACGTCTCCACAAAATACTATGTATGCCATAACGAACGGTCACAGCAAGTTTTCTTTTTCGCAGACTCCTTATTTACAGATTTGTTATACTGTTCCTGTACTGTTCGCCAATTTCTGTCATTTGAGATCAATTTCAGCCGAAGACGGTGTAGTAGGTCAGTTAGGTTGGCAGTGTCAATCGGTACAGTACGAATTACTTATGCTTCTACATTCATACCGACCTCACACTAATGAACAAAAGTATATATTATTGTATGGCTCCGAAGACATTTAATAAACCAATGACTTGGTGAAACTTTACTACTGACAAATTTAAGAATAATTAATATTCTATTTAATTTTAATATTAATATTTATTGGACCGGGTGTATTATAATGTTACTGACTTTTTAAATGATAAAATTCCATAAATTAACATTGTTCTACATTTTGAATTTACGATAAAATTCTATAATAATTTGTGTTGTGTTCTATAATTTGACTTTATTCAATATTATTGACTTTCCAACATATTTGTAAGCCTAACAGGCAGACCATAGAGAAACACGTAAAATAATTATACTTAAGCTGTACCGTCACTTTACCTATGTGTCACAAATACATATCTATTATTGTTAGTATTATTGTTAGTATTATTATTAGTATTATTATCACACTTAGGCTTATCAATAAACTAATAAAAGAGTGATCGACGAAAAATCCTTTACAAAATGTTTCAACCCTAAAAGTATTTAATAAATTACTATAATATTATAAATAGTTGCAAAGGTCGTATTTATTGGTCTTTAACAATTGGTATCCTTCCAAAATCCCAGTGTTTGGTTGTGTGTAGCCTTTTCCGGGGTTTCGTTAACAATTGGCTGGTGTCCGTTAATTTGGTTACTCGCCGGTTCCAGCCGCAATTAACTAAATTATCCTCCCAGACTCGCCCGGGTGATCCTCTCGTCCGACCTCTAACCCTCCCAGACTCGCCCGGGTGATCCTCTCGTCCGACCT
Source organism: Helleia helle (assembly GCA_963853865.1). Classification (NCBI taxonomy): domain Eukaryota; kingdom Metazoa; phylum Arthropoda; class Insecta; order Lepidoptera; family Lycaenidae; genus Helleia; species Helleia helle. The sequence goes on from OY971424.1 coordinate 22,629,552, forward strand.
CTAACCCTCCCAGACTCGCCTGGGTGATCCTCTCGTCCGACCTCTAACCCTCCCAGACTCGCCCGGGTGATCCTCTCGTCCGACTCTAACCCTCCCAGACTCGCCCGGGTGATCCTCTGTTACGACTCTAACCCTCCCAGACTCGCCCGGGTGATCCTCTCGTCCGACCTCTAACCCTCCCAGACTCGCCCGGGTGATCCTCTCGTCCGACTCTAACCCTCCCAGACTCGCCCGGGTGATCCTCTCGTCCGACCTCTAACCCTCCCAGACTCGCCCGGGTGATCCTCTCGTCCGACCTCTAACCCTCCCAGACTCGCCCGGGTGATCCTCTCGTCCGACCTCTAACCCTCCCAGACTCGCCCGGGTGATCCTCTCGTCCGACCTCTAACCCTCCCAGACTCGCCCGGGTGATCCTCTCGTCCGACATCTAACCCTCCCAGACTCGCCCGGGTGATCCTCTCGTCCGACCTCTAACCCTCCCAGACTCGCCCGGGTGATCCTCTCGTCCCACCTCTCACTTTTAGGCTTTTATACCAATTTTTAGATTCATATGACATACAAACATATTTCGTTATTTCTATGTTATTATTCACGCACTTTATATTTAAATTTAATAATTTAAATAAATTTAAATTTTTGTTAATAAAGGATACCAAATTCGGCCATCTTATTGTTTCTAATCTTGACATACCTAGTGTCATTGTCACAAATAAGACGAATCTAATGACACTTCCCAAAATAAAATCCATCAAACCGTCCAGGTTGAAGAGGGCTCGAGCGTGTCAAATAAATAGACATATATACAAACATACACTCGAAAAACATAACCCTCTTTCTTACGCAGTCAGATATAAATGTTCGTGAACTGTTCATGAACTTGGAACGTGTGTAAACACGTGAGTAATACTTTGTTTTAATTGTCGATTTCCAAATCCGTTATTAGATACTTCGAATTGTCTTTATTAGATACTTCGGTACACTGATAAAGTAGACAGAAGTTTTATCCAAGAATTGTTCAAAAGTTCCCAACAATCTTTACTCAAACAATTCCTACTACTTAATGATAATAAGTGTTAAAAACGTCGTGAATATAAAATACTGCTACGTACTTAACATTGTACAGTGACAATATGTCCGTAATAATACGTATCAATTGGACCGATTAGGTACTTTTTACCAGATATACGACCGTCGGTCAGCGCTCGACATTTGAAAGATCTATGCAAGAAGCTAACTTAAGACTTGCTGCTGCCTCCACTGACCTCGGGATATCACGGAAGAATATTCCATCATCATCCCGCGGCCCTGTATCGTGTCACCATTAGACATCGAGCATATAATCGGAATAGAGTGGTAATGTTATGTGTTTTGTATGAAAACAAATTCTGCCAATTTTGTGCTGTGATGCTGTGTCCTTTCTGCGCTCTGATTGGCCGACTGATGGCCATTGACGGATGATTGGCACTGACTAGTTAAGAATTTTACGGCTTACGTTCCTACCCATCTGGTTATAAGATCGATGCCAATTTAATATTACCAACCGTTCTTTCATGTTTAATGTGTGTTAAAAATGTTTGTTACGAAACTAAGACGAATGACAATGTTAAATTTTTAAACTTAACATTGTGTAATCTGTTCACTAGAAGACAATTCACAGGATTATATTATACAGTTCAATCACAGTAACATTAGGAATTTAGGACGAGCGCGACTGAGCCTGACGGTCGGCCATCTTAAATATTCTGTGAGATGTCTTTGTCGCGGCCTTCGGAGTGATAAAGTGTGTTTATAATTCAGAAGCACTTGGCCGGTGCGAAGACCATCGTCCTGCCGTTGTGAAACCTCAAACCACAGCTCAGACTATGATAATTTATACAACACAAATTACTTTGAATTTATGATTAATATACAACAATTTCAACAGGAATTTAATGTTCTGGTGAATTGAAATAAAAAAATATCTTGGTGCTCATTAATAGAGGCTAATGTCCAGAGCAGACGGATACCGACTGACAATGATGACGATTTATTATTACAGCCTATTAACGATTGTAGAAAAAGTATTTTTTCAATCCAAAACGATGTTTCGATGAAATTGTTTCAAGATAGTTAATACCTAGGTAACACTGAAAATGTTTAGAAAATGAAAAACGGCTTAATGTAGAAAGTTGCCAATACTTTTATTGATTTTCGAAGTAATCTCCGTTTCTTTCTACACATCGTCACATTCGATGGAACCACTGAGAAAAGCAGTGGGCCCATTCTTCCTTAGGAGTCTCTTCTATGGCATTTTCGTACGCTTTCACCGCATCTTCAGGGCTCGTAAAGCGAATAACTCGAATTTTATCTTTAGTTCTTGGGAATAAATGAAAGTCGCAGGGCGCCAGGTCAGGACTGTAAGGCGGATGACTCATTATCTCGACACCTGCCATAGTCAAATATTCAACAGTCCGTTTTGCGGAGTGCGCTGAAGCATTGTCGTGGTGAAGGAGGATCCTGCTTCGAGGGCGCTGCTGTCGAATTTTTTCCAAGACAGCAGACAAACAGCGATTGATATACCAGTCTGCAGTAACTGTCCTTCCATCTTATAGCACAACTGTCGCGAACTGACCTTTCCGACCAAAGAATGAGGCAATCATCTTTTTTCCTTGACTTCTTCCTTTCTTTACCTTAGTTGGCCGATCCTCGAAAGGAAACACCCACTGAGCTGATTGTCTTTTGGTTTCGGGTTCGTAGCAATATATACAGTTTTCATCACCTGTGATGATGACAAATACAGCATTTGAGTTACCACCGTTGAACTTATCTAACATTTGGCGACACCAGTCCATGCGGAGGCGTTTCTGGTCGTCGGTTAAAGTATGGGGAATCCATCTGGTACAAAGCTTCCTGACACCTAAATGTTCGTGTAATATTTTTTAAACTTGACTCATACCAATGCCTAGGCTTGCCCGTATCTGCTGATAGGTCACTCTCTTATCTTCCTCTATCATGCGTCGCACAGCACTGATGTTATCTTCAGTAGTCGCTGTTAAAGGACGTCCCTCACGCGGATCATCACTGAGATTGCTACGTCCACGCTTAAACTCGTTAAACCAATTGTAAATAGTGGCACGAGATGGGGCATTATTAAAAAATGCTAATCGCAGCCTATCATAGCTTTGTTGTTGAGTAAGCCCACAACGAAAGTCATAATAAATCATTGACCGAAAATTTTCTCGCGTTATGTCCATTTTCACGTGTAACAAGAGTTTTAGATTTGTCGCCAATTCACAAAAACAAATGACAAATGAATGCAATATACAACATCAGGTTACCAAAGAGATCTAAAATTGAAATTCAAAAAAAGTTTTCATTTTCAATATTTCTATCTAACTGGCCAGTTCTAAACATTTTCAGTGTTACCCACGTAGAATCAGGCGTTACTTTGCGGAAATCAATATATAAGTTATTAAATTATATTATATTAATTAGCAATCATCCCGCGAAACACGCAGTCTTTACAGCAAATGCATGCATATAGCACCGCCCTCCTTTCCCACACTGCATATGCGTACACTCGCATGCACCACCACCCCACATGCACCACAACCACAGTAAAAGACCACCACCAAACAATCTACGCACGTTTCGCCCCGACACCGAGGCATCCTCAGGATGTAGACTCTACGATTAGTAATCGGGATATGCTAATTAATATAATATAATTTAATATCTTATTTTCAGTGAGACAATTTTATTTGGTGGAGCTGTCGATAGCGACTGGGAATCTCTGCTCTACTTACCTAAGTGAGTTTCCATGTAGTTGTCAACACGTCACTTATACAGGAATCGATGCAGGAACGTTATTTTTTTATAAGTTATAGGTTACATAGAGAAAGTGGGTTGTTAATAAAAGTAATAAACAAAATTATAACCGACTTCAAAAAGTAAAATAACTTAAAAGTAATAAAATAATCGCGTTTCTTAAATTTTTGTGTCTACAACTAATAATCATCTTGTACTTCTATAATGTGTTTACCACGTCATTATTGCTACTTTTCCTCCCTAGTCCCTCCGGATCATTTTACGGTGCAGACAGACGTCTGTCTCTGTTACTGTTTAAATACAAAAGTAAAAATTAAATTCAGTGTAATAATAGGAGTGCATAAACCATAAGAAAGTATCGGTAATTGTGTGGCTTCGAAGTGAGTGCTACGTGTCTTAGCGTCTACGCGTGCATGGTGGGTGTGGCCGTAGCAACAGAGTGCATCACTGTGCTACGCCGAACGCTACGGGCCCTCGTCTACGGCATGCTCCTAGCTATCTCTGTGCTCCTGGTACTTTATTTTACTGAAGATACGCGTTTTAGCGACTACGCCTAGGGTCGCTCCGTCTGCGGGACATCGATTGTGAGTTGCCGTAATTCATAAGCGATACCAAGTTTATTTTCTCGGGTACTCCAGGTGTCATCTTTTGTCAGAAATATGCCTCTTAAGCGTACACCTCCCAGCACCCCCCCACTCTCGAAGACTTAAAGGAAGCTAGGTTGAACGCCCCAAAAGCTTCTTTTTCGGGCTCCGCGCCAGATTTATCTAACGAGGAGCGAAGCAATGTAACTATGAGGCGCAAGCAGGATGAGTCTTATATCAAAAAATTCATAACCGAAATTAAGGATATGCTTGCTAAATCAAACTCTCAAAATGAAAGCAAATTCACCTCATTGCAATCCTCCATGAGAGAAATCTTGACACAAAATACAGAAATAAAAGACTCCATTGCTTTTGTCTCTAAGCAGTACGAAGATATGAAAGCTAAATACGAGAAGTTGGAAAAACAGAGGAATGAAGATCGTCTGTATATTGATCAGCTTGAAAAGAAAATCGAGTCGCTGGAACGAACGTCTGCCTCGACTAAACTTGAACTAAGAAATATCCCTAAGATTACCGGTGAAAATAAGGATAGTTTAGGTAAAATTGCTTCAAAAGCTGCAGATGTTATCGACTTTCCTTTACAGAAACAAGATATCAAAGATATTTATCGTACAAAAAGTAAAACTGGACATGGAGCAATTATTGTGGAATTGGGAAGCGTTATAATAAAAGAAAATATAATTGAAAAGGCACGCAAATTTAACAAAATGAATCCTGCTAACAAATTGAACACGGCACACTTAAGTTTGGAAGGAGCAGCAAAGCCATTTTTTATTTCAGAATGTCTATCGCCCTGCGAAAAACGATTAAATTATCTTGCTCGAGCATTTGCTCAAGAAAATGGATACAAATTCTGCTGGTCCTCATTTGGAAGAACCTACCTGAGACAAGATGAAGGTAAACGGCATATTAGAATCGATAGTGAGGGTGATTTAAATAAACTTCGTCTGAAACAATGACTTTTTGAGGTCCCTACAATACCTTTCCTGTTAGTGAAATTCCCGCACTTAATTATTGTTTTTATAGATATTGTTTTATTTTTTTATATATTATATTATAGTCTTACTTTATATATACACACTTATACTCTGTTCATAATATTGTATTTTACATAGCCAAAAAATTATACATTCTTAGTCTAGTGATCATGTTGAAATCGAGATCTTATGTTTGTAAAAATGTCAGCATTTCTCAGACACAATTAGCTGCGACAAATAGCTTAATATTAAAAAATGGCTAGATTCCTTAATAATATAAATAATGATATTGATTATATAACAGTGGCGACCGCCTATAGTTGTGATATAAATACTTGTAATGATTTAGTTAAGAAATCGGGAAACTCTCTAAAAATCATAACACAAAACATCCGTAGCGTTTATAAAAATATTGATTCATCTTTATTCTTTCATTTTTGCATTGCATTCTTGGCCCATATAGCTCATCTGTACTTTGATCCAGATATAATAATTTTAACTGAATGCTGGTTAAACGATAATAAACCCATACCGAGTCTCAAGGATTATAATTACTATTTCACAAAAAAATGTTTAAATCAAAATGACGGTATTATAATATACGCTAAACAAAATATAAATTGCGAAATTGAAGAACCAAATCCCAAAGATGCAAACTTTCTGCTAGCTAAAATAGAACCAGATATTGTACTTTTAGCTATTTATAGATCACCATCCTTTTACTACACTGAGCGCTTTTTGAATGCTTTAAATGATATTGTTAAATCTATAAAATCTAAGAATATATTTTTAATAGGTGATATAAATATCGATATAAAACTTGGTAACGATGACAGAAACAGTAACTCTTACTTAAATTTAACCAGTGAATTGGGTTTTCTGCCAGGCCACACACATCCAACACGATTAAGCAATTGTCTCGATCACGTAATGGTTATAACTGTTTTACAAACTAGTGTTATAGTTATAAATTCCACCGTAACTGATCACGACTCTATTCTAATAATTTTGTCCCATAACAGTAAACGGACTAATACTCAGTGCCCTTCCATTGTTGAAAGAGTCGATTATGGTGAAGCTATAAAATATGTGGAATTGGCTGATTTTACTTTTATGAACAATAAGCAAGACGCCGAGTCCGCTGCGACTCGATTTGTGGAAATACTGTCATCTGCTATTAAAGCTAACACTAAAAAAGTCCGGGTACCCAGGCGCAAAAAATCTCTTAAGCCCTGGATGACTCCGGGCCTACTTCGCTGTATCCGTCACCGGGATAAGCTGCATCTTAATTTAAAAAGGGACCCTCAAAATGAAGTTCTTAAAATAACCTACAAAAGGTACAGGAATTTTTGTTGCTCATTACTAAGAAAACTGAAGCGCGAATACGATAAATTCATTTTAAAAAGCGTAAAATCAAGTAAAGAAACCTGGGCTGCAATCAAATGTGTCACCAATAGTTCAAGTAAAAAATCTTCTGCCGATGAGTTAATTAGAAATTGTGATGCATTGGATGCGGTTGAGGACATAAATAGTTACTTTTCTAATGTTGGCAGAGAGCTAGCTGAAAAACTTGTAGGGTGTGAGAAAAAATACATAAATACAAAATCTAATCGCTTGACTAACTCCTTCGTACTAATGCCACCAGATGAGGTAGAGGTGGAATCTCTCATCTTAAGCTTAAAAAATGATTGTGCCACTGGTTGGTACTCTATACCAGCTCAATTTCTAAAAATGATAAGGCATGTCATTGTATCGCCACTTAATGTCTTGTTTCAGACATGTTTTAGGGAAGGCTGCTTTCCAAAAGTCTTCAAAATGTCTCTTATTACTCCTGTTCACAAGGGTGGGGCACGGGATGGTGTTGCAAACTACAGACCGATTTCTGTGCTTGCAGCACTATCTAAAATCCTAGAAAAGATGCTTAACGTGAGGTTAATACAATTTTTAAATCGGTACAACATTCTGTCCAGCTCACAATTTGGTTTCAGAATGGGTATGTCGACAGAAGACGCTGTGGGTAGCTTGATAGAGTATGTCACCGAAAAACTTGACAGGAAACAAAAATGCCTTGGTGTTTTCCTTGATCTTGCCAAGGCATTTGATACCGTCTCGATACCTATACTTGTGGACAAATTGGCCCTGCTTATATTTAAAGATTTCCTTAGTGGTCGGGTGCAAAGGGTTAAGATTAATAATTATATTAGTTCTGACGCAAATGTAACTTTTGGAGTTCCCCAAGGCAGTATTCTTGGTCCAAGTCTTTTCCTTATTTACATAAACGACCTATGTAATATGTCCCTAACTAGTTGCAGGCTATTTACCTATGCCGATGATACGGCTAGTTTTTTATGGGGACACCTGGACCGAGATACAAAATATTGCCGAAAGCGGACTGCAGAAGGAAGGTGGCTAAATGGCTCAGAGAAAACTTACTTACTTTAAATATCGCTAAAACTTCGTATATTCAGTTCCTAACTATTAATTCCCATATGACTGATATTAATCTTAAAATACACACATGTGTCTCTGAGTGAAATTGTACTTGCATAAATATTACTAAATCCAATACCATTAAATACCTCGGTATCGAATTGGACTATAAATTGAGTTGGCTTCCTCACATTGAGATTATAACGGCACGCACGCGAAAACTAATATGGACATTCAAAAAATTACGTTATGCCGCTGAATTCGAACTACTCCGCACTGTTTACTTTGCCCTAGCACAATCGGTTATTGGATATTGCGTGAGCGTGTGGGGTGGAGCCTGAAAGTCACATCTGATTCAGCTTGAAAGAGCCCACAGGTCTTTACTAAAAGTAATGACTTTCAAACCCCACAGATTTTCAACCACACTTTTATATAAACAGTGTGAGCTGCTCAGTGTTAGACAGTTATTCGTCTTTAATATAATAGCCAAACAACATGTCCATACCCCTTATAACCCAGAATTTTGCAATAATAAACGCCGTATACCAAATGTACTCCCCACAGCAAATTTCCGTACTACCTTTGCAAGGCGACAACGAGCATATCTCTCAGTCTTTCTATATAATAAAATAAACAAAAAATTAAATTTCTATCCTCTTTCACTACATGACTGCAAATCAATTGTTAAGACTTTGCTTTTGTCCTAAAATTATGAGGAAACAGAAGATCTATTTAACTAACATGCTACAATATTTATTTAGTTATTTTGAATCATTAATTATATGTATTATATATACTAATATACGAGTATATGTATAATATACGAGTATATGTATGCACCCATATTCATTATAATTTATACTGAAACATTTTTTATATATGTGTTATTATGTGTTTATGTATATTATGTGTGAAAAGATCATTAGATATAATACCTAAAATTTTGAATAAGCTCTCTTGACACTTATTACGATTAATATTGGGAGAAGCCACTGACCCCTGAGATACGGGCTTTATAACCTAGTTTAGGTGTCAGAGTCTTCATAGTATTTCTGTAATTACAAATATGTCAATAAAGATTATTATTATTATTATTATATTGTATACAATTTGAGTCTCGGCTATTTGCCGGATAGAAGATTCAAGCACGGGCTAATGCCAAGTAACCTGATTCTTTAGAAGTGTTATGATTGTGATGTGGTGAAAGATGAGGACGGGTTAAGGAATCGACGAACTATAGAGCAGGTGTCAATGACCGTGGATTTTTGCATTTGTATGTATGAATTTTTATGTAAATCTATTGTTTTCAAGGCAGAATGTAGAGTTTTGGGAATGACACCGGTTGAGGATATGATAACAGGTACTATTTTAACTGTATTTTGACGCCACATTTGCTTAATCTCGTCTATGAGAGGAATGTATTTTTGTATTTTTTCATTATGCTTTTGTTTTAGGTTATTGGTGTTGGGGACGGCGATATCTATAAGGTATGTAGTCTTTTCAGATTTTATTGTGAGAGTTATGTCTGGTCTATTACTGAGGATGGTTCGATCTGTGACAATGTCGCGGTCCCAGTAAAGTTTAACAGAGCTGTTTTCAAGGACATTGCAAGGTTTGTACTTATAATAGGGTGTATGTGTCTCTATAAGTTTGTGTTTCGTTGCTAGTAGTTGGTGTATTATTTTGGCTATACTGTCGTGACGGTGTGTATATTCTTTGCTGGCTAAAGCGCTACATCCTCCAGTGATATGGTCTATAGTTTCTGTTGTTTGGTGACATAATCTGCACTTGTCGGTTTCTATATTTTCTTTTAGTATATATTTAGAGTAATTTCGTGTTTTGATTATTTGATCTTGTATTGCTATGAGAAAGCCTTCCGTTTCACTGTATATATTACCTTTTGTTAGCCAGCTGAAGGATGCATCTTGGTATATGTGGTCCTGCTCTATCTGATGTGGGAATTTGCCATGGAGCGCTTTGCCTTTCCATTTTATTATTTTATCACTATCTTTCACTATTTTATGTCGTGGATCGAATTGGTTATTATTTAGTTTTAAATGTGTACCTGAGTGGGGAATATTTATTAATGCGTTGTGTAATAGACTCGTATTGGCTTTAGTTAAAAAATAAGTTCTTAAGTTGTGTATTTGATTATAGTGCAGATTTTTTATGTCTATGACTCCGCGGCCACCTTATTTTCTTTTTAGCGTAAATCATTCGGTTGCTGAATGGATATGATGTATATTGTGTTTATAGCTAGAAGTTCGGGTTGCGATATTAAGAGCTTCGAGTTCTGTGTCTGTCCATTTTATTATTCCAAAAGAGTATGTCAATATTGGTACGGCGTAAGTATTAATAGCTTTGATTTTATTTCGGCCTGATAGTTGGGTAGATAGTATTTTATTTAGTCTTAGTTTATATTTAGATTTTAGTATATTCTTAATTTCCTTATGATTAATTGCTGTACTCTGTATATATCCTAAGTATTTATATTCTTTCTCTTGCATACTGTCTATAATGCCTCCTTGTAGTTCCAGATTATGAGGTTCCGTTTGAGTGTGCTTGCCTTTGAGGATACAGTTAATCTTACATTTATCGGTCCCGAATGTCATTTTTATATCTGTACTGAATTTTTCTGTTAATCTAAGGAGCTGTTCTAGTTGTTGCCTATCTGTAGCATAGATTTTTATGTCGTCCATATATAGCAAGTGTGTTAATTTAATTTCGTTTGTTTTATCTATTATATAACCATGGCATTTATTAAGGATTTTGGTCAGAGGATTGAGAGCTAAACAAAACCATAAAGGGCTGAGAGAGTCTCCTTGGAATATACCGCATTTGATTTTGATGGGGGATGTACTGAAGGTATCAATAGTTCTTAGATGAAGCTTTGTGGACCAAGTAGACATTAGATTTTGCAGGAGCTGAATTAATTTACAATCGACTTTATATATTTTTAAAACATGTATTAGCCAGGAATGGGGGACACTATCAAAAGCCTTTTGAAAGTCAATGTATGAGTAGTATAAGTTTTTATGGTTTTGTTTAGCGTGATTATGTACCTCAGCGTCTATAATTAACTGTTATTTGCAACCCTTAGATCCTTTAGCGCATCCTTTTTGTTCTTCCGGTATAATTGTGTTTTGTGTAATATGCGTATTAAGTTTTTGTGTTATTATGGATGTAAGCAATTTATATATGGTTGGAAGGCAAGTTATGGGACGGTATTTCGTTGGGTCAGTTGTATCATTTTTATCTTTAGGTTTTAGGTATGTGATTCCCTGTGTCAGGTATGAAGGAATAGTGCGGGGATCATATATAAATGTGTTGAAAATTTCTGCGAAATATCGGTGCGTTGCTGTGAAGTATTTTATCCAGTAATTTTGTATTTTATCCGGTCCCGGGGCTTTCCAATTTAGGGTTTTCTTTATTGCAACGGTGACATCATCTTTGCTGATTATAATTTCAGGCATTGGGATTAAATTTTGACATTCCTGTATTTCAGAATCGAGCCAAGAAGATTGCATGTTATGTTGGACAGGTTTGGACCATAAATTTTCCCAGTAGCTTTTTACTTCATCTATATTAGGCGGTTGTATAATTTTGAAATTTTCATTAGTGAGGTTTTGATAAAATAATTTTTGATTACTATGAAATAGGGTGTTATCTTTTCTTCGCGAGTTACTGATTTTAAGCCGCCGCAATCGTTTTGATTGGGTTTGTAGTTTTTGTTTAAAGTTATCTAGGAGGTCTAATAGTTGTGCTTTAGAAAGATTTTTCGGGTTAACTTTTTGCTGCTTTCTTAGAGAGAGGTTGCCTGCAAGATATTGAGTCAATTGTCCTCTTTCCTTGCGTAAGTTCTTAATTCCATTTTCAATTCTTTGTTGCCATTTTGGGTTGGTGTGATCGACTGTTTTATTTGTGCTTGTATTTTCAGGTGGGTTTTTTACTTTTTTGTTATGTAAAGTTGCAGCAGTTATGGCTGCACTATATATGGAAATGTGGATTTCATCTAGGCCAGGGGACTCCTTTTCGGCTAAATGGTTTGCTATTAAATTATTAAGTATATTAATTGTTTTAATTATGTTGCGCGTTACATTAAGTTTTGGGATAATAGGTCTAAGAGTTGGGTCAGTACCAGAATACTTTATCAACATTTCTGTAAAGATGTTTTCAATTTTCTGAGTTTCAGTGGAATCGGTATCAATAATTGTGTTGTTTGACTCTATTGTGATGGTTTGTTCAAGGGTATCTGGAATATTTGGCGAGTTGATTGGAAGATTTGTGGTTGTGATGGGAGTATGATATGGAATTATATCATTAGTAGAGGGATGGTTGTCTGTGTGCAGCATATTAGATGGTGTAATTTGTAAATCTGAACTTCGTGTGAGGTTATTTTGAATGTCCAAATCGGGATTATTTATAATTTGGGCTACAGCTGCTTTTATTTTATTTCTTTCAGGAAGTGATATTCTATTATTGCGATGAATGACTCGGATCTGGTCTGCTAGCCTTTGTTCGGATATATGACCTAATTCTGGGAAAACTTCAGTAAATTTTTTGTGCAGCGATGGTCTGAAAGCGGTGAGGTTTGATTCACATGATGTAATGCTATAGTAGCAACGGAGAAGTTCTTTGTTGATATGGTCAGTCCATTTCATCCGTTGTCTACTTTTTCCAGCGAGTGTGGTTGGAGGAAGTATGTCCTGCAAAACACTTCTTGCTGGTGTAATGTTGAGTTGTGGTTGAATTGCGTTATTGTGGTCTACGGAGTTTTGGTCAGTATTTTGTGAAGTTCTCGTAGATGGAGTGATGTCAACGATGGGCACAGGATCAGAAGCTATTGCTTCCTGTGTAGCATCATCTGACATGAATGATAAAGATGTGGACCGTGATGAAGATGAATTGTTGAGCATGTATGATTGCGGTGACGAATGAGGCGATGAAAATAAGCTGGCGGATGAGGTAGGTGATGATGGGTATGAGTGTGTGTTGCTCGTTGTTGGGATTATGTTATCTGTAGCAGTGCAGGACTTGACAGAATTAAGCGATACGGCGCCCCCCCCAGAATACGTGGGGCTGCCCGGGCCCGAAGACCCGGGGCGGACGTAGTCGCATTTTTATTCCTTTATTTGATAAAAATAAGAGTTAACAAATATGGAAAGATAGTAGGAGAAGAAACAAAGGTGGTGAAAATTAGACAAACCAAAAACAAAAACGATGCGAAAACAAGGAGTGACATATAAAAAGGCGATGAAGAGATAGAAACGAGAAAGAAAGAACCGATGATCAGCCACGTGAGTACCTCACCCCGAAGAGATTGGGGTGGCGCACCCAAGTGTTGCCCGGGGACACCAACTAGGAGGGACCGGCTTCGCCCCCTTATTATTATTATTATTATTATTATTATTATTATTTTGGAGTCGGTATCAGCTAAGTTAAATAGGTAGTAGACCAGGTACAGCAAAGAATACGTCACCATCGTCCGTCACCGGTGTCGTATTTACTGCTGTAGGTTCCTAACTATCTTGGCTGACACCGACTCCAAAAGTAACAATAATGACGTGGTAAACGCAAAAATTGTGCATTAGTAGAAGTATAAGATGATTATTAGTTGTAGACACAAAAATTAAAGAAACGCGATTATTTTATTACTTTTAAGTTATTTTACTTTTTGAAGTCGGTTATAATTTTTGTTTAAAATGTTTTATTTCTTAAATTTTAGTAATTCATTAAAGAAAGACATACAGAGATAGACATTTTGGCATATTTAACCGTATGAAGTTAGCCTAACAAAAGCTGTAAATCGTCGAGGAGTTCCCTCGACTGTCTATGATCTCCATCATCAGACCTGTAATGGCACGTATGACCCACAAGGGTGCAAAGTTCTCATCAGTATAAATTAACTAAGTCCAATCACAAGGTAGCTACTTTAAACTATTTAGGAGTTCCCTTAACTGAGCTTCGTCTTCATCATCAGACCCCCAATCACAGTCACAACCCATCTAGGTGTAAAGTTCTCATCAATACAAATTAATCAAGCCCAAGCACAAGGTTACTGAAGTAAATCGTCGAGGAGTTCCCTCGACTGTCTTCCAACTCCAGCATCAAATTGACTCTAGAACTTTATTAACTTGTAGTGCTTTAAAATGCTTATTTAAAAAAATATTAAGCGCACTAGTCGTTCCTACGATTTTAGAAAGTTTCTCTCAATTTCTCTGGGATGCCATCATTAGATCCTGGTTTCCTTATCATGGGACCATTTGGCAAGTATACCCTTTCAAACAAAAAAAGAATTTTGAAAATCAGTCCACAATTGACGGAGAAATCGGTGTATATACATAAAAAAAAATACCGGCCGAGTTGAGAACCTCCTCCTTTTTGTTGAAGTCGGTTAAAAAGTGGAAAAAATGGACAAAAATAAAAGGAAAGTTAAAGAAATTAAACAGTAGTTCAGATGTGAAACAAATGTGACAGAATAAGGCGTGTTGTGACGAGGGTAGAAATAACGTTACACATACTTATAGAAGTGGCTCTTCTTAATCGAAAATTCCTATAAGTTAAATTTTTATATTTATTATGAAAAACTGGGAGTATGCGCTCTTCATACGTTTAGAAATTAACAAGTAGCTACGACCTGCTTCGCACTGTATCCGATTAGGATCCGTGCATTGTCTTATTGTGATGCTCATATAAATAACACTATGGCTTGATAAGTTCATCATTCATATAATACCCGAAATATACATTTAAGAATGACGAAATCAGATCTAGTGTGTGAAGTATAATATAATATTTTTACGGCTGTTACGTTATGTATTTTCACGTAATGCACAAAGTTCTTAGAAAGCACCATGCTGGGACGCATAATGCATGGTGTGGCATGTGCATAATATGGTGGGTAAATGATTGATTGCCGGAGAGAACAAAACCTCTACCTAACTAATACCCGGACTAATTATAAGAAAGGAGTGATTATACTATATGTGACACATTAGTCCCATTACACTGTATACGTATACGGCTAAAAAGAAAAATAAACACAAGGTTAAATAATGACAACTGATCTGGCTTTTACAGTCTTGTTGTTGAAATACAACCGAGTTCTGACTGAATTCGATCTAGCGATGGTAAGCTCGTTGCTTCCTCCTGGTATCGACGTTGGTCTCCGTTCATCCGTGGCCAATCTTCAACTAGATTAGATTTTATCACCTTTATTCCTTAAAGCTGATAATATCTAAAACTAAAAGCTAAACGCTTAAATATTAAAGTAATCAAGAAAAAAGTTTATAGACCTCTAATAAAATGTGATATTGAATGGAAACTGATTACATAATATTTTTTTAATTATTAAGGTTTGTCGTTTAATTTTTTAAGGAGTATGTGGTTTTCTAAAGTATGATGTTCCCAACAAGATTTTTTGCAATAGACTGCCTGATAAGAAAATGATATAACATGTCAACGTTTTTAAATAAGTAAAACTATAACGAATTAGAAAGGATTTATTCACAATAATAGATTGTTATTATGTCGTTGCATCGATAAAAGTAGTTGTCGACAGGGTAGTAGCGGGGCCTACATACTTTGTAAACAGCTTCCGTCAGCTCGGAACAGAACAAACAATCACAACAACGTTTATTTTACAGCAATCATTGCTATTATATTAGATTTGAAAAACCACAAGTCCTCGCAAAAGAACACCGATTTCAACCAAGGATGATCCGTAAGGCTATTGAAATTAAAAAACATCCTAATTTCAATAGAGAAGATGGCTGGCTCTTACCACCTGCTTGGGATCAAATTATTAAAATAATTAAATAAAAAACCAAGCTTAATATTATAACACAGATTAAAGAC
Source organism: Helleia helle (assembly GCA_963853865.1). NCBI lineage: Eukaryota > Metazoa > Arthropoda > Insecta > Lepidoptera > Lycaenidae > Helleia > Helleia helle. Next base: position 22,645,228 of record OY971424.1, read on the forward strand.
TCAGTTAGCACTTTCTGCGTTCGAATAACTTTGTAACGTTAGGACATCAGCTGTCACCTCAGTCCTCCCGTGACCATGGTTGCTGTAAAGTATCCGAAACGTCGGGCTTGTAAAGATCTTAATAAACTGCGATAAAATCCGTAAAATGTGTTACATTATAATGAGTGAAATTCATAAATATCAAATACTAACTTTTGCCCGCAACTTCGCTCGCGTCAATATAGAAAAAGACCAAGGCTGTTTCTGTTCCTTTATGACGGATAGACCATTTTTAAGACACTGATATATTTACGCCCTTCGCTGGATTGGTTCAGCGTCCTAAAAATGTGATAATAATGTTGACAGAAAGAGAGATATTTGATCTTCGTCTTAAAGTTTATTTCTGATTCAATAAAGGATTTTTAAAATTTCTGAACGCCCTTTATTTGACAACCAAGTGACACTGGAGACCCTTTACCGTTGCGACGGGACGAATATCAAATGATCGAATTTTGACATTTGGGTGGCCCAATTTCAATAAATCACGAAGTCCTAAAAGTGACATTTGAGATAATTACAATTGAATGTTTTAAATGTTCGCTGAAATAACATGCGTCGGTTAAGGCGAGGATGCAGACCGCTACTTACCCCTCTGGGTGATGAGGTGTGGGGCGCAGCGTATGTTGCGGCCGCGAGACTTTACGCATTATGACAATGCGGGAATTTTGAATTTTATTCTACATTTTATTGCGTATGTCACTCGCCGGAACTTATATACTTACTATCATTTAATTTTATACCGATTTTGGTATTTATCAATACAGATAAAAAATTGGAGTGCCTGATTGTAATATTAAAATAACCGCTTTTTATTGAATGGATATATATCAAGGGCTTCATAACAAAGGGGCGTATACAAAAGTACAGTTTTACAGGAAAGACAATATAATGAATAAAACAAAACTAGTTGATTGTATAAGGCTGATATTTGGCATTCTTTTTCGACATAACTTACCGTCTGGTAAGACTTTTCAAATTATAACACGCATAGTTTTTGATAAGCGGTAAATACGCCTCTTACTTTCAACGCAATTTTGGCAACGTCTACTATATAGTAAAAAAATTGATACTAATTTTGGGGCGTACAAAAGAGAATATTGTTTTATTATGATGAATAAGTAATTTCTTATTAAAGTACTGTATTCAATTTATAACTATCTTACAAACATTAAGACACTTACTAAAGACTAATAAAATAATTACAGCTCTGGAGCTGTAATTATTTTATTAAAATCTAATATGATTTCTGTATGCCCTTTTGTTACCACTAAAAATATATCGAATATCTTAAAACAACAGGCGTATAAACAAGTCATTAATTCAGGGTTAGCTTTGATTACATAATTTTAAGAACTTTCTTATTACGTATAGCTTTCATACTTAAACCACTCAGTCTCTAACCTATTAAAAAGTATATTATTGTTAAAACACAACGTTATTTGTATTAATTTATTAAAAGTAACGTCAGCCTCATTTGCTTTTAATATCACTTTTTTACTTGTTAGTAGTAGGTACTTAATAGTTTTCGTTTGATTGGCAGCTCCTGAAAACAATACGAAAATGAAACTAAAAACAAGGTACTTATGAATATGTAATAGTTGGTGGAACGTTTTTGTAAAACCTATTTGATGTCAATAATTTAGTTTCACCTTCGTGTACGTATGCCATCAAGTTTGCATCATCATCTTTATTGTCACACTCTGGGATAACGTGGCTGTGTGGCGATGGAACACATTGATTTGTGAAACCCTTTTTGTGTAGATGTCGTAAAATAGTCTGTCCATGCCTTTTGCCATTTTCCTGAGACAATTCACACACGGCCATCTGATCCCAAACTAATCTGTCCAAACTAAGTCTGCCTTGATGATACAATGAAAAAATTATGAACAAATGATAAATACTGATATATTTTTAAATACATTCATATTATAGATAAATTACACCCAGACACAGAACAAATGATCATGTTCATTATACAAACATTTGTCCTGTGTGGGGATCGAATCCACTACCTTCTGGCTTAGCAGTCAGGATCACTAACCAAAGATGACCTGTTAGTCTAGTGACTAACAGGTCATCTTTGCTACAAATTACGTGGAGCCCATCTATGCCAGATTCACCTAGAAATTTAAAAACTTTGCCGTTATTGCATCAGAATCTGATATTTTCCTCATTTTAAGGGAGTTGAGAGCAGCATATACATTGGATCGCAGAGTTTTAGACTCCAGCAGTTCTAAATTATCCCAATCATACATAAGGCACACTACGTCAACCATCGTATTGCTTTTGTACAATTCTTCACAATAGCTTCTTTCAGCGATTTATTCTTATAGATGAAGAGATATACCATTAATGTTATTAGCCGTGTTTTAGGCTTAAATTCTTTAGTAAGTAAACAAAATTTCCTAAATAGGTCTGCAATTTGCTACTTTAAGAAGTGTTTTTCAATTTCTGAGCAAGCACTTTCTGTATATTTGTCTGTATCAATTCTGAACCATTTAGCAATGGTTTGGCATAACACTTTTCATACTCTTTGCTCACCTCTGAATCTTTTAGTCCTTTGACTTTTAATTCCTTTCGTCTACGCTTCAGTTCCAAAGTTTGGTCTGAGATCAGGTATATCATTCCTATTCTTCTGTATATTCACTAAGGTGTCACTGATTAGGAGCTTCAAGTTGTTACAATTAGAGTCAGCAGTCTCGAAATTCAAGGTTTTGCGGACTTCAGTTTGTTTTCCATTGTACCAAAGTGAATTTTCTGAATGCGGTACTTCATCTGAAGTGTTAAACTTCAAGCTGAAATAGGAATGCCAGTTGCTAATTTTATTTTAAAATATAGGGAATATTTTCCCAACAACACTTATTATAAATGTAAAATTTTGATTGTATGTCTGTTTCCGTTCAACTGCATCCTCATAAACGACACCTCATTTACGAAAATCACTCTAAAGCCGTTCAGTCAGCAGGAGGGGCCATAAACGTACTTGCCTACATAAATTCATCCGAATAACATTACCCTCCTTTCTTTTGGCACAGTCGGTTAAAAAGGAATCTATTTAATTACCTAATAGTAGCAAAACTATAAATTCAAAAAATATCGGTTACTGTTATCAAAATTAACTACTTCATATACATCCTGATTCAGTGTCATGTTATGTTATATAAAAAAACAGTTAACTTTAATATAATATACGAATACTTACTTTTTCTTAAATCTCTTTTTGACTGATCTCCTTTGACTCTTAGTTTTATTGTTTTTGTTGGCCATTTTTGTTTAAAACACGTAAAGAAAAATTTGACACAGATCCGACCATGACAGCGGCCAAACCGTGACTGCGGGGACGCGTGCGGCACGGTATTGCATCGGCCCACCCGAAACAGTTGTTGTTTTTATGGTTTTTTAAGTTTTTGTACCGAAAAAGTGAAATAAATTAAATTTGAATAAACATAGTTTACGTAGGTTGAAATGAAGAAAATTATGATATAAATTTCAAATTTAAAAGAAATATTTTTTCCTACAAATGTGTACAGGCTTTGCTTAAATTTATGCTATGTTTGGGATTTTTTATGATCGGGTCAAGTTTATCTAATCGTGTAATGAACTTACAAAGGTTCTAGGTAATATCCTTGAATATAACATATCTTTTTTCCAGGCCGATAAATAACGCGGGAATAATTTTCCTGATTTTTTTGCCAATCGCTTCTCATTGTGTATTTGCCAATATACCGCCTTAAAAAAATCAAATTAAAAACATAGTATAGCGCAAACTAAGTAATTTTATTTATCGAAAGAATCAAAACCATATATTAGCAGGAGTCTCATAATAATATATCAAAAAATTTGGACTTAATTCTAATCCCTGGACTTAGAGATATTACAGTGATAAATGGTGGACTTAGATATATTATGGCAGTACCCAGTACAACATTCAAACAAAATCAGCTTATCATTCCACTTCATCTTCAGAATCGAATTCTGTAGTTTTGGGGTCCCGAGTTTCTTTAAATAAATCCTCGTAAAAATATCTTTCCGATTCAGGAACAGATTTAAGCAACCGCTTTACATCTTACAATGGCAGCCTTTATTAAGGTTGCATCGAAAATGGACGATTTCCGGCTTGAATCATCTGGTGTCCTTATTTGTCCTTAGATGAAACAGAATAATCGCCATTATCTGACTCATTCCCACTTGCTACTACATGCGTTTTGGTGTAAAGCCAGAAAATGAGGGTAGTTGTGGAGAATCTACTGGTAATAAATTTTAGTAAGAGGTAGTGGTATGCTTATTTGCATCCAAATGTAGCCGGCACGACCGGGGTGGTACCTCTCGCTCACATAATTATACCGGCGCGCGGCGTACAGTGACAGCTATGCTGTCGGTTTTCGTGCGGCTTTTGAGTTTCCAGTGGCCAATTGGAGGGCATAAGGAAAAGGAGGGCAACGTATCTGCATAGTCTGGTTGTACGGATGTGTATGGGCGTCGATAGTCGCCAAAAGGCTTCGACTGCTCGTTTGACCTCCTATGCTATAAAAAAATTTGGTGAAGACGGCTGTTTGTTATTCAAAGCAGGTACATTATTTTTGAAAACACGAGTTCTTTTGGGTGTCCATTCGTCCTCGGATGAAGTAGAAATATCGCGAATATCACTGGTGGTACCTACTTTCTCCAGAGTCAAAGATACCGCATTGCAGCATTATTCTGTAAAAATGTAATAAACCTTGAAAAAAAATAACAATTTTGCAAGTGGTAACTGTCTTACCACATTACTCTTTTGGAAATACATACTAGTTATTAGCCCAGGACACTCACCTCTTCAGTTTGTCATCGGGTTCCATTTTAAATGAACTACGCAAGTACACATAAAACAAAAAACATAATTGCTATAAAACCTTTTTGGTGACAAGTTATAAAACCGTTAAGAAAAAAATATATTATGTAAATTGTAAAATAACGTGCCATTAGGACATGGTAATTATTAGGACTTAAACAAAAATCAAAATGGACTTAGCGATTTCTCTCGAAAAAACTTAAGGACATAGTGATTTCTTGGACATAGGGTTTTTATGAATGGAAGATCCATCTTTTTTCTTTTTTTATACTTTTGGAAATGGCACTTAGAGACATTTCCCAAGAATCTCGAATAGACCATTCGAAAGGGAATGACAAAATTAACAAGCCAGTGTTGCTATCTCAAAACCTAAAAAAAATTATGTATAGTATTAAATATATTTTCGTTGTTTGGTAACCGTAACACAAGTTCTTCGAGAACTTACCATGGGACCAGATTGACGTGGTGTAAAAAGAATCCATAGATATTATAAAAAAAATATGTTATGGATTTTATCACGGCTTATTAAGATTATATCATATTATATGATATGTGTACAAAGTTTCTTGATGATTAGTTTAGTCGTAGGTCACAAACAAAGTCACATTACTCACATCCACATTCATAATATTACTAAGGATTGTATCGATGTAAATTCTAGTTGTATCTCAAAAGTACTAACTATTTCTGCATCTTTCCTTTTTAGTCTCATTTAATTTTGATAGTAATATTCCACACAGTGCCGCGGATACTATTTAGTTTATGTAATACTTAAAAACGCCAGTAACATGCGATGACGACAAATTACGACAAAGACTTTATACAACTTCTTTAATTTCAACTTTCAACTACAGAGGTTGACATTTACGGAAAATAATCACTTGTAAACAGCTGCACTGACGTTTCTTGCAACGGCAACAATCTGTACAACAGTCTGCGTCTTGTACAGCGGGCGTCAGCGGCAGGCGCGTGCTCGGGACAGGCATTTAGCTCCTCACAATACCTGCCAGAACAACCTGCCTCGTCAGAACAGTGTACCGGCAGGATAAAGGTTGACATTCACTGAGCCGAACGTATTGTTACGCAGTAATTGTGTCTAATTCATCGTTAATTACATCTTTTTAAGTGAATGTTATGTGGCATGGACTGAAGTTAAATAGCTTGAGGGTAATTACATAGGCTGCACTAAAATTATCGGGAATGGAATATTTCCACTGTTCCTGTCATATTAAAATATTTTTAATTGAAAACTCCTTGGTTTTAAAAACCGAATACCATTTATTTATTTAAAAAAAGATTTTCGGTCTTGTGACAAGGTCTTATCAAACTTGTTTAGTCGTTGAGAATCGACTCGAGAAAATTCTAGAGCGATGATTTATTATGACTTTCGAAGTGGTTTAACACAAAAACAGTGTGTTGACCGGATGATTTCTGCATTTGGTGATGAAGCCCCATCCAAAACCACAATTTATCGCTGGTTTGCTGAATTTCAACATGGACGTTTCAAGCTCAGTGATGATCCCCGTCAAGGTGGTCCAAAAACTGCAGTCACCCAAGAAAACGTTGATGCTGTGCGTAAGCTGATTGCAGAAGATCGACATGTGACATACCGCGAAATTCATGCAACTTTAGACATTGGCATGAGTCAAATACAAATAATCTTGCATGAACAATTAGGTATAAAAAAGTTGTTTTCCTGATGGATACCGCATTTGCTCTGTGAAGAGCAAAAAGCGGCTCGCGTTACTTGATGCGTCAGAACTATCGAAAGATTCCACGCAGCTGGATATACGCGTACGAACCCGAAACAAAAAACCAGTCACGAATTTGGGTGTTCGAAAATGAGTTAAAGCCAACAAAAATTGTTCGTTCACGGAGTGTTGCAAAAATAATGGTGGCCACGTTTGTCTCCAAAACCGGCTATGTTGCGACTATTCCTCTTGAGGGACAAGGAATGGTTAATGCAGAATGGTATGCTAGCATTTGTTTGCCACAGGTCGTTTCTGAACTCCGTAAAGAGAACTGCAACCGCCGCATCATCCTCCATCAGGACAATGCGAGTTCTCACACCGCGCACAGAACAAAAGAATTTTTAGAGCAAGAAAACATAGAATTATTAGACCATCCGCCGTACAGCCCCGACCTAAGCCCTAATGATTTCTATACTTTCCCTAAAATAAAGAATAAATTGCGTGGTCAGAGATTTTCATCGCCTGAAGAAGCTGTGGAAGCCTACAAAACGGCCATTTTGGAGACCCCGATTTCCGAATGGAATGGTTGCTTCAATGATTGGTTCCATCGTATGGAAAAATGTGTCAAATTTCGCGGAGAATACTTCGAAAAGCAATAAATACATTTTTAAATAGTAATGTTGTGTTACTTCCTTGATTCCCGAAATTTTCAGTGCCGCGATAATGCGCACATAACTAAAACATTTGTTTTGTATTTTCAATTTATAATACAAAACAGGTAAAATAAATATTTTACTTATTTTTGTGCTATTTAATATATTCAAAATATGTATAGCAACATTCAAATTTGAAACACCAAATATCCGTCTTCAGTAGCGTTTGAAACAACAACCTGTTAGGTTACAAGATCGCCGTACACGAAAGCGAGCGACAAATTGGAGAAGCAGTTATATTACAGTGTTAAATAATATAGAAATCGCTCAAATCATATTATAAGACTATTATAGAATAACGCAATAACACAGAGGCAGATAAGAATGAAGACCAGATGATATTACATTGTTCTTATGATAATCCGATATGTTCGTGATCTGAGCGGTACGTCATGATAATCGCCAGCTCGCGTGATGCAACTGAGTAGTAGTATCATTCATTTTCTTTCCCTACTCGATGAATGATGAAATTTACAAAAAGCCGCGTTTTTGTTTGTTGTTATAAAGAAACCATGCTACAATAGTATAATAATAATATGAAAATGTAAATGACACAGTTTAAAAAAATGAATAAAATTATCGCTGGACACATGTCAAACACTGGGAGGGGAAAGGGGATGTCGCCTGCTGTCTGTTGTTTATCGTAATGTAATTATAATGCATTTATTGTGTAAACTAACAGAAACAATAACATTATAGATTTTGATATATAAAACCGAATTTATGATTACTGTAATGTGTTTCATTTAGACAAAATAAAGACTGCATTTGGTCCAGGTTCCAGCTGAGTACAATCTCGGAGGAGTCCAGGATATGAGCTGTGGGATCTAAGTATGATTCACCCGCGTCCGTCGTAGTTACGTAAGTGAGAGGCTACCACGCGACGGTGAGCGACTACTTGTCTGGGGTTTTTGGCATCTGAAAATGTTGGTTCTAAGTGTTTTGTGTTTTTAACCGACTTAAATTACCATGTAGGTACACATCCCTTTATTATGCATTTAATAAAAAAACGGTTATTTTAATATTACAAACAGACATTCCAATTTAATTTATCTGTATAGACATAAATTCTTGTGGTGTTATCGGCGACTATTATCGTGAGGTGCGTCGAGTCGCTCACGTCTAATAAGATACATCCGCAAGTTGGATGCACTGGGTACAAGACAAACGCCAGGAACACGTCCCGCCCGGCGCGGCGCCGTCGTACTTAGTTGTAATTGTGAGACTAAACAGGTATTATGGCCCTTATGACATTGTCTCCGGGGCTGGGAGCGTACGTGTGCTTGCTGCGAGTCGTTTGTACGATTGGATGTTTGTCTATATCGCCGAGTTTTAATGAAATTCGCCGGAGAGGGAGGATTATGGTGTACATGGTACGTTAATAAGTTTTAGCGAAAAGAATGGGACGATTTGAAAACAGGTTTTGTAGCTAGGTTCTTAGACGTGTTTTATGAAAATCGTCTCAGCCATTTAATTTCAGGTTTCTTTAGTAATTATTTTAGTTATTTGCTAAATTATGTGACGCAATGTTAATATTGATCGGTCGGTATAATAAATCGTAATCACCGTCGGTGCGGCGACAGGCCCACTTTAAATAATGCGCAGAATCCTTCCCATCCATATATTTCCCGACATTCCGTTCCAATGTTCGTGTTGACGGGATTTATCAAAATTATGTAAATGTGTACACGTGACCAATTTGTAACGCGACCCGCGACACGGTGCGACACGAGTCGTGTCACACGGCGCGACACGACACGACACGACGCGACACGACGCGACTCAGGCGCCCCCTACATGCACAAACTTTGATAAAGTAAAACACACGTAGGTACCGGTGCAGGTACCGGTGATAGGAATGCGCTTGTGCCGGTCTCCCTCGAAATCGCTTTGTTGTGTTTCGGAGAGAAGAGCAGGACAGGCCGTGTACTGTATTATGTAAACCATCTCATGTCTCAGGGTAGGCAACACGTGTATGAGTCATCTGGGCTAGTTTCAGGTTAATCCATTAACATTTATGGGCGACGTCGACCTTACCATCTAGTGGCTCGTCTGCCAGTTTGCCCATCCGACAAACATAAAAAACAAACACACATCCACGTACAAATACGCACACAAACACACTCACACATAGTTTCATCGGTTACTGGTTAGTATCACGTAATTGGAAACATTAGATTCAGAATAGCCTGTGGGCTGTGGCGACACCTAGTGTTGATTGTTTTACTAAAGGCCGTTCCATGGCACAGTAAATTATATTGTTCTTCGTCTACACACAGTATATAATTAATGATATTTTACAACTAATTTCTTAAGGAAAATTTATTAAAGGGTTATAGGAATGTCAGGGTTAAGGGAACGTTCATGGCATCTGTGATTTTACTTTAATATATATATTTTTTTATGTTACAAAGCAAACTGGCAAACGTGCCACCTGATGGTGAGTGGTCGACGTCGCCCATAAACATAAACTAGTTTACCTGGAACGAGCCCAGGCAACTCATCTATTATCAAAAAATGTGGCAGAAAACTCTACAGATATAGACTGTCAAGTATACGTTGGCGTTCCTGTCGGCGTCTCCTGCACCCTTTGTGTTGCCACTAGGGATGTGATAAACGGCTTTTTATTTTCAACACGCTTAAGCCTTTGGCTTTTATTTTTCAGCGCGCTTAAAAAAGCCGGCCGAGCTTTTTATTGTAACGCATTATGCAGGCAACAGACAGGATCACCTCAGCGACAGGCTGGCCCCGGCGAAGGCCAGATACTCCTTGTAGGGGGGGAATGCCCGGCTGCTACTAAGAAGTCCCCACGACGTCGTGCCATACAGACCCAGGTTCCCATCCTGAGTCCGACACGAGCACAGGGGCGTTACTGGAGGCGCATTAAATAGCGCCTCCTACGCCCGCGGGAGAAGGCTTCGTCGGCGGCCTCCTCTCTCACCCGCTCGTCGACCTCCTTCTGGGACATTACTGCCTCACAGAAGGAGACCATCACCGTCCAGGACTCGTCGTCACCAAGCATCGCGGTGATGACGCTCGGCAGAGACAAGTCCCCTCCGATGACTGATGTCAGGATTGGGATTTTTAAATTTCTCTTAATAAATAATTCATTCAACATGATGATGATGATAATGAATATAATATATACTTTTAAAATTATTACGTTGGGACATCCCACACAAGACCATCTGATCCCAAACTAGGCAGATCCTGTTCTTATGGCAACCAGATAACTGATGTATACTTATATTATATTTCTAAATACATACATGATATAGATAAAACTACACCCAGACACAGAAAAAATGATCATGCTCGTCACACAAACATTCATCCTGGGTGGGAATCGAACCCACGACCTTCCGGTTTAGTAGACAGGGTCACGAACCACTAGATCAATAGGCCAGTCCAAGACAAAAGGCAAGTGCTTTTAATAACCTTCACCGTTAGAGCCACATGCATTGTTAGAATTATTAGTATTCTCCTCACCATTTTCTCCACTAGTCCAACCACCACCGCCATTATTCTCGTAACCCTGCCGTTGAGAAGAAGTCGGCCGTGATAAGTCACGCGAAAGTAAATCATTGAAAACACCCAAATGTTTCAGTTTCAAATGTTGTTTCAAATTACTTATAGTTGTTCTATATGATATTTGTTTTTCACATGTATTACACACAGCAACTATCGGTCTGGTTTTTTTGAAAGTAGTCCCAGATTAAAACGCTGCTCGACATTTTCACTACACTAATAATTATTAATTATTCACAACACTTACACCCTATAACTAATGTAATATATAATAACAACACAAAAATCATATTATGCAGACTAGACTGTATGGACTATTATTATTTAATCTAAGTATTTTCGCTTTCCCTATTGGGTTTATAAATAATAAATATTATTTATAACAACAAAAAAAATCACAACACGAATTTACTTATTTATAACTATAATATACTTAATTCCTAATAAAAATATCAGTTTACTATAAGTCACTCAATTCACACTAATTCGAATAACGGCTACGCGCACGCAAAGTAAAATTAACATCTAAGCTCATCGACATTGACAAGCGTACTGAGTTTAAAAAATTAAAATCAGTTAAAAATTAAAATCAAAAATCATAAATCTTAAATCATAAATCATAAATCATAATAAAAGTTCCTAAGCTGTAAAAAGTTTGTAACCAACCAAAAACGGAGCGTTGTCAGTCTGATAGAAATGTTATGTAAACAGGCAGAATGTATTTTAGCCGTTTAATACGTAACCAATCGAATCTAATATTGATTCTTAAAGGTATAGGGATAAGGTTTTAATCCAATGAAATGAAAAAATCTTTATATTGCGTCATATCACCCACAGCGTATAGAAGTATGGCTCTTTATTCACATTATATTTTGAGTTTTAAACGTATCGGAATAAGGTTACTTTCCTTTAATCATGATAATATAGTATTGAATTTTTTTAAATTTTAACCTTGACGATTAATCGAAATCAGCTTGATTTTATTAACGCGCTTGAATGATTTTTTCAAAAAGCGGAATTTTTACAGCTCTAATTGATTAAGCGCCCATCTTTAGTTGCCACTCTTTTTGTTTATTTTGCCCATATCTGCCTAGAAAATAAATTTCTGACTAATCTTTAATAGATTTTGGCTAAGTTTTCTTAATCAGGGCAATTAAAACAAATAAGATAATATGATTGAACAAATATAATAAGACATAAAATTTTTGTTTATAGTACTATCTATCTTAGATTTTAAGTTAACATGGTTATTTCCATTACGAAAATTATTTAAAACTCGTGAACAAGACTTGATCGCCACGCAACAACATCATATCATTCCATGTGAACCAAGAAAGATTTTTTTTTTTTTGCTAAAACCCGACTTGTGTAGTATTTTTCTGAGAGATTCTATACTGCCCTTGAAAATTATGTTTGCCTTTAGATCACAATGTAATTTTCTGAGAATAAGGACTGAATTATTTAAATGATAGGATTGGATTTTGTGTCTAATAATATAAAGATTAAGTTAATTTTCTTTTTCTAGTTGTGAGGGCTGCTGACCGCGCTCACACTTGTGTGATAGATGATAGGTGATAGAGGCAGAAAGTTGGCGTGATAAGTGATAAATAACACAACCTTCTGCTATGAGTAATTTATTATTACTGTTAAACTTACAATTATTACAATATAAAGGTATTAAAAATGCTGACGCGCCCCGCGGCACTGATTAATTATACATACATATAAAATAAACCTGTACAGTTGTCTGTACACTAGTTTTACCCGGAGTGACTAGTTTTACCGCCTTAGCTTGGGAATCAGTGTCTTCTGGTATGAAATTGTAATCACAATCTGTGGGCGTGGAAGTTTCTTGAGCTGCTTGATTAGGGACTTCAGTTCTCGTTGTAAAATTACTTTTCACGGTTTTTCCCTCCACGGTCACGGTTCTTACAGAAACACCTTAAATAAAACAAAAAATATTAAGTTATCCATTCCATTTTCTTTCAAAAGCAATTATTATTTTTCCCTAGGTTTGGGGATATAAATATCACTTTTAACTGGCCACTTTACCTGTCAAAGCCGGCCCATTATTACGTTTCTCTTCTTCACAAATACGTTTTACAACAAGAATAACTTCTCCACACTACTTTTAGCATGTTTCGTAATGATTTTTAAACTATATAACAAATTACTAAATGTGAGACCATCGAGATTTCAGAACTGTCAACACAACTTTTAAAATTAGTACGTTTATTTGCCAGACGCCAACTTACACTTGACGCGCTGTAAACAAAATTCAAGTGTCAAAGATCTGCTTTCCTAGATTAAATATTTGTTTAATCAAAGTATTTTTGTTTGTCTAGGCGTTCATTAAAGAAGGCCAATGTTCAGCAGTGCACGGATGAAGGCTGATGATGATGATGACGATGAAAGTATTTACTCTCATTGTCATGGCATATCAGGCTCATTAGCGCCTTTGTGATAGAACTCTGGGGACCTGGACTCGACAAATTGTGTGAACGCATATCGTAATAGGGAACAAAATGTTTTAAATACCATCTAGAAAATTGTTGAAATCGCTAAAAAAACTTGTAGTCGATCGGTGTTAACTGTTAAGTCCATCGAGTGTGGAGGGTGACGGATGACTTCCGACTGTAGGTCCTATAATGTTAAAATGGGTCCTCGATCGGTGTGAGGTCTAACGTTATCATGGAGCAGTAATGAAGACCAATTGACGAGTCGGTGAAAGTTCTGCACAGTCATTTGAATTTAAGTGGTCACCAGTACCTCTACCATGAGATCGCACATGGCATAATTATAGTAGCGCAACGCGAATAGAAAACAATACCATACCTTAGTTAGTACCAGCCAACAATAGTACAACCAGCCATACAAGCGCAAATGACATAGCTATAGTAGTTACGTAAAAACGCAACACGAATAGAAAACTAAGGTGTGGTATAGTTTATTCGTGTTGCGCTCCTATAGTTATGTCATGTGCGCTTGTGACAAAAACTCATGGTAGAGGTACAGCTGTTAATACTTGACAATGCTAATATTGCTTGACAGTGCTAATATTTGACAATAATATATTATAATCTACAGAATATGATAATAATTATAACGTGGTTATAACCAACGAGAGTAGACGAATGTACACGTTTTTGGATGTTTATTAACCGATTTGAAAAAGGTAGGGGTTCTCAACTCATCGGTTTTTTTTTGGTGCCTGTGCATGAATCGTTATGCAATAATAATTCACAAAGATATTATGTAAATTATTAGGAGTTGATTTAATTATATCATTTTAATGTTATTCGAAAGATTTACATTGTCGTTCATATTACACTCTAGCTGTTCCCAGCAGATTCAACTGCCATCAAATGACAATAAAACTCCCCGTTAAAATAAATAGCTATCTCAAACTTTCCTTAATGATTTGGCTATCAAAAGCAAAAATAATGTTGTAAGTCCGGTAATTCTGAAGATTAAAGCGTGCAAACATAAACCTCTCCAGCTTTTATTATAGATATCACTGATAACTTCTTCTCATCCAACAGTAGACCAATCGCGTACCATTCCGCTTCTTTCTTCCGTGAGACAACTCTGCTGGATATTATGGATTATGGAAGATACCACACCTTGAGAATATCTCGTTCCTCCCAGGCATTTCAGGATAACAACATGTATTTTTTTTAATAAAATATTTGAAAACATTAGTTCCACTGAGTTTGCTTCGCCGGTTCTTCTCCGTGGGCTTGCCTTGGAACCGGTGGTAGATTCAATCGACGTTCAAAAAGATACTCTGTCGGTACTATTTTCAATAAAAAAATATATTTTGATTTTTGATTTTGTGTTTCCGAGAGAAGGGCAGGACAGGCAGTGTCCCCACCATGGTTCAGGCCTTGTCGTGGCGGTGGGGCTCAGTAACCTAGGGTGAGCGGTGCACCTTGGGCGAAGCTAATTGGGCCGAGGGGGGTCTTTGTACCCCTCTTATAAGAAGAGGGGAAGTTGACCACGTACGGGGGTCAGTTATCAGATGGCTCGTCTGCTAATTTGCCCATACAACTGACATAAAAAGACGATTCTTGAGAAAAAAAAGGAAATAGTACCTCACTGTCGTACCCTTAGAGTATACATAATCTATACTAATATTATAAAGCTGAAGAGTTTGTTTGTTTGTTTGAACGCGCTAATCTCAGGAACTACTGGTCCGATTTGAAAAATTCTTTCAGTGTTAGATAGCCCATTTATCGAGGAAGGCTTATAGGCTATATTACATCACGCTGTGACTTATAGGAGTTGAGTAACGCGGGCGAAGCTGCAGGCAACAGCTAGTAATATAATATAGAGCGTGCGTCACAAAGTATGAACTGTAAGCACATTAATTAATGTCCTAATTTGAAATATAGATATTTTTTAATGTATTACGCATGGAAAGTCACTCTCACAGCGCTTTACTATAGATAAATATCTATATAACGCATCCGCTTACGATCGGCACAATGAAGCGGCGTGACAGTAGCACTCTATATATTATGTATACTCTAAGGTTGCACAAGACGTTGGTCGGGTGGTCGGGTGCTCGGGTGCTCGTGTAAAGTTAGATTGTCACGTCAATCACGTCAGCCGCAGCCGCCGCGTCACCGCGAACACGCCGCGGGACCGCAGCCGGGACGCTTCGGTTGTTTAGATATCCCAAAACTATCTTAAAATGTTTATGCACATGCAGTTTAATACACTTTGTGTGTGCTCTAGATAAGTTCATCATAGAGAAGTCCCTTTCTTCTTTTGATCCTGTTCATTTGTCGATGTAACCGCAGCTAACAATTTTCCCGCTCAAAAAGTAGGCCAGAAAACATTTGGATCTTCGAAACAGGTATATTTGCAAACTGAATTGATTTTTTCCCAACAATTGGCCCAGTGATAGAGACACTGAGCTGCACATGAATATTTGTCGTTTAGATTATGGTAAAACGTAATGATGCTGGATACCGTCGTCAGGTGACAACTATGACTGAATTCATTAGTGAAAGCTGATTGTGATGATGATGTTGATGATGTGGGGATCTAATTAAGGCCATCGGATTTACCAGCGGCCGCTCATCATATTCTAACACCCACCACAAGCTTCGCTATACCCTTCACTAGTTACTGTTCTATGGTCTTCTAGCGGAATTACTGCTGCTGGTTCACAGCGGCGGAAAAAAACGTCGAAAAGCAACAAATTCTGGTGTTATTATTTTTCATTTCTCCCGATTTTACATCACCAGCTTTTTATACCTTGTGAATAAAGTGGGCTTTTTATATGCATTGACGTTACTGAGAACATCTATATATTTAAGGAGTAGTTAGTAAATTTATCATTATCATCATCATCAATGTCTTCCATCTACCGCTGGACCTCTTTCTATGAGCACCAACAGCTAGAGTATGTATGCAGATATAAAAACCATTTGAATGTCTATTAGCGTCTGTAGCGACACGGGCTCCGCACTGCAGGTCCATCGGTCAGTCGAAAATATTGTCGCGGCACCGACGCCGACAATACGCCATTGTTGGTGAATAACAAAGAGTATTAAATAATCTGGTGTCCCATCAAACAATGACAAATACTAAAGTGGAAACAATTGAAACGGGAGCTTAGGTACATACGTTGTATATTTTATCAAATATTTTTATTTATTAAAATAATAAAATCAGCGGATATTTATCGTTGTTTTCTTGTCATCTATTAAATCAATAATTAACACAATCATTAAAATTACAATCATGTGTCGGATGCTAAGTCGTCCGAGGTCTTGGAGTTAGTTTAAGATGTTTCATACTGGACAGATGCAGGTGATGGTGATGAGCACTTGACTGCACTTAAGGTATAGTTCTCAACTTATGATACGCTTTAGATTAAATTAATTCTTCCCGAGTGGATGGTGATAAAAACGCATCGCTGCAGATAGCTTCACATCTCGCTGGAGCTAGCAGCAGATGTTTCGCAGCTCGCCGAACCCGACTATTGCAAGTTTCATGAGTTTTTGCGTCTCCTCGATGTCTCGGTGATCCGAGTTTGTGACAGACCGACGACTTTTTTAACTTTTGTTTCTGGATATTTTTTTAATAATTTTACTGTCCTTTAATGTTGGTATAGTTACTAGTTTTAGTTCGTCGTTAACGTTCGTAAATAAATTTCAATTTTAAAATTTAATTAAGAACAGCGCAGTCGCGATAATGCATTGAGGTCTTTTCCATTCACTGCTGGATATATATTTGCCTCTATCAATGAACGCCAAGACAGCCGATCGCCACTCGTATCCAACTAGGACCGTCTACGGAGACCGTCGTCCTATCTACGGTCGAGCCTCCGTCTCCCCGGACGTGGCCTCCCTTCAGAGCTCTTAGCCCACCGGTTAGCCTATCACTTCTTCATGGTGTGTGACCGGCCCCCTAGCACTTCAGCATGGTTATCCGGGGCGTGACGTCGGCTACTTTCGTTCTCGAAGATAATGTTATTTTATTAGAAGATTCGTAATGTAATTAATTAATATACTAGCTTTATTTTTTTTTCTTTTACGCCGGGAAATGCTCTGAGGCATCCCGCCTGTGGAGTGGGTCTCCCCAGGTGGGTATGTGGGACTCGCTGCGCCCGAAAGATGGTAAGTGAACGCAGCTCTACCCACTAAAACCCGGCGCCACCAGTGCCGCCCTGGTGAGGTGCCCCGGATCTGTTAAGCTAACAGGGCACCTCGACGGCTAGTCAGCCCCGCAAGGGACCGACGCCACCTCCACAGAGGGGTTGTCCAGCACCACAGAACAACCCCTCCCTACGTCGGGACAGTACTATGGGGTGAGGTTCCCATCCTCACCCCTTGCCCCCTGCTCTTTTGTCCCCTCTTCTTATAATAGGGGTAAAAAGAGCCCCCTCGGCTCAATTGGCTTCGCCCAAGGTGCTGGGCTCACCCTAGGCTACTGAGCCCACCGCCATGACAAGGCCTGAACCATGGTGGGGATTTAATATACTAGCTGACCTGACAGACGTAGTCTTGTGTTAATTATGAATATTGAATTCGAATTGGTACAATTAATAAAAAAATATTTAAAAAAATTGATGATTATTCCAATGCTATACGACAATTATTTCTAATCTAGCCTTATCTAAAATTTTATATGGTGGTTAAGTATTCTTAAATTTTCTTATTTTCCGCGAAATATTCTAAATATTTTCTTTCGTGAGAACCTTCCCTGACAATAACAAACACAACAAAAAAAGAATTACTGAAATCGGTCCAGCCGTTCACGCGTGCTGGCGTGACCAAGGGAAATAGGGATTCATTTTTATATATACTATAGATAGATTTACCTATATTTTATTAGATGTTGCCAACATAAGTAGTATGTACTACTGGTACATACAGTAGTTCAGCAACTCATTTTTTTCGGATCTTTGTTTGAGGATATATTTATGAAAAATATTTTAAATGCTAAGCTCCGTATCTCCAAATATGACGTTCACATTACGCGGGTCCCCCTTTACAAAATTAGTAAAGACGATAATATATTTCCCGTGAAATATGTGTTATTGTGGAAGGCTGTCGACGAAAACAATTAAACTTGAGCATTTCCATTAATTGTCGGGGAGGCGCTAAGTTGAGTAACAGATCTGTGCGAAGACGCGGGGCACCATTAGTCATACAGACAGTCGTGTTGTATCGCCTGCTGATACAACACCATCACTCACTCCCAGTCCATTAATTCCCTTTGATTCACTGTAGGCATCTGGTGTCAAAACCTCTGCCCCGCGTTGATCACAAATCTAAACCACCAAAATGCAATCATATCACAACGCCACAGCACCACACGCCTCAACCCCACACGCCACATCACCATACGCCACAACACCATAATGCCACAAAGGCATACGTCACAAAGTCATACGTCACAAAGCCATACGCCACAACACCACAACGCCATATGCCACACGAAGAAAGAAATGGTCCTTAGACGGCTGTTACCGAGGAAAATGTGCTAGCAGTTAAATATTTAATTCAAGAAAATAGACGAATACATACGAAGAAATTCAGCATATTATATTGCAGATTGAATTGGGGCGTTCACAATATTCTACACGAACACCTTCGCGTGAGAAGGATAGTTTTGCGCTGGGAACACAGAAATATATCGCGAGATAGAAGTAAAGAGTGTATGTACCTCGCGTGGCAAAAAGACGACTCGACGGCTCCATTGCTCGCTGCGAACTTTAGTAAACTCCCGACTGCGGTCAGCATGCGACGTAAGGTTTTAAAAACAAAATGACTCGTTGTTCAATAATTAATTGTTCAAACACTACCAGTAAAATTGGAACTGTTATTGGAGGTATTTCCTTTCACCAGTAAGTACTATTTGTCCTAAAAAATCTGTTATTAATTTTAAAAACCATTTATTTTACTATTTTCATCAAAACAGTAGCGGGCGATTTTGTCTAACGCTAGTTTTCCATTGCGGCTTTTATTTGACGAGCCAGACTTGGCGGGCGTTCAAAACCAGCGATGTAAAATATTCTATTAAAACTGTCAAGTTACGTTGAAGACGATTTCTCATTTTTTCTGTCAAAAGTGTTGTACCTACACCGCGATTTTCTTACTCGATTAAAATCTATTTTGAAAGCAGAGGAAATGATAATTTCATTTTATATTATTATGTAGCTATAATATAATATATGTAAAATAAAAAATAAAAATAATAAACCTTTATTTTTAGCATTTTTTAATGCAAAGCAAATATTATTGAGAAACTGGTTATGTATTGTTTTCTAACTGGTTATGGCTACTTCTATATTACAAGTTTATTTCAGTTTTCCGAATGATCCTTATATAAAAAAGTGTGTGTGTTATGTGTGTACTTATGTACACGCGTTAGAAGTAATACTCCTTAAAGAAAAATACATAGTACAATTTCATTACACTGTAACCTTTTTGCTTATTGTGTAGTTAAAAACTATAACTTCTTTGACGTCTATACTGTCATTATGTGAATATTGTTATATAAAATAATGTTGACTATAGCTAACTTCAGGGTGTCGGTTTTTCGTGACTCATCATTTTTCCCTAACGCACTAAAAGAAGTATAACTCCAAAAATAAATGGATTGTGTTTTTTAATAAACCAGATAATTTTTCTACAATCCACCAGTGATTATTTGTAGGCCTATTCATTCTCCAATAATTGATTTATGTGATATAGTTTTATATTCCGTATTTTTGGATTCATTACTTAAATAACAAAGTGGCCACCGTTTGCCGTTTAGATGATTAAGCTAAAAATAAGCAAAATTACACTATATGTGACAAAGACCAAAAGTTGAATCAGAAGGACTACAACTATTATCACTGAAGACTTTAAAGAAATTGATTGTTTTATTAGAAATTACAATCCCTCTAATAAGGGCGCCAGTGGACGGTCGGCGCCCTATCTATATTATCTGATCAAATCAACATTTTAATTATCAATAATAAAAAAAACAAGCTATTAAATAATTACACGTTATAATATAGGTAGTCTATAATATAGCTACTCAATGTATAAAAATATAGTTTATCGTCCATAGCACGCTATCATAAAATAGTTTATTTGAACAATACTACTGATAAAATCGGTGCCATGTTATAATCGATCTGTGAATCGATGCTTTTGAATTGTTTTCGCGCGGCTTATGTGTTTCACATCACTAAATTACACTCGTGACGTCATCGTACCTACGCAAAATGTTACACGCTCGGTCCCCATACAAATTACGGAACTTTTTACTTCTATCTTGATATAGTTCTGTGGCTGGGAAGCTCTGAAGCTGTCGGTTTTTGTGCCACTGATCCGTTTCTGAGTTTCAGCGCGGATGTTTGACGTCCGACAGACGTGTGGATGCACGCCGACAGATGCATCGGCAGACGTTAACGGATGCATCTGTCGAGGTGTAAAGGGGCTGTAAGGTACTGATCTGATTAAATCGTTGAAGTATAGAGAGATAGTGATGATGGTTATTTTTGTAGCCTAAGTTACTCTTTACAATATCTATACAAGATTGATAAAAGCAAGAGGCATTAAATTAAACTACATATACTGCACATGCTTACGGTTAATCCAAAACTATAAAAAAATTGTTTGAGAGCAATAAAAAAAAAGTTTTTCGAAGAACTTAAATACGTGAATAGTCAAAGTAAAACGTAAAAACTCTTTGTAAACCTTTGTAAAATGTCCTTCGAATCTAAAAGGCAACGTCGCACAGCACGTTGCGTCTCACCGGGTCGAACAAACTGGAGCGGCTTTAAAACTTTAAAAATATCCTGTGACTAAACTATTGATTCTATTGGTCTAAGTTTTGGTGTGTAGCCTGAAAATGGTACATAGTATACGTTGTTTAATTTAAGGCCTCTCGCTTTTATCAACCTTGTATAAAAGTAAAAGTCCCGTCAAAATTGATTCAGCCGTTTCAGAGATTAGCTAGAACAAACAGACAGATAGACTAACAAAAATTTTGAAAAATGATTTATCGATGTAAGAATCGTATTTACTTTCATACGCATTTATTGAAAAGCTGTTAATTTGAAATTACAAACAGACACTTCAATTTGTAGAATGGATGGAATGGAATGATAATAGAACACAATCAGTTATTAGGTATTGATGTCAACCACAGCTGAAACAAAAATTAAAAAAAAATCAAATTAATGCTGCACGTGTTGAATTTCCTCTAAGGGAGTTATGTAGTATCTAGTAGTAGTATGTCAATGGGACATTGCCATTATCTTCTTCTTCAGATCTCCTGCATCATCTTGAATATATTTATTATCATCATATTGAATTAAACAACTATTAAAAGGCGAGGTAAGTAGCGCTTACTTACCTCGCCGCGAGCCCATGTTCATATTGCAGCCAAAACTTTTAGATGAGGTATAAATCCACCTCTTGCATCACCAGCTGAGTCATTTTTTAGCATGTCGATAATAAAAACGGCAGTGGATCGAGACAATTTGTACTTGTATTTAAATTCCGCTTCTTGAAGTACTTCTAATGGGCGTTTTTCCACTCACCGTCGCCGTGCCGTCGCCGGTGAGTGGAAAAACGAGCCATATGTTTTCATACATTTTCGCTTCCACGGCAACGGCACGGTGCCGTCGCCGTTGCCGTCGCCGTTACCGTGGCCGTGCCGGTGAGTGGAAAAACGCCCAATGAATTCATACGAATTTTATATAATTTTACACTTCTTATTGATGTAATCTGATTTCTGATCTCATTAAATCATCATACTATAACTATCATACTCTTAAATCATCAGTAAAATAATCAGTCCATATTTAGGACAAATAAATGTCCCCACCATGGTTGAGGCCTTGTCGTGGCGGTGGGGCTCAGTAACCTAGGGTGAGCGGTGCACCTTGGGCGAAGCTAATTGGGCCGAGGGGGCTCTTTGTACCCCTCTTATGGGAACAGGGGACAGAAGAGCGGGGGACAGGGGATGAGGATGGTAACCTCACCCCATTGTACTGTCCCGACGTTGGGAGGGGTTGTTCTGTAGTGTGGAGGTGGCGTCGGTCCCTTGCGGGACTGACTAGCCGTCGAGGTGCCCTGTTTGTTTTCTAGATCCGGGGCACCTCACCAAAGGCGGCATTGGTGGCACTCGCCGGGTTTTAGTGGGTAGAGCTGCGTCCATTTACCAGCTGTCGGGCGCAGCGAGTCCCACATACCCACCTAGGGCGACCCACTCCCCCGTGGGATGCCACAGAGCATTTCCCGGTGTTAAAGAAAAAAAAAAAAAGGTCAAATAAATGTGAACACAACAAACTGAAAGGGACTTTAATATAAGGTCTTTACCTATGAAATTGCCGTTTTGTATGAAACAATTTATACGATTTTTTTCATGTATTTTTTATTTGTATTAATCGAAGTAATCACCCATGCAATCAATGCATCTTTGCCAACGTTATTGATGCCCTTCTTAAAGAAATCAGCTGGACGGGAGGTAACAAATTCTTCAAAGGCATTTTGTACTGCCTCTCGGGTATTGAATTTTTTTCCCGCCAAGAAGTTATCCAAATTCTGGAAAAAGTAGTAGTCTGTAGGTCTGGTGAGTAGGGCAGATAACGGAGAGCTTCCAACCCCAGTTCTTGCAACTTGGAGACCGTCTGCTGTGCAGTATGAGGTCGCGCGTTGTCGTGCAGGAGCAGCGGAGACGAGCGATTGACATATATGCTGGTTGGAGATGTGCCAGCTTCTCCATCATTGTGTTCAGTTCCTCACAGTAAACATCTGCAGTAATGCTCACCCCGTTTGGTAAGAAGCTGTGATGAACCACACCGGCGCTAGACCACCAAACAGTGCCCATCACTTTTCTAGGGATAAGTTTTCGTTTAGGACATTGTTTAGGTGCTCAGGTTGCGACCAACTTGCTGAGCGCTTGCGGTTATCAAACAGAATCCATTTTTCATTGCAGGTTACAATGCGGTTCAAAATTCATTCATTTGTGTGTCTGTTAAGCAGTGCAAGGCACGTCTCGACGCGTACTTCGCGCTGGCGATCATTGAGTTCGCGGGGCACCTATTTGTCAAGCTTTTTTACCTTGCCAATTTGACGCAAATGAACCAATATTGTTTTGACGCTAACGTAGAAAGCTGCTGCTAATTCAGCCGTAGATTGTGTATCATCAGCTTCCACAATCGCCTTTAATTCGTCATTGTCGACCACAGTCTTCGGACGACCGCGAGGTTCATTTTTCAGGTCGAAATTTGCAGAACGGAAGCGAGCAAACCAAGAACAGGTGGTGCGTTGGTTTGTAATGTTAGCTCCGTAAACGTCGTTGATGTAGCGTGCCGATTGTGCCGCGTTGCTGCCCCGACGGTACTCATATTCCATAATTACTCAATTTTTTACGTATCCATGATGACGAAAAAGATTGAAATGCGATGAATATGTAACACTAATCAATAAGCAAATGACTACTTTTGGAAAAAGAATTCCATGTTTTTAAAATAAAATTAATTTGAAATTAGAATTCTTAGCGAAACAAAAATTATTTAGATTTGAAATGGCCAGTACTGCAGAATGGCAATTTCATAGGTAAATACCTATTATAAATTATTATGTTTGTACACACAACAGCAGCCCGAGTTACTCACTTTGGACTTTGTACTATTAAAAGTAGAACGCAGCGAAGCGTGCGAGGGGGTGCAGTATATTTTTGTTATTTCGTCTCACTTACGGGGTCGGCGGTACATAGTCGAGCCGTGGGCATTGGTCAACAGGCGCTGTTGTGTATGAATGAATTTAAAATACTATGCTATTAGGTTTACAGCTATATCGCGCGATACACGTTGACGTCATCTTTAAGTTTTAAGTAAATTGTCTGTCGCTTAATGAAGTAGTCCTTTAAATGTATATAGTGTATTGAACTATAATAATATCTTTTGGCACTACTATATTACTGTAGTTTGGGTATATACAATTTAATTATTATAAGGTATTACTTTATATAATTTCAATAATTTTAATGCAATACTTGTGAAGGTGAAGGTTTGTGTGTCTGTATAATTTATTACACATTAGGTAAACGTTATTACATATTATGTGGTATGTTTATGTCACTAGAAATGACAAAGGTATAACTAATATCTGCCCATTTAATTAATAATAATAATATTATATAAGATCAGATGTGTATGGAACGGCTCAACTTGAAAGATTGAGCCAAAGCTTTATATTTCATAGATTTGCTAAACCCTAAAACAATGTAGGGTAGGTTAAAGTGGGGTAGGTGGTTAGATAGACACAAAAAAGTAAAAACTCTTTATTTAGGTATAAAACAATTTATATTATAAACAAATTTTATATTATATTATTATAACAACTTTTACGGATCCGTAAAAGGTTTTTCGTTATAAGGAGAGTGAAATTCACGTAAACATTATAAGTAAAACAATCAGTAATCATATAATATTTAATTTACTAAGCTAACACAGGTCTTGAGGCCAACGGCTTTTTAACGACGCCTTATTGTGTCGGTTGATACCTGAAACGACAGTGAACATTTGATTAAAAACAAGCTATTACTTATATTTGGATCTCTCACCCTGCTCGTTCATACTATAAAACAATACATTCATGACACTCATACGACAAAACAACCAACTGGCAACGTTCCCAGACATTTACGATACAAATTCCAAAGTTTGTAATTATACAACCCAACGGTCAAAACATCTGCACACAATCATGCTTTCACAAATTCCTTAAATCCTATGATTTACGATGGCCGAACACCTAACGTCATAAAAATAAATAGATACAAAGACAATACACTTAGTTTAATTTAGATAAATTGACCCAGAGTTACGGCCCATGGTCACGGGAGGACTCCCATGGTTGCTGTAAAGTATCCGAAACGTCGGGCTTGTAAAAATCATAATAAATTGTTTCATTATAATGAGTGAAATTCGCGTGAACCAGAGTTAATTATTAGTTTTTCATCATAATAACCATCAGTCTATATCCCTCCTCTTCTGAACATAGCCCTCCTTCTATGAACCTCATGACGACCGATCCCTTGCCACTCGGATCCAACACGGACGGACGGATCGCCTTTGGAGTTGCCTGGGCTAGTTCCAGGTAAACTAATTTATGTTGTACACGTTACTCTGACGTTAGTCTATGTGGTGATAGGGATTTTTTTTTGTTGTCCCCACCGTGGTTCAGGCCTTGACGTGGCGGTGGGGCTCAGTAGCCTAGGGTGAGCCCAGCACCTTGGGCGAAGCTAATTGAGCCGAGGGGGGCTCTTTGTGCCCCTCTTATAAGAAGAGGGGACAAAAGAGCAGGGTGCAAGGGGTGAGGATGGGAACCTCACCCCATTGCACTGTCCCGACGTTGGGAGGGGTGGTTCTGTGGTGCGGGACAACCCCTCTGTGGAGGTGGCATCGGTCCCTTGCGGGACTGACGAGCCGTCGAGGTGCCATGTTAGCTTAACAGATCCGGGGCACCTCACCAAGGCGGCATTGGTGGCACTCGCCGGGTTTTAGTGGGTAGAGCTGCGTTCATTTACCATCTTTCGGGCGCAGCGAGTCCCACATACCCACCTGGGGAGACCCACTCCCCAGGCGGAATGCCTCAGAGCATTTCCCGGCGTTAAATCTTTCTCTAGGCTACGTTTATTAATAAGGCCACAAGAGTCCAGTAATAAAAGCTACCTACACCTCCATCACGTTACTATTCAAGCCTGTGTGTTCGTCGGTGTCGTGTCGACTCCATTAGGACTCATTGTATTTGTGTATAATACACACAATAAAAATCCGTACTCCTATGTCTGGGTCCTCTGAGTACCTCCATACAAGACAAGAAGGTCTGACCAAGAACTCCAAGGACGACGTCAAACGACGAACAATATAAAAAATTGCTTGAAAATGTATGATAATCACAACTTGATATATTGGGTATACTTTTCAAATAAAGTTTTTTTTTTTTTCAAATAATTTAATTGTAAAACGTTCACAAAGAGTCGGTACATGAACGGTATGTGACGCAAGAAGGTTCGCTCGAGTGCAGGGGGAGCCGTGGCCCAATTTACTGAACAAATGCTGAGCGAATATTTCAATACGAGGTCATTTGAAGTTTTATGAAGGGCTGTCAGGCGCACGTCCGTGACATCACCGAGCACCCCCTCCCCCTCCCCCTCACAAAGTGATCCTGTCGTGACCACAACGGACCGCTATTTTTATCTCTCGATTGGATCTATAAATATGATTAGTATCTGAGTGTCTGTCTGTGATGACTTTCGCGGGCCCGCCCACTCATCTCGGCCGGGCTTCATCATCACTATGTCATCGTTAACACTTGCCACAAGTCCTGTAGGAGACTTTTGAAGATGGATCTACGAAATAATATTTTTTTATGTCATAGGGAGGCAACCGAACAGTCGGAGCCTTATTACTACCGACGTCTATGTCTATAGATATAGATATTGTGCGGATAGATGTCATGTGATGATGCACAATATAAAGTTCTGCAGAAAGTAAAGGAGGGCAACGTGGCCCTCCTTTACCCCATTATTATTTTTCCTCCCATTTGTCATGTACTCACCGGTAGACTGATCCGTCATCTTAACCTGTACTTTGCCACGTTATTGCCATGCTTAGAGCATGACATAAAATAAATAAAATATACACATATTATGACGTTTTCAATAATTTTCGCTTAGTGTTAAGGGAAGATCCCTTGGAAGATAACATTAGAGATGAACAACATCATCAAAAATGGTACGAACTTATACTTCAGCACTTGCGAACAGCTTCGCCCACGTTGAATCTAAATTTATATGGATAGTTTTGAAAGTTAAATACACTTTCGGGGAATCAAAAGGAACATAAAAAAGTAAAGTCTAACCTTGTCAAATCTTAATCGTTTGTAAGATAATTCAAGAACTGATAATATTATTATATCGAGCTAGCTGCGGCCCGCAGCGTCGCCTTCGCGATTACTAAACTGATAAATAAATTGACTAGCTGAACCTCCACTTAAATATCGTATAAGCTTTAGTCGATTTTTAGAAAACAAAAACTCGGAACATATCGACTAATTAATATGTTTAGAGAAACGATCGTTTATTGTACGTAGCATTGACGCACTAATTATCAAATCACAATAATCGATTAAGTAGTATTTATTTTATTTTATTAGGATAGCTAACCACAGAAATAACAGATAGATTAAAGATAATTTAAATGTCTAAAAGCCATTTAAAAGCTACCACGTGTATACAATACAAGCTGTTGCCTGCAGCTTCGCCCGCGTTACTCAACTCCTTTAAGTCACAGCGTGATGTTATATAGCCTATAATAGCCTTCCTCGATAAATGAGCTATCTAACACTGAAAGAAATTTTCAAATCGGACCAGTAGTTACTGAGATTAGCGCGTTCAAACAAACAAACAAACTCTTCAGCTTTATAATATTAGTATAGATAAATAACTGGATACTCGCTATAGTCAGCGAGTACCCACTGTCCCACTCGCCCATCGTTGGGTCGCTCCCCTCCACATAATCCTCGGCGATGTAATAAGGTAGTAATCAATCATGTCGGGTGGATCAAACAGCGTCACAATAATATATTTATTATTTCATTCATCTGAACGTTCCGAAACGTTTTCCTCAAAGATAATAAGATCCTTCATGCGACCGGGACCAGCTTCATGCGACCGGGACCAGCTTCATGCGACCGGGACCAGCTTCATGCGACCGGGACCAGCTTCATGCGACCGGGACCAGCTTCATGCGACCGGGACAAGATAAATGATCCCTGTAACGTTTAGATCGTTCGTGATTCTCATCATCTTGATCCTTGTCACCAACACAGAGACGTCCCATGAAGAGGAACTAATTTAATGAACGAATCTTAATATTGGGTGACCGCTCTCGGACAAGATCGGCTCGCCGTGGGCTCCGTCCAGTAATATTTAGTTCCAGTTAAATAAAATTAAACACTATAATATGAATATTTAACAAAGGTACACACACACAGGTCATGTTCTATGTTTTGTGCTATGAGTTGGCTACCTTTTTCTTTTTTGTTTATCGCCGGGAAATGCTCTGAGGCATCCCGCGACGGAGTGGGTCTCCCCAGGCGGATATGTGGGACTCGCTGCGCCCGAAAGCTGGTAAGTGGACGCAGCTCTACCCACTAAAGCCGGCGAGTGCCACCAATGCCGCCTTTGGTGAGGTGCCCCGGATTAAATAAACAAATAGGGCACCTCGACGACTCTCTCCAAAGGGACCGACGCCACCTCCACTGAGGGGTGGTCCCGCACCACAGAACAACTTCCAACGTTGGGACAGTACAAAGTACAGTACCTCTCTTCTTAAAGGAGGGGTACAAAGAGCCCCCTCGGCTCAATTCGCTTCGCCTAAGGTGCTGGGCTCACCCTAGGCTACTGAGCCCCACCGCCATGTCAAGGCCTGAACCATGGTGGGGTGAGTGGGCTACCTAATAGTACAGTCTCTTTAGTCTGCTAAAGGATTACCAATATTTTACGGGACGTAGTACGTCCCGTGAGCGTTAATATCCAGTCAAATATCACGTATTAATGAGTTATTCGCAATCCTCTCACCCCTCAAAGCCTCGCGCGTTTGTCCTACGTCATGCTCATGTCGAATGATGAATCGATGAACCAATCGATAGGTACTACACGGACCCTACTATATAATATGTAGTGTGTGTAGTGCTAGTCCACTTATTTTGAGTTCAGTATAACCGACATATTATGTTAGCTTATAAATGTGGGTACTGAATCTATTCAATAATATTATATTAAATTATTTTATAGAGCCAGGAATACCCCACCTCGCGGGCCGGACACGAGCTCGTCGCTATCTGATAACACTTAATATTTTCCAGTATTTTGTACCTGATAATGTTTTATATTTTTCATCAAGTCGTATGATACAACTCGATGTCTTAAAATCTTCTTAAAATTAACTGTAAATAGGATTATATCTGGAGTGCTTTTATTTTACTTTATTATTTGAAGAACCGAATTTTTGATGTTCTCAAAAGCCTGGACATCAAAGTCGGGTGCTTTTAGTGATAAGTAACGGTTCACGAGAGAATGTTTGAACTTCGTCAGATGGAATAAGAATAATTTATTCTTGCATTATACCAGTAACTAATGGTACTCCGGCAAGCGGAAGAGAGACAAGAGTTTACAACTGGTCTGTGACTTGTACCTTAGTTCACCAAGGAAAAGAATGAAGTACAACTCTCGCGACTGGTCGAGGACTGTGGCCATCGACCACGCGGCCGGTGGCTGTGACCACCGACACCAGGCCCCGGAAAAAACTGCAAACCCTTAGTTTGTAACAATCCGGCCTCACATGGAATACTGCTCTCACCTATGGGCTGGAGCGCACCAATATCAGCTCCTTCCATTTGACCACGTTCAACGCCGGGAGGCTCAAATCGTCGATAGCAAGGTTATCTCCAATCGGCTGCTTCTTTGGCGCTGCGTAGAGATGTCGGAGCGCTCTGCATCTTCTACCGCATCCACCACGGGGAGTGTTCTGAGGAATTGTTCGGACTAATTCCGGACCTGCAGCAGAATTCCACCACCGGACATCGCGTAAAAGCTCCAAATTTCACCCTCACCATCTCGATGTTCGTAAATCCACAACAAATCGATTTTTACGGCATTTCCTGCCTCGCACGACGAATATAATATGGAATCAGCTGCCTCCTATGGTGTTTCCGAACCGATACGACTTAGGGACCTTCAAGAAAAGGGCATACTCCCACTTGAAAGGCCGGCAACGCACCAGCTAACCCTCTGGTGTAGCGGGTGTCTGTGGACGTCGCTCTCACTTACCATCAGGTGAACCGACTGTCCGTTTGTCCCCTCTTCTATAAAAAAAAACAATTTAAAATCAACATCATGTATTTATTATAATAAAACAATTTTTTACGGATTTTATCGCGGTTTATTAAGATTTTTACAAGCCCGACGTTTCGGATACTTTACAGCAACCATGGTCACAAGCAAAAGAACACAGAT
Source organism: Helleia helle (assembly GCA_963853865.1). NCBI lineage: Eukaryota > Metazoa > Arthropoda > Insecta > Lepidoptera > Lycaenidae > Helleia > Helleia helle. Next base: position 22,675,578 of record OY971424.1, read on the forward strand.
TCCAACCAAGGATGATCCGTGAGGCTATTGAAATTAAAAAACATCCTAATTTCAATAGAGAAGATGGCTGGCTTTTACCACCTGCTTGGGATCCCATTATTAAAATTATCAAATCAAAATCCAAGCATAATATGTCACAGATTAAAGATACAGTTAGCACTTTCTGCGTAAATAGGACTGACCAAAATATTGATGTATCATAGGGTAGTTTTGAATAACTTTGTAATGATAGGACGTATGACACCTTAGTCCTCCCGTGACCATGGTTGCTGTAAAGTATCCGAAACGTCGGGCTTGTAAAAATCTTAATAAACCGCGATAAAATCCGTAAAAAACTGTTTTATTATAATGAGTGAAATTCGCGTAAACATTAGAAAACAATCATGTATTTAATATAAATAAAATACTTAAACAAGATGTAAGTCAAAGATCGTTTGGCTGTTGTATTTTATGATGATTTAAGGAATGATAATTGTATGAGGCCTGTGAGGGCAAGCAGTTGTTTTGATCAATAATATAAAGTTCTGCGGGAAGCCATCCGTCTCATCTGACTCTATAAAATATTATAAAAAACTTTACAAATGAAATATCCAAAAATGTGTTTAGTTACTGCTTTGCTGACAATAGCAATTATTGTAATTAAACATGGATTATAAAAGAAAAGAAGCGACCATACATTATGGAAAATATAATAATTGATTCATTGGTAACGTTTGGGGTGGCGGTGGGCGCGTAGGCGCGTGGGCGTGGGGCTCCGCATCTGGCTGCCATTTAATTGTTAAAACATGTTACATGAAGCCGGTACTGGGTCCCTCGAAAGGTCAGCACTTGTTACAACGGAATCCCCGGCCGGTCTAACGAATATAATCCCACGTTTTCTTGGGTCTCATAATTTGTTAGAGCCAGTATACCCGGCCTATACGAGTCAGGCCGCACTCATCTCATCGCCCACGTCTCACCGCTCACGTCCCACGGATTATGTCTCACCGCCCACGTTCCATGGATTATGTCTCACCGCCCATGAGATACATGGGCGGTGAGACATGCGCGAGCAATTAGAACCTTCCATAGAAACTTTAGAAATGCGGCAAAAATAATGCAGCAGCAGCAGTACACGGGAGCAGTACGGGTTACAGAGGAGGCACAGTCAATCAGAGTCACGCCACAGAGCTGCCAACTACGGTACCAGATATCTAATACCGGCCTACTTTACAGGTGTTACGTTTGATTTCCTGTCAAATTACCAATAACTATGTTTTCATACATTTGTTTTTTTGTTATCGGAGGGAAATGCTTTTTACGCATGTAGCCAGGATCTCGGGTAGACCCTGACCCTATGTGGGACTCGCACCTGGGAGTGCCCTACCCGTAAACTAACTTACTGGAGGCGCATTAATTAGCGCCTCCTGCGCACCCCCGTACGTCGCCTTCGGGGAGAGGCCTCGTCGGCGGCCTCCTCTCTCACCCGCTCGTCGGCCTCCTTCTGGGACATTACTGCCTCGCAGAAGGAAATCATCGCCGTCTAGGACTCGTCGTCACCGATATTTTCATACATACATTATATAACTTTTATTCCATATACTTCCATTTTATTATAAATACCTAATTGCCAATTGCCAAGGTAGTACAACAATATGGGGTATATTCATATCCTATAAGAAGAGGGGACAAAAGGGGCGAGGACGGGAACCGCACCCCATTATACTGTCCCGACGTTGGGAGGGGTTGTTCTGTGGTGCGGGATAACTCCTCTGCGGAGGTGACGTCGCTCCCCTGAGGGACTGACCTGAGCGCTTGAGGTGCCCTGTTTGCTCAACAGATCCGGGGCACCTCACCAAAGGCGGCATTTGTGGCACACACCGGGTTTTAGGGGGTAGAGCTCCGTCTAGTTTCCAGCTTTCGGGCGCAGCGAGTCCCATAATATACCCGCGTGAGTAGACCCACTCCCCCCCGGGGACTGCCTTGGGGCATTTCCCGGCGTTAAAGAATAAAAAAAAGCTACAGTGGTAAACAATGAATGGACGCAGTGAATTTTTGTAATCACCTATATTATGTACATTACTTTCACAACATAATATGTAGTAGGTACATTATTTACATACATTTTTATTAAGATGAAGAATAATTATTACTCGTATTTACCTTAAAACAATAATATTCATATTATAATAAACACAGTTAAATAAGATTGGTAAGTAAAATGCCATCTAGGAAATCGATTCCGAACTGCGTTACGTGTTAAAGGTGTTTAAACCAAACAGAGCATCGAGATCAGTGATTCGCTGCAGGAATCATAGATGGCGTTGTGATATGACAATTTAAATAAGCACAATAATATTATGTTAGCTTTTATTTCACAACTTGATATCAGGAAAACTAATTTTAAAATGTTTTAATATGTTACATTATTGAATAAAAATTAGTGTATATTCCAATATAAGCTGTGACTAGGCGATGTAGCGCGTAAGTCGCTGTGAGACGTACTACCTAATTAATACCTTTGGTAAGACACATAGCCAACATAACCTCATAGGTTTTCTTCATTGTATTGAATAGCCTAATCACTAACGTTTATACCGTGAGAGAAGTAGAGTACACGAATATAGACTACTTAGCAACAGCATAAAATTATATTTCGGTGCGTCGTGTTGATAAGGAGCTATCTGGTGTGCCGATGGTACGTCGTCTCGGTGTCACCCTCAGCCGAGAGGTTATCGGAGGGCGGGAGGTGGGAGGTGGGGGGTCGGAGGTCGCCAGCGCCACCGATAACCGATAGAAGATCAAATAACAACCGTATCTTACTGTTACGTCATATTTTAATTTCTTATTATTGTTAAACTGATGCCCTATATGGTTTGCCTATAGATAGCCAATAATCATCTTGGATACAGGCCCTAGCCACTTCAATTGTGCGCTTAACAAAAACTATGTCCATACACCAGGCGATTTCCGAGAGTTCGGCGAGGTTTAAAACACCACCTGTGTTTTCTCCTAGTCAAGTTTAGTCGCAAGCTAGACTTTTTTCCCCTAACATTCTACCACGTTTCCATGAGTGGGCCCGGGCTCTGCCTCCATTTAATAATCCTTTTACCTGGTAAATATCTCTATTCAACACTCGCAGACCTTCTAGGAACGGATTAGATTAGAAAGATAATAATTATAATCCTGACACGAATTAAATTTATCGCAAACGATAAATTTGGGTCAATTAGGTATGTCAGAATAATTACATGATCGAGTGCAAGTCTGCCCGCGATCAAACCGGCGCGGCTGCTGCAGGTGACACGACCCAGGTACGGGACAGGTTTGTATCTGGTGGACGCCGGCGCGGCGCGAGGACACCGATAACTTTTATGTTTATATTAATGGAGATAGGTTACCGGTCGGCCGCCTGACGGCCCTCGTCCTCATCAGCGAATGTGCTGACCAGTTTCGTCGATACCAAATCTGAGGACACTTTGCACACCGCCTGCCGAGAGCAGCTGACTGATACGGTATGATAATAATGAACACAGATTGGTCGACCACACACATCACATAGATCACCGTTGGACCTGCAGTAGAGCAGCTAGACCAGGCCTCGAGAGCATATTATATACAGCGAACGATCGTGAGCGACGGTGGTCTGGTGGGTGTGGGCTCGGCCTCTTGAGTGAGAGGTCCGGGTTCGATCCCGACCCCTGTGATGCCTGGAAATAGGTTTTTCTAAATTTCTGCGTGCACCTGAACATAAGATCATCGCTCACCGGTGAAGGAAACATCGTGAGGAAACCTGCATGCCTGATGATATTAAGTCTTTGAAGGTGTATGAAGATCACCAACCTGCATTGGGCCAGCGCATCAGTGAACTATGGCCCAAAACCCTTCTCGTCTGATTACGAGGAGACCCGTGCCCAATAGTGGGACATAATATAAGGGTTTGATAGTATTAACACCCTACATCCGCGGTCATCGATATACATTTCGTGTATACGTAGGTATACCTAGTGTGTCAGCGCCCAGTATTGAGTCAAATAAACAAACTAGTAGTAAGAACAGTCAAAAACTAACGAACATCAAATAAAATGGTGTAATATTCTTCGTCGATAATAATTAATGACACACTAACAATAATGGTCCCAAGTTTTTCGAATATCATCAACACGCCGCGTCGTATACTTGGCCTGTCTCAATGAACGTCAAACCGATCGATATGATATAACTAATACCTCCCAAATGTGAATGTACATGTAGAGGTCAACGACCGACAGGACCAGTGGTCTGGTCAGTCTGATGGTCCACGTCGCCTGTCCGTCTAACAGCTCCACGCTTTTTACGTGAGGACCAATCTCGTGCGACGTAATAGGAGCGGTAATGGCGGCAATAAAGGCACCGTACATAATAGTCGCCACTCGCGCCGCGTATGGAGCGGCACCACCGCCGAATGTGTACAAGGCTGTTTACTCGATCTGTACGGAATACGATGGCATACACGGCTGGAGAGGTGGACTGCGGTGGAGGTACAGAAGTTGTGGTAGAGTATACAGAAGGGGCATGTGTCAGCATAACAAAAATATTGTCTGAGATTACCTGAGTCTGAGTAGGATGGAAATTCGCACAGCGCATAAGATTTGCTTTTCCCCATAGAATGATGGTCAAACGGGCGGTCGGTTCACCTGATGGTAACAGTCACTGACGAGGTTAGTGGCCTTTTATTTTTATTTGAATTTTATTTGAAATACCGATACGGTACCGATATGGTACCGATACGGTATTTCCGAACCGATACGACGGACTTTCAAGAAAAGTGCATACTCATATTTGGAAGGCTGGCAACGCAACTGCTAATGAAGTAGCAGGTGTCTGTGGATGTCGCTTATCACTTACCATTAGGTGAAACGACTGTCCGCTTGTGTCTTCTATAAAAAAAGGAATGCAGAGTGCCGAATGTTATACGGGACAAACAAACGGAATGAACGAGTGGTGGCGTAGATTTAGGAATCTTTTTGGTTTCATTTGTCCTGGGAATTCGCACAAGAACGGAGTGGAAACTTCCTAGATACCACTACGAAAAACACCGACACATTCATGGTATAGTAAGATAACCCCACTGCCATCATCGTCATCAAGAGCCGCATCCATTCCCTACTCGACGATAGCTCGCTTGGACCAAATAAAATAATTTACACCATCCACATCACATATCAGTCCTCTCGTAAGAAACAATTAGTGGTGCGATATGTTATCGGTCGCTAGCGACGGAAATAGAGCGACCAATATTTGATCGGCGATCGGAAAATACCCGCCCTCGATAACGTGACCCAAAATCCCGACCCCCCTCCGGTAAGGCACCTTAAGACGCCCGCGCAGGGTCCAGTTTCGCCCGCCGCCGATAACACTCGCCCCCTGACCGGGTCTTCTAGAAGCGCGATACGCGACAGCTACGCAGCATCGTTAAGATAACATCGTATTTTTAACTGATACCGTACATTGTAATGTGCCTACCAAATGTTAAAAGTACTGGGTGATGATCTTTCGTTAACTCTGGTGAGATAACTGACGACATCAGCAAAAGCGTCTTATGTGATGCCCCTTGTCTTAGGTTTTCAGACAGTTTGTCCTCGTCTTATTATAACAGCATTCCTCGTCCCCGCAGTAAAGTCACCGCAGCAATCTATGCATCGATAACATCCCCTATGTACTCGACTGGTACAAAGGTTGGTGTCGCGGTTGCTATGTGCTTAGTTTGGTTAAGTTTAGGCTCATTTCAACATACGTGAATAGAATTTCTGATATAATTTTAAGAGACATGGAATCCGAACTCTCTCTGCCCTCGACAACAGATCCACGGTACGACGAGGTGAGGTAGGTTCGGTGTTTGATAGTTTTAATTAAGAAAGACGTCACTAAAGTGCTTTTAATCCGATGTTACTTTATTAAAAGTTGTCCGCAGCTTCACCCATTTTTAACCGACTTCAAAAAGGAGGAGGTTATCAATTCGTCGGAATCTTTTTTTTTTTATATATGTTACCTGATTACTCGAAGATGGCTAGACCGATTTGAAAAATTCTTTTTTTGTTCTAAAGGGTATACTTCCCAAATGGTCCCATGATAAGGAAACCAGGATCTGATGATGGCATCCCAGAGAAATCGAGGGGAACTTTCGAAAATTGTAGGGGCGACTAGTGCGTTTGATATATTTTTTATTAAGTGTTTTGAATGACTACAATTTAATGAAGGTCTGGAGTCGGTCTGATGCTGGAGCCGAAAGACAATCGAGGGAACTCCTCAACGATTTACATCAGTAGCCTTGTGTTTGGGCTTAATTAATTTGTAATGATGAAAACTTTACACCTAGATGGGTTGTAACTGTCATTAGGGGTCTGATGATGAAGAAAAAGGACAGTTAAAGGAACTCCTCAACAGTTTACAGTAGCTACCTTGTGTTTGGACTTAATTAATTTAAATTGATGAGAACTTTATACCCATATGGGTTATAAGCGCCATTACAGGTGTGATGATGGAGACCATACACAGTCGAGGGGAATCCTCGACGATTTACAGCTTTTATTGGGCTTACTTCATACGGTAAATAATATTATGCCAAAATCATGGAATTTTATTACTTGCCGTTGTTAAATGAACAAAAAACAACTGTGCCTTGGAAGCGCATCATAGTTTTTCAAGGTCATCATAATATCCATTCTATATCTATATATTGGTGATGTTCTATACCTATATATAATGGAATTATTTAACAAATAGCAGCAAATCTGCCGCGATTGTTTTCAATTACATGTAGCTATATAAAGTTTTACAAAATTCCATTTCGGTTTTTTCATTTGTTATGTAATGAATTAAACCCTTTCTACGGTCATCTCATTAATACAGCGCTATTTAATCTGAGCAACGCGTTTAATAATTCTACCCATATTTCAGACAAATAAAATCAGTTATCAAATTTTGAAATCACTAAAAATGAAGAAATAAAAAATTTTTAAACAAAAATTAAAACCGACTTCAAATTAAAAAAACAACAACTAAAAAATAATAAAATAATTTTCTTAATTTTTGTGCCTACAAATAATCAACTTGTTCTTCTACTAATATACAATCTTTGCGTTTACCAAGTCATTATTGTTACTTTTGAAGCCGGTGTCCTATTTGTTGATGCACCTACCTCCTAACCTACCTACCTTGGCTGACACCGACTCCAAAAGTAACAATAATGACGTGGTAAACGCAAAGATTGTATATTAGTAGAAGAACAAGTTGATTATTTGTAGGCACAAAAATTAAGAAAATTATTTTATTATTTTTTAGTTGTTTTTTTTTTTTAAATTTGAAGTCGGTTTTAATTTTTGTTTAATAATTTACGACCGTTGTCGGACTGATGACGATTATTATTTAACTACATACACTACAAGAATATTGTGGCGTATGTCACTCAATAATAAAAATAACTCTCCTCTAGCTGACCTCTTCATAATATTAGTTAAGATAACGTTAGATAGCATTAACGTATTATTTACTTAACTTTATCTCTTTTACTACTTTGATGAGCGTAACTTATATACTTAGACCAGTGTTTCGCAAACTTTTTGTGTTCAAGGTACATAACAAAACACACATTTAGGTGTAGAGATGAACGAAACAACACTCCACCTCGCGTGATTTCGATCAGTGTAATAGTGTAATTATTTTTCTGCCGTCCATTTAACTCTGAAGTAACCTAATTTTTCAAGGCACACCAAGTACCAACTATTTACCACGGTACACCAGTGTCACCAATGTGTCGCGGCACACTCTTTGAAGAACATTGACTTAGACAGCAATTAAGAAGAAACCATCTTAAAAAAAATTTTTTGATTTGCACTTCAAATAAAAACTTCTCCATTAACGGCTTATTTCTCATTCATCATATTATATTGAGTTGAAATATACTCAAGTTGAGAAGAAAAATACAATTACCGTGCAATGTAAATGTTGTCGAGGGTGTGCGCGGGTGTGTGGCGGGGGCCCCCCCGCCACACACCCTACACTTGACCAAACACCGTCTGCCCACATACAGCCCACAGCCGTCACCTCGTACAGGTTTGAGCTGTCATCTCAAGATTTGGGTCGGGAATCGATCACACCACGTCAGGTGGAAGTTTACTTTCTATTATATTTTATTATAGCAGTATTAGCAATACTGTTTCGCGGAGAAAATAAACTGCCATGATCATGATCCTGAAAAAAAGACAGGAGCGGCAGGGATGCCTCAGAGCATTTCCCGGCGTTAAAGAAAAAAAAAGGCTGCTCGACTCACACATGATACAAGTAATCAACAGGGTCATGAATGATCAACGGGGGGCGAAACAACCCCTTTCCTCGCAATTAAGCCTCAGTGACAGTTAGGTAATAATATTAATTACTCTGTGATACAACGCCTCCGGCGAGTTCCGTCGTAACTCTGTCGCCGGCGAGTTACGACCGGCGACCGGAGGTATGAGATCGACGAGATACCGCGAGATATTCATTACCACGCATCTCATGGGTGTGAGATGACAGACCGGTCGAAGAAAAGTCTATCTGATAGGCGCGACCGAACGACAGGTGCGCAATTGAAATCCCAACAATTTGGATATCTTCGTAAAATAAGTCATTACTTACTATTCTCTAGACAAGCTTCGTCTAAACGCAAACTTCTAAAGTTCTTTGATTAACACAGCTAGTTTAGAGCGCCGCGCCCGAGTCTAAATAAACCTGAGAGAGATCAGAGAGGCTTACCACAGGTTAAGTCTATGTGGATTTGTCTCTCCCGAGCGTCATCACCACGATGCTCGGTGACGACGAGTCCTGGACGGCGATGGTCTCCTTCTGCGAGGCAGTAATGTCTCAGAAGGAGGCCGACGCGCGGGTCAGAGAGGAGGCCGCCGACGAGACCTCCCCCCGCGGGTGACGAACGGAGGTGTGCAGGAGGCGCTACTTTAATGCGCCTCCAGTAACGCCTCTGTGCTCGTGTTGGGTTCAGTATGACGCTACGTCACGGAGACTGCTCAGCAGCGGCCGGGCAGTCCCTCCTTACAAGGAGTAGTCTGGCCTTCGCCAGTACCAAAGTTGAGGTGATCCTGTTGCCTGCAGATCCGGGACCCTCAAAAAGCGGCTGAATGCGCTCGCAGTGGGGTAATGCATTCCCAAGTGCGAGTCCCCACATAGGTCCTTACCCGTCCTTACCCGAGGTAAATCTGGATCAAGCGAAAGCATTAAAGACGGGACGTGTACATGCAGATTTTCCTTTTTTATGTAATGAGGGGGCAAACGAGCAGTCGCGCCCTCCTTTTCTCTATCCCCCTAATGGGCCACCGGAAACTCACAAACCGCTCAAAACGCGTCAGCATAGCTGTCACTTGACGCCAGTGTTATGTGAGCGAGAGGTACCACCCCGGTCGTGCCGGCCCAGTTCGGCTGCAATGCAGCATGGCACTACCTCTTACTTAAACTATCTTAATTTAACTTAATTAAACTTAAACTTACTTCCTATACCTACTTCTCATAATCGACTGCTGGCCGGTCGAGTGGGAGGTGACGGGACATTATACATATTTGTATGATGAATATAGATGTTCACACCGTGCCATGGTATTGATATTAAAGGTAGGAGGGATGGAGGTGGTGCCATGCCGTCGGCTGCCTACCACCTTCCTGCTTGTTTCTCCCGTGAAACAGCTTTGTGTTTCGGAGAGGACATTACAGGCTCTGTCTGGCAACTGCCAGTTTGCCTATTTTTTGTTTGTGTCTTAGGAGGCAAACTAGCAGTCGGAGCCATGGTGACTACCGACGCTCATAGACATCTGCACAAACAGAGGTTATGCAGATCCGTTGCCCTCCTTTCCCCTATCCCCCCAATGGGCCACCGGACACTCATAAACCGCACGAAACGCGACAGCGTAGCTTTTTGTAGCGTTGCCTATCCAAATAATATGATAACATTAAAAATAATATATTATGTATGTATTTGATGATATGATGTTTAAATTTATATGAAGTTTTTATTTACATTCCTTGCACAGTAACAGGATATTATACAAGAAAACAGGAGAACTTATCACAGGGCTAGGTTACAGTGGTGTGATTCTTATTCATAATTTGTATCTACATCGGCACCGCAGGCCTCTCGCGCCGCAGTCCGCGTCGTTACGCGAGGTTTTATTCAGATGAGATTCAAATGTATGTAGACCGCGTGTCAGGATCAGGAGTCAGTGACGATGGCGGGCCTCGGGCATATTAATGACACGATACCTCCCGGTCCTACCGGAATACCAGATACCCTCACCGGCTTTTATAATATCTCTGTTTACCTATAATTTAAGAAGAACAACGCCGAAATCAGCTTACTTCATTTAAAATTAAATCTAGGTTTAGATATTACTTAGCGTACTAGTTTTCGGTCTATCCACGAGACATGTTCTCTTCAGGAAGGCTTGATGCTTACTTTGGCTCGTATAAGGGCAAATACTAACACACGTGAGTTTACCCGCGCTAGCGGCTGCTTGCACCTCCAATCCGTGGTTTGGAGAGAAAGGCAGGACCGGCATATCTCGGGATAGGCAACACATAAATAAGCCGCTGGGGTGGTTCCAGGTAAACTGGTTTATGTTTACGGGCGACGCTGACCACTTACCGTCAGGTGGCTCGCCCGTCAGCTGTTTGACTATGCAACTGATATTAAACAAAAAAAGAAAAACGCTGCGGTCTAAAGCTAGCTCAAAAAGTTGTCTTGAAACTGTAAAACGAGTCCCAATGACATGACGTGACATAACGTGACGCGCGAGGGGCCCGGAGCCACAAAAAACTTCCCTAATTACAATAGAATGGCATTACACATGCGAGGTCAGCGGTCACCGGTCGGTCGCCCGTACATATTGATGTATGGTAATGTACGAGCAGTAGTCGCGTCGGGCGAGCAGTTCGAGCAGTACGGGCAGCGCAGGCAGTGCAGGCAGTAGCGCTCCTCCCACCCCGTACACTGAACAGTAGCAGTAGTTGCGAGACACACTTAGTTTACGAAAACGCACTCCATCCTTACGTCCCCAGGAGATGTTAATACCTAGACCAGGTGTCACTCCTCACTACTGACAAAGTAGCACATGGGGCTAGTGTGGACGGGATCGGGGATAGTGTCATAGTGACTGTGAGGGTACATCAATACAGCCGTCGTCACAGGTACCACTTTAGGTAGGTACCAATAAATAGATGGACACGTCACCTTTTATTTTCTTTAACGCCGGGAAATGCTCTGAGGCATCCTGCGGGGGAGTGGGTCTCCCCACGCGGGTATGTGGGACTTGTTGCGCCCGGCAGCTGGTAAGTGGACGCAGCTCTACCCACTAAAACCCAGCGAGTGCCACCAATGCCGCCTTTAGTGAGGTGCCCCGGATCTAGTAAACAAACAGGGCACCTCGACGGCTAGTTAGTCCCGCAAGGGACCGACGGCACCTCCACAGAGGGGTTGTCCCGCACCACAGAACAACCCCTCCCAACGTCGGGACAGTACAATGGGGTGAGGTTCCCATCCTCGCTCCTTGCCCCCTGCTCTTTTGTCCCCTCTTCTTATAAGAGGGGTACAAAGAGCCCCCTCGGCTCAATTAGCTTCGCCCAAGGTGCTGGGCTCACCCTAGGCTACTGAGCCACACCGCCACGTCAAGGCCTGAACCATGGTGGGGTGGACACGTCACCTGGATAGTTCTTGTTGAAATCAAAATTAATAGTTTAGACGTGAACGATGACAGAAAGTGATAGTGACTTATATACAGAAGTATAATTTGACATCATTGTTTGTAACGGTATTGTATCGAATGAGGAGTTGTCCCCTGCATTATAGATATTGAAATTGTAAGTCTATACAAAAAATATAGAGGACTTTAGTCATAAGTTCTTCCAACTAATATACACTTATGGCATCGCGTGGACCCACTCAGCTCACACTCACACAACAATACATTCGTCTGGGTGTCTATGTGTCTATGAGTCGTTCTGCGGCGGTACTCGAGCGAGGCCGGAGGGCGCGCCTGTGTCCGGCCTTCGCGCCTTGCTAATGTTGTACAGTACACCCGCGCACGCAGGCTCGCACGAGACGCCAGTCTTCCATACCGGCGCTAGGTGTAGGAAGTGTACAGCTAGCGCCAGTCCTTACGCGCACGATTAGCAGCATGTTTCTGTCCACTGCTAGGACTCTTTTAAGGAACGCCAAGAATGAATTTTGAAATGGTAGCATTGTATTTAAAAAAATGTCCTGCATACTATAATACGATGATGTTTCAACTACATATTTCATATCGTGCCTTAACCCAGCAGCATATTTTATAATATTATGTACATGATCGTATTCACTTCTCTCACCCGATCAAGGCTCGCCTCGGTCCGACCAAGCGAGTGTACGCCCGCCCTAACACACTGCGCGGCGCACTGTACCCGCGCCTCATTTCAATAAACGCCTTATTTAGTGGACGTGTACGGCCCAAACCTGTTGCCGTCGCCCATCGCCGCGCCGTATCGCCCGCTCGATCTTAACAAATGACATTTTGGTGGACATTAGAAACTCTTTCTCGTTTTATATCGCCTATCGTGTTCTCTATGTACTGGTCTCAGAGCACACTTACGTCTAATAGCCCTTCTACACGTACACAGATGCATCGGAAAACGTCACCGGCAGACGTCATCGGCAGACGTCATCGGCAGACGCGTCCGCTGACGTATAGAAGGGGTGACTGGCTCGTCTGTCGTAGGTATTCAACGTCGGCAGACTCATCCGCCAGAAATCGGTTTGCTGTCGGTTTATATGACACGGATCAAAGGGTTTCAGCAGGTTTCAGCGCGACCGTTTGGCGTCTGACAGACGTGTTGACGCACGTCTTCGGATGCATATGTCGACGTGTAGGGGGTCGTTAAACATAACACCTACATATACCTAAAAAAAAAGTCATCACCATAAATTAACCTCTTGGAATCTGGGGAGCGATGAGACTAGGTTTTAAAATGTACGTAAGCTCAGCGTCAATTTATACACCGAGGTGTTTGTAAAGAACAGCCGGCTGAGAATGTCACGTGTTCACACATCGTATACATTAACAGTAAAGTTATTAACCAATGTGCTAACTATATAACTATATAACTATATTATAAAGCCGGCGATATTGTTTGTTTGTTTGAACGAGCTAAACTCAGGAAGTACCAAATGGAATAATCAAATCAAATCAAAAAAATAATAATCAAGATAGTACTAATACAGTATCTTTTTGAACGTCAATTGAATCTACCACCGGTTCCAAGGTAAGCCCACTGAGAAGAACCGGCGAAACACGAAACTAAAATAAAAAATATTCTCGCGTTTGGTCAATTACTGTTTTACCAAAGGCTGTTTTGGAGATTTATTTTTATTTAATTGCAGTGATACGGCGGGGGAACTAGTGTATTATATAAGACCCGTATTTATATCATGCGGCGCAAGTACATTATGTAACGTAAACATCTACCAATTAATTATATCAAATACACTTAATTTATTAAACAAACTCATGAAACGCGTTTATCCCGAGAAAGAGGTCCAGTGCATGGGTCATCTCCACCAAACACAATATTTTATTTTCTACAAGCTGTTCCCTGCAGCTTCGCCCGCGTTACTCAACTCCTATAAGTCACAGCGTGATGTTATATAGCCTATAGCCTTCCTCGATAAATAAGCTGTCTAACACTGAAAGAATTTTTCAAATCGGACCAGTAATTCCTGAGATTAGCGCGTTCAAACAAACAAACAAACTCTTCAGCTTTATAATATTATAGTATAGATTTCATAGCTCGGCAGTAAAGGGTAGTCCTTAAGTACTTGTTTGTATAAAGTGTATACAGTGCTCTATAAAATTATGCAATGTTTCACTTGTGTGCACATTTAAGAAGGTATTTATACCGAGGTACCTATAGCGGCTTACATAATAGAACCGTCTAAAGTTGGGACGGACGGACAGACGGCAGGACTATACTGGATTGTAGTAGGGTATTCCTCGGACCCCCACCATGGTTCAGGCCCTGACGGGGCGGTGGGGCTCAGCAGCCTAGGGTGAGCCCAGCATCTTGGGCGAAGCTAATTGAGCCGAGGGGGCTCTTCGTATTCCTCTTGTAAGAAGAGGGGACAAAAGAGCAGGAGGCAAAGGGGCGAGGATGGGAACCTCACCCCATTAAAGTTCAAGAAACTAATTATGACGAGGTAAACAACACACTATCGAGGATGGTTTTTATTGGTTTAGCGTTTATAACTTGCTTTTTAATTCTTTTCATCACCCCATTGTACTTTCCCGACGTTAGGAGGGGTTGTTCTGTGGTGCGGGACAACCCCTCTGGCGTCGGTCCCTTGCGTGACTGACTAACCGTCGAGGTGCCCGGTTTGTTTATTAGATCCGGGGCACCTCGCAAAAGGCGGCATTGGTGCTCGCCGGGTTTTAGTGGGTAGAACTGCGTCCACTTACCAGATTTCGGGCGCAGCGATGTAATGACATGATAATGTTCATGAAATGAGGCGCAGCCGCTAGGTGTCGCGCCGGACACTCGTCAATAATGTGCGACAGCCGTATCGCAAACGAGTCCGCGGCGAATCTGAGTCGAGTACGCGTCAAGTTCGAATCGAGTTCGATTCGAGCTCGGGCTGGGTCGGAGCATTTCTCTTGTTTATGTAAATTTTATTATTCTTATAAGTACTTGGACCAAAACTTTCTGATACAACCGGATTGTTTTATTAACATTACATACTTGCTCGCGTTGATATATTTTTAACGTTCATGGACTGATAGGGAAAATGCTAGAATTTTTTTTATGTCATAAGGAGTCCACAGATTAGTCGAGCCTTAAGGTTGAACAAGTCGACGGCGCGAACTCCAACAAAATTAATGCTATCTCACCTGACATAGTGCGCGAACATGTGTGCTAGAATGAAATGCACAATGATTGATTCCTAAAATCTCCTTTTAGCAAAACAATTATTATAGAAGAAGTATAAAGTGTATATTTTTAAAATACATTTATTTCAAGTTTTGAATAACTAAACTATGTCTGCACGGGCTTTAGTTTTAAGCTTTCATGCTCCGTATACTATTTATTTTCGCCCAAAGTTGGGCTAAAATCTATTAATATATATATATATATATATATATATATATATATATATATATATATATATATATATATATTATAATATTATACGGTATAAGGGGGGGGGAGCGCTTTATTGTAGCGGCGCTTGCTCGCTACGTCACAAGATCGTCATAGGGACTACCCACTATATTCTGGTAATCTTGTCGCTACCAGGTCGGGGACTGCTTATTCGTATGTTTGCAGCTGTTACCGTATATGTCATAACCATCTAATCGGTAAATATCTTGGAGCCCTCCTGCCAGGGGCGGACGGCTATGACGTACTCTGACGTCACCCTGGCTGTCGCTGGAGATGACTTCCGATGATAATCCGTAATGAAGACCTCCCCCCCTCCCCGATGTCAAGATTGAGGTTCAACTGTAAACAAGATTATTGCCACACTTTCATTTCATCCAGGAACTCCCTGACACCGTGACCTACCGTCACGTGTGTTAGGGTCAGGGCACCTACCATCAGCGCTTAATATGTAACCTTACCTTTCAAAGCAGTGTAATTCAAGTACCTACTACCTGTACCAACAAACACATGGTGACGCTGTAATAAAAGTACTTTAATGGTGATTATGGTAATGAGAGACCATTGTAACAGTCAATATAATATATGAGGCAAGAGGGATCTGGGGCACGGTCGACGGTCGTGGGAGCGCCACAGGTCCGCCACAGGTGGGAGGGCCGCACCCTCGCGTCGCCCGCCCCCGCCCGGCCGCCGCCCGCCCTGCGCCAGGACGCGCCCACACCGCGTTCGCTCTGTAATTGGTAAAAAGCTACTTTTAGCATAAATTAAAATGATATTTCATGTGTTTCACTACATATACAAATATTAAAGCTAAAGAGTATGTTTGTTTGTTTGTTCGCGCTGATCTCCGTACCCACCAGTCGGGTCGGAATATTATTTTGTTCATTATTTTTAGCTCCACTATTTGAGTGTATATTGTGTACGTTGTAAACTCGTGCCGGCTGCTCCGTGCCAGAGCTCGTTAGTGGGCTCGCCGCCCGCTCTCACTCCCTCGCGCATGAATGGGCCATTAGGGCACACTGCTAATTACAGCACTGTCCATGTGCCCGTGGGGCTGCGACGGTCCTGGGTTCGAATCAATACGGGTGAATCATCAATTACTCACTAATTAAGCGATACAAATGTAAAACGATTATTTGGGCCTTTTTCTATCAAAGTTTCAAATTCACACTTTTCTTCTTGTAACTGTGAGTGGCATTGTCGTAGTTACTAGATACAGAAGTGTTATATTGTATCTCATAACATTATATAGATCAGTTCCCAATATAATTATGTAAAAAGGCTACAACAACATGGCACGGAGCGGCGTGCGCGCCCGTTCACGACCCGTGAGCATGAATTAAACTTTACTAGCTCACAAAAAGACCATTGAAGGACCTTTTATAAGAACTTAAACTTTCTGCCCTGCCTTATTGTATTAACCAATTAAACAAAAAGTTGTCAGATATTAGAAATTATAACTTTAGTGTTTTCCTTTTCTCTCATCTCTTAATATAAATAAGATACTGTTTAATATGGCCGTCCCCGTCAGGTGAGAGTGTAAAACAATATATGGCCGTCCCCGTCAGATGAGAGTGTAAAACAATATATGGCCGTCCCCGTCAGGTGAGAGTGTAAAACAATATATGGCCGTCCCCGTCAGATGAGAGTGTAAAACAATATATGGCCGTCCCCGTCAGATGAGAGTGTAAAACAGTATATTATTGCCGTCCCCGTCAGGTGAGATTGTAAAACAATATATGGCCGTCCCCATCAGGTGAGAGTGTAAAACAATATATGGCCGTCCCCGTCAGGTGAGAGTGTAAAACAATATATGGCCGTCCCCGTCAGATGAGAGTGTAAAACAATATATGGCCGTCCCCGTCAGATGAGAGTGTTGACAACTAGCCGTTGCCTGCAGCTTCGCCCGCGTTAACTTAACTCCTATTAGTCACAACGTGATGTTATATAACCTTCCTCCTACTACTACTACTAACTAGCCTTCTTCGATAAATGGGCTATCTAACACTGTAAAAAAAATTCAAATCGGGCCAGTAGTTCCTGAGATTAGCGCGTTCAAACAAACAAACTCTTCAGCTTTATATTATTAGTATAGATAGTATAGAAGTATAGATTATATTTTTGAGATTTCACTTTAGCAATATTGAATACAATATATTTGTAAAGGTTCTTCACGAATAGTCTGCCGCATATAAGTTACAGATGGGACGATTTCTCAATCAATTTAAACGTTAAAACGTCTTTTTGAATTTTTTATAATTCCGATTGTATTATAATGCAGATCTGTAGCAAAAAATGTATGGGAAATAAATGCTATCTATAAAACCGGTACATATACATACAAATAAATAAAATTGGAGAGTCTGTTTGTATTTTATTTTTTCCTTTTTGGGATATGAACTGAGACATCCCGCGGGTGAGTGGCTCCCCCCACGCGGGTTTGTGGGACTCGCTGCGCCCAAAAGCTAGTAAGTGGATGCAGCTCTACCAACTAAAACCCGGCGAGTATACACCAACGAAAGCATTGTGTCACGATTATGGCGCGGCGGTGGACTCGGCCCAGTACACCCTCGAGGTGTGCCCACTTATCACACACACACAACTTACCACAAGTGGACGCAGCTCTACCCACTAAAACTCGGCCAGTGCCACCAATGCCGCCTTTGGTACGGTGCCCCGGATCGAATGAGCAAACAGGGCACGTCGATGGCTAGTCAGCCCAGGGGACCGACGCCACCTCCACAGAGGGGTTGTCCCGCACCACAGAACAACCCCTCCCCATGTCGGGACAGTACAAAGGGGTGAAGTTCCCATCCTCGCCCCTTGCGCCTGCTCTTTTTTCCCCTCTTCTTATAAGAGTGGTACAAAGAGCCCCCTTGGCTTAATTAGCTTCGCCCAAGGTGCTGGGCACACCTTACGCTACTGAGCCCCACCACCACGTCAGGGCCTGAACCATGGTGTCTGTTTGTAATATTAAAATAACCACTTTTTACTTAATTCATATGAATGTATACACGGTAGGTACATATACCAAAATAGCCCTTATATTTGTCTGTCTGTCTGTTTGTTCCGGCTAATCCCTAAAACTGCTGCGCCGATTTTGACGGGACTTACACTGGTAGATAGCTAATGTTATAAGGAGTAACTTAGGCTATAAAAATGATTATCATCAACCCGGATACCGCTGTTAACCTAAGTTAACGCGGGCGAAGCTGCGGACAACAGCTAGTATTAAACATAAATCAACGTATTGCTGAGGAACTTTGTCAAATTACCATAATGAAGATGAACAACGGCCGCGGCGCGGGACGAGGCGGAGACGTCATTGAGATGGACACATCAAATGATCTCTGTAATAACTTAATATATTATAATAATATATTCTTTTTGTACAGATAAATTTGAGTCGCGTTTTGATGAAGAGACGTAAGTGATCCGTCACGCTCGGGTCGGTGCCGCGCTGGCCGCTGCCGAGGGCCCGCTGAGTCTGTCAGGTCTTAATCATCATCAGGTTACATCGCTCCAATTGTTATGTTCTTATTGGTACTATTATATGACTAAGTAATAATATAGTCAACGTTTTAATCTTCATTAATTCTTTGACCGGGAAATACCAGGCTAGTCACCGATAGTAGAGTCTGAACTGATTAATAATAAATACTAACTTACTACGAGATGGACTTCATTGGGCTTGCAACTCTAGTAGCAATATAATCGTCTACGATTGCATATTACTTGACGGGAGCGTGTTTAACTTTAAATATCAAAGTTAAAAGGCTTTACTCAAACTGTCCATATGATTGTATCCAGCTTCAATGTCCTGTTGGGGAATATGAAAGTACCCTAGGGTCGGCTTATGGTCATTCTTGTCTACGTAACGATGATAGACTGTTACAAAACAGTCGCATGTCGCCATGAGTTGCGTTTGTCTAGGGCGCGACACCCCGCCGCGCCGCGCGCCGTTTCTCTGCGGCCCGCTACCCGGTGTCTGTACTCTGTAGAGTCAGGCTCGTGGTCACCAACTACAAGAAGGTGTACAGCGGGACACACGGGATTACTATACCTGTAGTGGTGTGACGAACATCTCCTACTTTCTTAATTTAAAAAAAAATATAAAAGTTTTATACTTATCGTTCGTGTCTGAAAGCGGGTTTATACCCGCTAGGTATATTAACTTTATGGTTTATACAATTTATGAAAATTAAGTTAAAGTAAGTTTAAGCGGGAGACACACAGATGACTAGCACAGTCTTGTACAAGTGTAGGCGGTCTCTGTATGTATTGTCACTGCACCTTTTACTGTTATATTATTATGATCTTTATCCCAGCACTGATCGACGATATATACTCAAGCCATGTAAGACAAACAGACCAGCTCGCGAGAGTGCGATCCCGTGTCGACCACTTGTTACACCACCCCCGGCCGTCGAACACCACGCGGCGCCGTCCGCTGATGCGGCCACACCACACACAAGTCATTCATTACACAGGTCTTATACCAACCCGACGCCAGGAGGCCGTGTGGTCGCAGAATGCACGGTTGGCGGGGGGCAATCCCCCACTTTTATAAACCAAAAGTGAGCCAAATGGGCTCACACAAATCCGATGTAGCTGTAGGGCCTTCGGGCCGTTAGCATAGATCCATCCGAAAAAAAAACAGGTCTTATAAAAATATTGTGTGTGTGAAGCTATCATAATTAAGTAAGCTTCAGATGTATCGAACAAGCATTTAGTTTTAAAACCTTGAATAATATATTTTTTAATCCAATTCAGTGATCTCTAGATCTCGCTACATCATAACATCTTCCATCAATGGAAGTTGTCAATGGTCACGTTTTTGTTTTAATTCACTGCTAGGCGAGGGTGAGCCCCGGCGCGGCAGAGCAGCCCGCAAATACTAAATCATCCCTCGCGGACGGACGGACCAACCCCACCTTAGACATACGAACCCCTACTTGGTCAAGAAACAACTGGACGAAACCATTGCTGGGATTACTGAGAGGTCGTATTACTGAGAGGTTGTATTACTGAGAATTTGTATCACTGAGAGGTCTTATTACTAAGATGTTGTATTACTGAGAGGTCGTATTACTGAGAGGTCGTATTACTGAGAGGTTGTATTCTAGTACAATAGTAGTTTTTTTTTTTTTTTTACTTGACTTTACATGTGAATGCTGTGTCACCTATAAAGGTGCACACATCAGAATTAATCTGTGCTTGCTGTGACTAGAATGTTATCATGTGTGTACTGCTGGTGTCCAATTTAAATAAATAAATAAATAAATACTGAGAGGTTGTATTACTGAGAATTTGTATCACTGAGAGGTCTTATTACTAAGAGGTTGTATTACTGAGAGGTCGCATTACTGAGAGGTCTAATATTACTGAGAGGTTGTATTACCGAGAGGCTGTATTACTGAGAGGTTGTATTACTGAGATGTCGTTTTACTGAGAGTTCGTATTACTGAGAGGTCGTATTACTGAGAGGTCGTATTACTGAGAGGTTGTATTCTAGTACAATAGTATCGTAAGCTTCAAATGTGATTGGTTTTCTTTCACTTTAACTTTTTTCACTTTTCTTATTTTAAAGTTCTGTTATTGTTACAATAAAAGTTATGTAATGTGAATTACATTCAATGTACTGTTTTTCTCTTCGCCGCTTGATATCAAACCATTCATTGACTACACTATAACATATTTTACGTACAACCACATGATACGTACGTCGTAACGTCGTCGTGTGTCCAATGTACATTCACAGACATTGTCAAAAATATTGCAAAAATTACGCCAAGTGCGAGTAGGACTCGCGCACGAAGGGTTCCGTACCATTATAATTTATACATTAGACACTTTAACAAAAAATAACGCCAAGTGCGAGTAGGACTCGCGCACGAAGGGTTCCGTACCATTATATACATTAGACACTTTAACAAAAAATAACGCCAAGTGCGAGTACGACTCGCGCACGAAGGGTTCCGTACCATTATAATTTATACATTAGACACTTTAACAAAAAATAACGCCAAGTGCGAGTACGACTCGCGCACGAAGGGTTCCGTACCATTATAATTTATACATTAGACACTTTAACAAAAAATAACGCCAAGTGCGAGTACGACTCGCGCACGAAGGGTTCCGTACCATTATAATTTATACATTAGACACTTTAACAAAAAATCACGTTGCTTTATTGGATATTGTTTTTAAAATTTAATTTAAAATTAATTATTTATTTTAAAAATATTCTGTGAATGTTTCAAGCGTCTACCTGTTGCCTTTATTAATATGCCGAGTAAAAAAGGCATAAAATAAAGTTTATTGTGTGGAGCCCCCCTTACATATTGATTTTATTATAATATTTGTTCCAGTTCACAGTGTAGAAATACATTATCTCTAAAAAATACAACTGTCATGTTCATGAGATACAGCCTGGTGACTGACGGACAGCGGAGTCTTAGTAATAGTGTTCCCGTTTTACACTTTGGGTACGAACTAAGGAACCCTATAAATGACTTTTTTATGTTAGTTGGTTAGGCAAACTGGCAGACGTGCCACCTGATGGTAAATGGTTGGGTAGTCGGTGGTGGATGGTGGTGGTGGGGCCCACGTGGCGCCGCTCCCAGCCACATGTATTGTGACAGCGGCCCGCGGCCGAGCAAACACTCATTATGCCATACATGTGTAGTGTGTACCCTCGATATACTTACGGCTAGACACACAAGTTATAGTTGACTTATTTTATACTTAAATCTTCAATATTATGAACTAGCTAATATCTGCGATTCCACACATTTAAAGTAAACAGACGTTCCGCAATAATTGACCAAGAACTAAAAATTCCAAATCAAAAGATTGTGTGGTTTTACGAAACCACGGTAAAAGTGAAACTTTTTTTCACATTGTATACATAATATGCATTTAATTAATTTTTTTTTGGAATAATATTCCATTAAGGGTATAAAAATGGCTTTATCAATCTTAATTTTATACTTGGAAAACTTGGCGGCCGACCGTCACGCGACATGCAACACACAGAGGAAAAAGTTTGAGACGATGTAATAAAAGTTTCACTTTAAAAATAAATTATTATTATGTTAAAATGATATTAGGTATATATTCAAACATGATCGGTATGTAACAAGACCGTTTATGTTAAAAGATATTTCATAAAAATACATCCATGAGCAGGTTTATGTCTGCTGTTGTACCTACATAGGCCACATTAAAGAACGCTCATTCTCCCCACCATGGTTACTTTACGTGACGGTGGGGCTCAGGAATCTAAGGTGAGCCCAGCACCATGGACGAAGCAAATTGAACCGAGGGAGATGCTCTTTATACCCCTCTTATAAGAAGAGGGGACAAAAGAGCAGGGGGACAATGGGCGAGGATGGGAACCTCACCCCATTGTACTGTCCCGACGTTGGGAGGGGTTGTTTGTGGTGCGGGAAAAACCCTCTGTGGAACTGGCGTCGGTCCCTTGAGGGACTGGCTAGCCGTCGAGGTGCCCTGTTTGCTCCACAGATCCGGGGCACCTTACCAAAGGCGGCATTGGTGGCACTCGCGGGGTTTTAGTGGATAGAGCTGCGTCTTGTGCGTTCGGGCACAGCGAGTCCCAAACCACCACCACCTCCCTCCCCCGCGGGATGCCTAAGATTACCCGACGTAAAAAAAATAAAAAAAGGCTCATTTTGCTGATATAGGAGTTATAGAATGAAGCACAAAGGGCTCTAACATTGTCTTCGGTGCGTGTAAATCCGGCGTTGTTCCAAAGTAAAGGATCATAAAAATATCCAAAACTTTCCTTGGGAGTTGAGAGTAGAGTCTAGTAATTAACTGGTAAGACAATAAGAAATATAATCACTAAATAATGTTAGTAGTTTTAGTTATAGTTCCAATCCGTGTTTCGAACTATACATATAATTGTCGTGATAATTAATTTAGCTGTCTCTCGTCAGTTATATCTACGTTAGCAAGTTAAAAATAATCGTCCGTCAAAAGGAGCGAGCGTCGTTACTGCAGCCGCGGCGCCGCTCCACTCTCGACCCTGCCGCGTCGGCCGTAAGGACGAGAGTGTGGCGCGCGTCGCTGACCTCGCTCGGGTTATCGCGCGACCTCTTATCACACGCGCGCACACACGCACACACACACACACACGCCGCGAGTGTCGTCCGTAATTGGGACAAGGAACTACACTCTGAACCGCGGTTATCGCCGCCCGACTGTCGATACATTGTTACGTGCTCACGATCAATCATTTTAGTCCCATTCCTTAGATGTTCTGTCGTTTAATATTTCTAAACATTTTGCCTCTTTCCGTATTCTCGACTTGGATGTGGTTGAAGTGACTGTATTAAATTTTAGCCCATACTAAAACAGCAATACGCCGTAAAAGATATGTTGTTTGTCTCATCTATCCATCATTGATTTTTCGACAGATGTGCCTAAGCTGTCTCCGTACAGACAGCTATATGGCCCGAAAACAACATGCTCCGCGCCGTCACCTATATGTCCTTAAGTTCTTCAATAAGTTACATTATTAAGATTACATCAAAAGAGCATAATATATCATGTAACATCTTCCTTCTCGTAGGCACATTCTAAAACGCTCTGAGGGACAAGCTAGTGTGTGGTGAGAACGTAACTCCTACTGATTACTGGAAGCAGGCGACCCTCCAGGCTCTTGAGCCATTCAATAACAAGTTCAAACATATGCAGGAAACAAGTTTATTTTTATAACACATCCATTAGAGGCAGCCACACGTCCTCCAGAGAACGTCGACACTCCAATTACGAATACGTCCTAGTCAAACAAATATTATAATAAATGATAATTGTAAAGTCTTCGGTCATACAATATAACGTATTACAATCATATTGGTCATGTGTCCATAAACACAAGCAACACGTGGTTACTGATGCAGCGCCGAGCGGGCCTTATCTCCGACCGGGGATATTTGAACTGACTTCCTATAAAGGACTAACGCGTTTGCATCGGTTTGGCTTTCGGTTGAATAAAAAGTTACATAAAAACTTTTATCCCCTATTTAAGCTTCTTGAGGGTTGAATTTTGTAAAATTCTTCCATAAGTAATACGATACTTCCATAAGTAATACGCGGGCGAAATTTAAATTTTCTAGCCTGTTTGGCCTGGGCGTTGACACATCAGTCAATCACTTGCCTTTTATATATATATATATATATATATATATATATATATATATATATATATATATATATATATATATGTATATTTTTTTTTTTATTATTTTTATTGGTTATATGCAGTTGGATGTGACGCGATAACAGAGTTGTTCGTGTATCAGTTACAGCTGACCCCTGGTGTGGCGGGAGATATTGGTGATAGCAAATATAATATCATCTACAAGTCACCGCATAAAGATGTCACCTTCACAATAATGTTGCGACAACTTGTTCGATTAAATTTAAAGTTGCACAGTACCGGTGGGAGGGAAGCGCTGTGCCGCGCTCCCGGCTGCATGGGTACCACCATCTTGCTTGTTTCTCCCGTGAAACAGCTTTGCTGTGTTTCGGAGAGAAGGGCAAGACAGGCAGTGTAATTACTGGCACCGAGACTTAACATCTTATGTCTCAGGATAGGCAACACATAAAGGAGTTGCCTGGGCTCGTTTCAGGTAAACTAGTTTATGTTCATGGGCGACGTCAACCACTTACCATGAGGTGGTACGTTTGCCAGTTTGCCTATCCAACTAACATCAAAAAAAAAAAAAAAAAAAAACAGTAACATTTGATCACCTTTGGTCACCATTAAACTAGCGTAGCAATTACAACTCACTGTTGGTCACCTGTTTGACGACCAGCATGATAATTGATAAGTGGCTATCCATACTCTCGACAGGAGTATATAATTATGTATTTAGTTTGCACTACGTGGGATAGAATACCGCTTATTGCAAACTTAATACTTACATAATAATAATAATATAATATACCCTTATATGTCCTACTGCTGGGCACGTGTCTCCTCCTCAAAATCTGGCGAGGAGGGTTTTTGGGTCATAGTTCACCGATGCGCAGACCCAATGCGGGTTGGTGAACTTCACACACCTTCAAATACTTATAATCTCATCGGGCGTGCAGTTTTCCTCACGATGTTTTGCTTCACCGGTGGGCAAGCGATGGCCTTATGTTCAGGTGCACGTAGAAAAGGCATCACAGGGAGATCCCGATGATCAGGATCGATCCCGGACCTCTCAGCTCTCACTCAAGAGACCGAGCCCATACCCACTAAGCCATCACCGCTCTAATTATATATAATATATGTACATAGGTACTCTTAATTTTCTGATAAGTTTACTATGGGTACTGCACTCATGTTGTGTGATTGTCAACGAATACTTTTTTACATCCCTGTCCTTAAAATGTCATTCCTTACGTGTTAATTGTGGAACTCAACTATAGGATTTTGAAACATATGGGTCAATTCCGGTGTTGAATGTAACGAGCAGCTCGGGCTCCCTTGCGGCAGGCCGGCGGTGCCGACCACAATCCCGCGGGACAAAACGAACGTCGCGTGCACGCACCGCCACCATTATAATCAGAATGTTTGATGCCTTCTGTCCAAAACTGACCGCTCCCACCGCCGATAATTATCTCTCTTGCCTAGGCGCTAGGGTCGAGAGCCTCGGGCCCACTGCTGGGCCGGTGGGACAGTGCGACCGGTAGAGATCTCCAGATAAAGCCCCCCGGACAGGTGCCCTGCTGCTCACCCGGTGCGGTGCGCCTGCTGTCAATTATAAGCATGTGGGCCGGTTTTTTGTGGCGGGAGCGACGGCGACATTACAGCGTTATCGGCTAAGAGAGTGTGATGTTATAATTGTAGACTCAAGTATTATAATTATTGTTAAGCTTCTTGACGACGATCGCGTTCTACTTGAAGTAAGTTTGTACAGATGGGATCCGGCTGTAGGATTTAATATTGACGTGGTTATTTTACTATTACAACTGTGTAATACGAATGTGAACAAGACATTTGTAAATATTGTAGGAATAATAATAACAGCACCGCGAAATGAAAATTAAAAACATGGTAAATATCCCGTTTGTAATGTAGGTGCCCGAGGCTATCTGTGACTCGATCAGATACACACAGAAATGATTCTATTCTGAAAGGTTTTTTATCAAACTTAACACTCACTAGGTACACTATACCTTATAGGGTTTGATCGCGGCTTATTAAGACTTCCTTCCCGACGTGTCAGATACTTTAATTTGAATGTCAAATCAATGACCATTGTCACGGGAAATCAACACCTACACCGCAATTAAATACAAAAAAGATATAATACGCAATAATACTGAGTAACATTAGCGTAACAATAAGAAAACAAAAAATAAACAAGCTAACAGTTGCTCACGTATCCTCATACTATACACATAGGCACTACCGGCGAGCTCGCTGGCTGACATCTCCCCACAATCATATTTGTGCTTGTATGTGAATAATATAATAATCGATAAACGATTAGATCTCCGAATCTCCCCACCATGGTTCAGGCCTTGACGTGGCGGTGGGGCTCAATAGCCTAGGGTGAGCCCACCACCTTGGGCGAAGCTAATTGAGCCCAGGGGGCTCTTTGTACCCCTCTTATAAGAAGAGGGGACAAAAGAGCAGGGGGCAAGGAGCGAGGATGGGAACCTCACCCCATTGTACTGTCCCGACGTTGGGAGGGGTTGTTCTGTGGTGCGGGACAACCCCTCTGCGGAGGTGCCGTCGGTCCCTTGCGGGACTAACTAGCCGTCGAGGTGCCCTGTTTGTTTACTAGATCCGGGGCACCTCACTAAAGGCGGCATTGGTGGCACTCGCTGGGTTTTAGTGGATAGAGCTGCGTCCACTTACCAGCTGTCGGGCGCAACAAGTCCCACATACCCGCGTGGGGAGACCCACTCCCCCGCGGGATGCCTCAGAGCATTTCCCGGCGTTAAAGAAAAAAAAAAGATCTCCGAATCAGTATAATAGTCTGGTCATATACACACCTAATAACGTCCACATATTGTGAAGTCAGACACGATAAGCTGTAACTCAGAAACCAATGCTTCTATAATAATGTCATAATAATGTATTAATTTTCTTTTACGTCGGGAAATGCTCTAAGGCCTCCCCAGGCTACTACAACTTGGCGAATATGAGGGACTCGCTGCGCCTGATAGGTGGTAAAATGGACGCAGCTCTACCCACTAAAACCCGGCCAGTACCACCAATGCCGCCTTTGGTGAGGTACACCGGATCTGTTGAGCAAACAGGCACCTCGACGGCTATTCAGTCCTTCAATGGACCGACGCCACCTCCACAGAGGGGTTGTCCCGCACCACAGAACAACCCCTCCCAACGTCGGGACGGTACTAAGGGGTGAGGTTCCCATCCTTGCCGCTTCTCCCCTAGCTCATTTGTCCCCTCTTTTTTCTTATAAGAGGGGTACAAAGAGCAGCTCCCTTTGCTCAATTTGCTTCGTCCATGGTGCTGGGTTCACCTTAGGCTACTGAGCCCCACCGCCACGACAAGGCTTAAACCTTGATGGGATAATAATGATTGTCTGGGCTATAATTTGATAAAACTCAAATTTTGACCTTTTGAAGCACACATGGGATCGACCTTTGGCTCTCTTGGCACCAAAATTTGACTCCGTGAGACTTTTGCCATTTCAAATGTCTAAATTGACCGGACTGTAATAATCGATGAATAAAATAATATGTATTGTTAATTATCGGTAAATATTGTGGAACTTGTTTACCGTAGTCGTTTGTTAATGAGGAAGTACTCGTCACTGGCAACACTCGGTAGTTCTAACAACGCCTCGATTGACGCTAATCGCCTGTCCAAACACGCTGCGCCCGGTTCAACGACACTTTTCACCACGAGCCCGTCCTGTCCGTACTGTCCGAACTGCCGGTACTGCCCACATTTTCCATAGTCCACACTGCTCATACTACCCGTACTGCCCGGACCGAACACGTAGCTGGCCCGCTCGCAGTCGCATGGTTCACACCGCAAGCGATTCCGGTTTTCGGAACTCGCTTTTTATAGAACTTCTGATAAATCCTGTTTTGTCTATGATATTGTTTCACCATAAACAGACACCCTCTTTATAAATACGTATACAATGATTTTACATTTTATCACTATTATCGTCGAGGTAGGAGCTTCTCAATAGGAGATCTAAAGAAATACATACTTGCCGAAATATCGTTGTTCCCTATTTGACGTTACGTATCATCGCAAATTAATATAATCGCGGGCGTGGTACCCTGGCTGCACGCACGTTACCTGGCGGTTCGTTTATAATGGGCGACGGTCACGGCTCGACACCTCCCGCCCCAGCTGACCAGCTGGTGCGAGGTGATCACGGTAGCGGACGGCTATAATGCAGTTGGAGACTGTGGTGAGTCGGTAATCACGACCACAAAACGACCACGAGCGCCGCACAACGTCGACTGTGAACCTAATGGAACTGTGATGACCACGGCTTGTGGTGACCACGACCACAAAGGCCGATGTCAGGCGTCGTCTGAAGATGGTACAGAGCTGCACGTTTGTTCTTACGTATAAATTTGTTAATAATGTAGTTGTTTCTTATGTTATATGTATAGGGACGTTTATTTTTCTGGTGGATTATATCGACCGGCTAACGTGTAGAATATTGACAGAGTAAAATATGATGTATTAAACTGTCATCTGTATGGACGAAAACAGTCTGCATCTCATTCTAGAGCGATCTAACCAACCCCAGAGAGTATCTCTCCAGGGTTGGTTAGTTCGCAATATTACTTGCACGGTAAGTGGGTCGTCTTGGGAAACACCCATTCCCTCCGCAGATGTACGAACACACGTTACCGGTGCAGTACCGCTGTTACCCCGCTTTATGAGATGTCAGCTTTTTTTATCATAATATGTCTCTATTCAAACACGACCACCGAAAGTGACCTAAAATGTCCAATTAAATATTATGTACCTATTCCAGTGAAAATTTTCATAACTTTATGGTCGCGAAGCAAACAATAATTAAGTTTGGCGAGCACGAGGGTGCAGGGTGCGGCGGGGGGGGGGGGGATGACAGCGGGGGTAGGGGAGGGGTGCGAAGAATAATTGTCACAATAAACAGTCGTTAATGGAGTGGCGCCGCGCCCTCCACCCGCCGCTAATTAGCGGAGTGCTCGCCCTCACGCCAGCGGCACTCCCGTGACACAGACACAGATTTTCGGCCACGACGCTCTATTGACCCTCCGCGGGCACCGGGCGCCGGGGGAGGTTAACGAACTAATCCAACAAATTACTTCTTTTGTATTGCCACAAATGTATTTTATTACACCCGCTCTAGTCGCTAATCATCACAATTATAGCGGGCTCCGATGTTTATGGACATAAATTAATTGTGACTGGAGCCATACGGGGGGATACCTCCTGGTCATGAGTGAACTAATTTCCTCAGGTGCAATAGGCAAACGGAACCCCCGATCTAATCGACTGCATCAATATACGAGGAATATCGTTCTCGTCAAGAGGAATGAAACAAACGACAATTTGACTAGTATATAAGAGCTGCTGCACTGACCAAACGCTATATGAGACAAACGACAATTTGACTAGGACATAAGAGCTGCTGCACTGACCAAACGCTTTATGAGACAAACGACAATTTGACTAGGACATAAGAGCTGTTGCACTGACCAAACGCTATATGAGACAAACGACAATTTGACTAGGACATAAGAGCTGCTGCACTGACCAAACGGTATATGAGACAAACGACAATTTGACTAGGACAAAGGAGCTGCTGCACTGACCAAACGCTATATGAGACAAACGACAATTTGACTAGGACATAAGAGCTGCTGCACTGACCAAACGTTATATGAGACGAACGACAATTTGACTAGGACATAAGAGCTGCTGCACTGACCAAACGCTATATAAGACAAACAACATTTTAATCAGGACGTAAGTGACGTTTAGGTAGACGAAGTGTTGGTCGGCCATTGACCAGGTGGGAAGACGATCTCCGTGCGGTGGCCGGTCCGTGTTGGATGCGAGTGGCAAGGGATCGGCCATCTTGGCGTTCATTGAGGGAGGCCTATGTTCAGCAGTGGACGGATAGAGGCTGATGATGATGATGATGATGATGATGATAAGTGCTGCTGCACTGACCAAACGGTATATGAGACAAACGACAATTTTACTAGTATATAAGAGCTGCTGCACTGACCAAACGCTATATGAGACAAACGACAATTTGACTAGGACATAAGAGCTGCTGCACTGACCAAACGGTATATGAGACAAACGACAATTTGACTAGGACATAAGAGCTGCTGCACTGACCAAACGCTATATGAGACAAACGACAATTTGACCAGGACTAAGGTCTAGGACATAAGCGCTGCTTTTTTTACTTTTACGCCGGGAAATGCTTTGAGGCATCCCGCGTGAGAGAGGGGAACTCCCCAGGCGGGTATATAGGACTCGTTGCACCTTGGTCGGAGGGGTTGTCCTGTGGTGCGGGACAACCTCTTTGTTGAGGTGACGTCGGTTCCCTGAGTGACTGACTAGCCGTCAAAGTGCCCTGTTTACTCAGCAAATCCGGGGCACCTCACCAAAGCCGGCATTGATGGCACTCGCCGGGTTTTAGTGGGTAGAGCTGCGTCCATTTACCATCTTTCGGGCACAGCGAGTCCCACATGGGTGCCCAGCGTATAGACGATACGTATAGATAATACGATAGAAATACGAAATGCTTCCGCATTTCGTATTTCTTCTTTACGCTACCTATGAAATATTTTTACGAGTCCTTCTAGAATCCGATCTGCCTGAGACCAAACCTATATTTTTTTATAGCATAGGAAGGCTAACGAGCAGGCCAAGCCTTTAAAGCCAGGCGACTATAAACGCCCGTACCACAGATTATAAAGATGTGTTTCGCTCCTTTTCCCAATCCGCCAAATGGGCCACCGGAAACTCACAAACCGCACAAAATGCGACAGCATAGCTGTCACTTTACGACGGTATTATGTAAGCGAGGGGTACCACCCGGGTCGTGCCGGCCCAATTCGACTGAAAAGCAACATGACACTACTCTTACACTTATATTAATTGGTAAAATATTTCTAAAAGCATAAAGTAAACAAAATTACCGAAATGTATTCAAATGATGCTGGACTGGACTGGATCATGTGGTGGGAGGGAAGCGCCGTGCCGCGCTCCCGGCTGCATGGATACCACCATCTTGCCTGTTTCTCCCGTGAAACAGCTTTGCTGTGTTTCGGAGAGAAGGGCAAGACAGGCTGTGTTATTACTGGCACCGAGACTTAACATCTTATGTCTCAGGATAGGCAACACATATCTAAATGAGTTTGCCTGGGCTCGCTCCAGGTATTCCAGTTTATGTTCATGGGCGACGTCGACCACTTACCATCAGGTGGTACGTTTGCCAGTTTGCCTATCCAACTAACATTTAAAAAAAAACGAAAAATTGCGGGAGGCGTCATCTCCAGGAGCGATGATGTCTGGGTTTCATTGTGTCACAAGAGGCACGTGAAATTTCTGTATTAAGCTAGGTAAAAATATGTAAAGTAATAAAGCGTAATATTATAACTTTAAAAGAAACGGTTAGCTATATTTTTCTCCTAGTAGGACTCAATTACAATTCTAGCGACTGCTTTCCTACACACATTGCTTAACCCAGGCCATCACTAATTTTAAACTTTTCACTAAATATTACCTTAATAAACCATTGTTTAAAATTCCGTAACAGGTATCAAAAACTCATTCAGTAGCACATATATTGTGACGTGTACAAAGTGATGATGACGATGATAAAGCACGGGCATCACTCGGAGGCAACACGCAGCGGTGACGTAACAGCGTCGAGCCCTGCTCGCACACTTTTTAATCAATTTTCTTGCGAGCCGCGAGCCGATAGGATAGGTCAGCCCACAGGTAAACGGTATAGCAAGGCAACGTTATTAAATACTGTGATATTTATTATAATAATTCAATCTAGGTCGTATTTTAGATATGGCCGCGACATTCAGCGTTCAAATGATTCAGATCCATTTACAGTGATTACTAATGTTATATAAATAAATGAAAAATCTGTTGCAAATAAATCCGATATCAACTAGTTTATTAACATTTATTGCAACATTTCAAACTATCACATTAATTAAAGCAGTAAGCCTAGCCCCAAATGTTTTCTGCAACTATTGAGAAGATAACCAATTTTGTTTTATATGCCAAAAACGACTGAGAAGAATTTGATAAATGCAAAGTTAACATTTTCGAGTTAAGCCGAAGACCGAGCTATATGTAGTTGATGACGTCACGGGTCCATCTCGTGTTTTATGAGTATTCTTAAATATTGTTTTAAACTAACGCGATCACTATTCATATTTATATTAATATTATTACGGGTGCTTACCTTGCTTGCTTGCTTGAGTTACATAAGCCACAGCTTTTGTGATCCGAACGTCATCATTTCCCTCGATTAGTAAAGGAGGCAATTGAAATTAAAAAATATCCGAATTTCAATAGGGAAGACGGATTCAGAATACCGAGTATGTGGAATCCCGTGATTAGTTTGTGTGAAGATCCGTCACGATATAGATGCTCAAAGTCCAAAAAAGACACTGTCAGTATAGTGTGTCGTGGTGAACAAGTGCGTCCGTGTGCCGAAACTAGTCGTCCGAAACGAAGAAGAAAGACGGTAGACAGATTTTTCTGATCTGTTACCATCTACCAGCACCGTACGTCTGTCTCCCCGTGATCATGGCGATTGAAACATTGCCGAAATATCGGGAACTCAATAAATCTTTAAACGCGGTAAGCACCCGTAATAATACTAATATAAATATTATGAGTATTCTATTCGTCAGGAATATTCCGTAAATGTCATATTTTACGTGATGTGTATATCCCACAAAAAACAGTTTCACTGTAAAATGTCGCGCCAAGTACACGTCTAACTATATACACGTATAGCAAAAATAAAAAAATAAACTAATCTTTACAAAAAATATGAAATAAAAAAACCAAGTACACAAAACCTCTCGGATTAAAAGAAACACTCATTAAAAACTGTGAAAATTGAAAAAACAATTGGTGTAGTATATTTACAAAAAAAAAGAAAAATCTGCAATCTACAAAAAAATATAAATTTAAAAAAAGTAATCATTGTGATTTTCAATAATTGCAAAATTTTTGTGGCAAATTTTACAATTGAAAACAAATTTTTAAACGTACTTGGCGCGCGTCATTGAGTACCCCAAATTTTTTCATGGCTGATTTAGAGCTAGGGTATTATTATTCTGTGATCTACAGCCAGGAAATTGGTATGGAAAAGGAGTATAAAAACAACAATTGTTGCAACCCTTCTACGCCATGTAGTTGGCTTCACTAATGATTATTTTGATGTCTTCAATCAAATCTATTAGAATTAAAATTCAAGCTCGTACCCATTTCTTTATATATTTCTTATTCCTATTACATTTATACTCATATGAATATGACGCTTTCTTGCCTTTTAATTGAATCAAGAAATAAGGAAATGATTTTATTACTAGTAAGGTAAAGTACCCAGTAACTGCTCAGAACCACCTTTCCACTCTTTTTATTTGTTTATCTGCATTTTTGAATATAGATATACAAATGCAGAGAGTGGGCAGGTACTTGTTCCTGAGCAGCTACTGGGTACTTTACCTTAGATAATGTTTATTAAATTGTTTTTGAAAATTATAACATTAATGAATGCTTGAGGAACACAAACTTCTAGAACTGATAGTTGACATTAATAATTTATCTTAGTGATATTGTGAAGCCATTTACAATACATCGAAAATGACGCGCGCCAAGTACCTTTAAAAAAAAATGTTTTCAATTGTAAAATTTGCCACAAAAATTTTGCAATTATTGAAAATCACAATGATTACTTTTTTTTAATTTATATTTTTTTGTAGATTGCAAATTTTTCTTTTTTTTTGTAAATATACTACACCAATTGTTTTTTCAATTTTCACAGTTTTTAATGAGTGTTTCTTTTAATCCGAGAGGTTTTGTGTACTTGGTTTGTTTTTTAATATTTTTGGTAAAGATTAGTTTATTTTTTTATTTTTGCTATACGTGTATATAGTTAGACGTGTACTTGGCGCGACATTTTACAGTGAAACTGTTTTTTGTGGGATATCTCTTTTTTTTGTAAAGCATATATTAATTAACATAATTACATTTCAAATATTTTAAATATTTATACTTCTTGAGTAATTCATTTCAAATACTTTAAAATTTTAAACTCAAACTTCTTGAGTAATTCATCAAAATTTTTATTCATAAATTTTCTCAAATAATTTAATAATAAAAGAGGTTAGTACTATTACAATACTTTGACTTTAAATGACGCTTGTGACTGACCAATGCAACATCGTCATATTTTTTAAAATGTTATTTTGATTTTCAAAATTAACATAGAGCATGTGTTCCTGTTATTCCTCCTGTTTATATGTTTAGAGTGTAAAAGGGAAAGTTAGATACCAGATGGCGCAACATGCAACTTGACCGGCAGTTCAAATCAACAATTAAATTAAAGTAAATTATTATATTTGCTTATTAGTAAATCATGTAATAATAAGCTCAAATATGTAATTAAAAAAATTAATATTTTTTGTTCTTGTCCAATATATGATTCATTATTATTTACCCTAAATTTATTAAGTTATAGTTGGACACTACCATGCCTTCAGAATAAAAAAAAATCAAAACTTTAGATGTATTACTTTCTTTATTGTTTTCTTAAGAATAATTCAAATCCAACTCCATACGAAGAAAGTCATAAATTTACTTGATACCAATGTACTTATTATTATGTTTATTGTCCTTTAAGGCCTTTAAATATACTCCTTTCCAGAAGCTAAAAAAATGTAAAACAGTAAGGAAATAACTTCAAATGAAAATAATTAAAATTAAGAAATACTACACACATAATGTCTCGCAATTTTTGTTTACAACCAGCTCTTTTCCGCTTAAAGTTTTTTTTATTGCACGGTCTGTAACAATGGGAAAACAAATTGTATCGACAATAATAAAAGTATGACAAGTCAGAAATTTGAAGTAAAATTACTTACATAATATCATAATCAATACTGAAATTA
The DNA here is from genome assembly GCA_963853865.1 of Helleia helle. Taxonomy (NCBI): domain Eukaryota; kingdom Metazoa; phylum Arthropoda; class Insecta; order Lepidoptera; family Lycaenidae; genus Helleia; species Helleia helle. The sequence continues at coordinate 22,710,936 of OY971424.1, forward strand.
ACTTGTCTGTCTCTATTTGATTATTGGAACAAATATAAGTCATCGACATATAATGCTATAACAATTTTTACATCATTATTCATTTTTGTAAAAACACATGGCTCTCTACGACTCCTTTTGAAACCTAACTCACATAAACATTGCTCCACTCTCTAATACCATGATCTAGATGACTGCTTTAAACCATAAATTACTTTGTTTAACAATCTTATTCTTATTTGAATCACAATTAATAACTAGTTGAACCTTATAAATGTCCTCTTTAAGAAAACCATTTAAGAATGCTGTTTTAACATCTAAATGAGTGACATCTAAATTTAACTGAACAGATAGTGCGAACAATAATTTCAAAGTAGAAATGTCTGACATCTGGTGAGAAAGTCTATTCATAATCAATACCAGGCCTCTGTGTAACCTTGTGCCCTTAGCCACTAAATATGCTCTGTAACATACACTATTATCACTATATAATTTCCTTTTATATACCCACTTGCACTGTACTAAAGTTTAATCAAAAGGTAATTCACTCACAGGAACCCATGCATCATTTTCTTCAAAAGCTTGCATGCAGCTTTTCCTCTTTTGCCTCAATCCACTCTCCAGAGCTTCATGGACACAGACTGGATCATTAGTAACATTTGGACTCAACGTTGTACATAGATTTGGAAATCTATAACGCTCTGGCATATTTTTTATTCACTTAATTTGGGTCCCCCTTTACTAAAAGTAAATGGTTCTGGTTCCTCATTTTCTTCTTCAGATTGCTGTCTGTGTATGATATTCCCGTAACTGCTCCATCTTTCAATTTATTCTGGTCAATTATATTCAAATGGCCAATCTCCTATGACACTCTTCACAAATTACTGTTGAAGTAGGAGTAAAAAAACATTGTTTATGTTCCATGACCAACTTATAAACACCATCTTCTTGGTTTGCTACAGCCACCAAACTGTTTTTTCTATTGTAAACATAACAGCATTTCTCCGTTAACTCCACATTGTTTCCATTCTTGATAAGTTGACTAATGTAAATCAAGGGTTTACATTAATTTAATTGGTAGGAGATGAAGTCAAGTAACAAACTCCAGCGGCATTTATTATGCGGTTATGTCTAATTTTTAGAGTTTTGACCGAATAAAATCGGTTGAAACTAAATAAAAAAATACATTAAAATCACATTAAAGCACCACAATTACATAGATAGAGATAGTACATCTCACTTTGTTAAGTAATTTTGTTATTTCTCGAAAAATAATTAGACTGTAATAACATTTTTCTTTCCAATTGGCATTTTCTGTTGGAACCGGCTAAGACCTGAGGCCATGCTGCCATATCTGTTGTGTTAACAAAAATATCTTGTCTGTGCTTTGGAGAAACGGCGGAAAATGCCAAAAAGCGCGGCTCTGCCCCTCTGGCACCCATCAATCAACTATCACTTCCCATTCTATTCACCCAGAACAGTTCACCATAATATTCGCCAACGAATCACATTATATATTACACAGATTAAGTTTTAAAAACAAACACTACAGAAAACCATCAGAACAGTCCTACAATAGAAAACCACTCCAGAACAGTTCTCCACAATATTCGCCAACCAATCACAATATATACAGTTTTTAAAACAAACACTAGTAAATCACTCAGAATGAACAAAACACAAAATAATAATTAATTAACGGGAAACTGGGAAGAAACGAAGAAGATTGAGCTCTTAACAGAAACGAATATATGAAACAAAAGACGTTTATCAAATAAAAAATACGACAGAAAAAATATATTATACGAAAGACGTTTATCAATTATAAAATATGACAGAAAAAATAAATAAAAATAAGCTATAGAGAATACAAGAAAAAAAACGAAATACTTAATTTTTAATACAACACCGTATATTGATAACGATAGGCAGCATGGCCTCTAGCCTTTGCCTGTTCCGATAGGATAAAACTAAAAAACAAGCAACCAACTTCGATGTCAAAACTCCAAATTCTCACTGTAACGTCATATAAAATATTTTCTCTGAACCTCTTTAATCGCAAAACGGCGCAACCAATAATTTTCATGTTTGAAATGTATTAAATAATTGCTGAGACCCAATAATTTTTTGTAATATGTGTAAAATTCGTAAAAAGAAACTTATTAAAAATAGTGTGAAGTCTTAGTGTTTTGGCAATAATAACAAAATAAAGCCCCAAAATTTTTTTTTTGTTTTGGAGGTTATGTTTACATATGTCTCGAGAATATATACACAGTGCCTCACGCCAAACTACTTGGATGTGTTCTTGGCGCTAGACACTAACGTGTCTCCTGATAAGTGTCAGTACATGCAAGATGGCGTTTTCTTATACTGTCAAAAATCTCACTCATTATAACTAAACAACTTTTAAGAATTTTATCACGGTTTGTTATGATTTTTTCCCAAATTATCCAAAATTATTACTTAACAGCAAGCATGGTCCTCCCATGCCCATGGTTGCTGTAAAATCCGTAAAAGTTGTTTCATTATAATACATATCGCCCTTAGCTTATAAGAACCCAAACCTAATATTTACTGTCTTCTGAACCCTTTTATCAAAGTATCGACCCACGTTTCTTCCCGACATGTGTCTCGGTACATGTCGATGCCTCGTCACAACCGACGCCAGGAGGCCGTGTGGTCGGAGACTGCACGGTAGGCGGGGGGCAACCCCCCACTTTATAAATCAAAAGTGAGCCGAATGGGCTCACGCTAATCCGATGTAGCATTAGGGCCTTCGGGCCGTTAGCATAGATCCCTCTGAAAAAAAAAAAAGTCGATGCCTCGCTTTACGAATAACTGTCGGTCAAAACTCCGCGAGCTTACATGTTTGTCTAAACATGTGCAGTGTGGACGTGTTTTATACATGCACTTCCTCAGATACAAGAATATCCGCAAAGTAAATGTTTTAATAATCACTACTGTAATCACACCTATATATTTTATATTTATATAATATATTTTAAGATCAACGGTCGCATCATATGCAGTTCTGACGTACCGGCGGCGGGCTATGGAATATGGTCGTGGTCGGGAGCCGTCGTACAGTTACTCGGTCCGGTTAGCAAGTGCGTGCCCGGTGTTGCCAACCTCAGGCAGCCTCACGCCGCACCGACCGGCTCACGTATCCACTGTATAACATTACTAACAGTATCTGCATCCTGGACGAACACCAACGCAGCCCGTATGGGTTGTTCTCCTTCGTATGATACCCTCGTAAACAATAAAAAAAGTTTGGAAAATCCACAAGTGCTCAATCTCATTTTCCACAGTAACTACTCGATACTATTTATACACTGACAGGTCAATTGCCTAGCAACGAATAAACAGTCGGATATTATTGTAAAATACACAGTTTTAAATTACTTTAGTTTTGATCATGTAATGCAGCGGGTCATAGCGGTGAGTTACCGTACGGGCTCCTGGGTGGCAGCCACTGCCCTGGCTGGAGATCCACCGTGGGTGCTCGTGGCGTTGGCCCGAGTTACGCCTCCTCGTTTTACAGAGGTCACAATTCGGTGAGTCACTGGACTGGTGGTACTACCAAACGCACAAATCAATCTCCTTGCGAATTTTCGAAGCTGCGGAAAATGGTCTTCTTCGAGGTATTTAACAAGACAAGTAGGCCTGCTGCGCGCACGCACTCAATTACTTATCAACCGACTTCAAAAAGGAGGAGGTTATCAATTCGTCGGAATCTTTTTTTTTTTATGTATGTTACCTGATTACTCGAAGATGGCTAGACCGATTTCAATTTTTTTTTTTCTAAAGAGTATACTTCCCAAATGGTCCCATGATAGGGAAACCAGGATCTGATGATGGCATCCCAGAGAAATCGAGGAGAACTTTCGAAAATCGTAGGGGCGACTAGTGCGTTTGATATATTTTTTATAAAGTGTTTTGAAGGACTACAATTTAATGAAAGTCTAGAGTCCATCTGATGCTGGAGCCGAAAGACATTCGAGGGAACTCCTTAACGATTTACATCAGTAATCTTGTGTTTGGGCTTGATTAATTTGTAATGATGAGAACTTTACGTCTAAATGGGTTGTGACTGTCATTAAGGGTCTGATGATGAAGACAAATGACGATTAAGGGAACTCCTCAACAGTTTACAGTAGCTACCTTGTGTTTGGACTTAATCAATTTAAATTGATGAGAACTTTGCACCCATATGGGTTATAAGCGCCATTACAGGTGTGATGATGGAGACCTTACACAGTCGAGGGGAATCCTCGACGATTTGCAGCTTTTATTGGGCTTAGTTCATACGGCTAAATAATATGCCAAAATCATTTAATTTTGTTTAATTAATTTAATTTAACTTGTCGTTGTTAAATGAACAAAAAACAACTGTGTCTTGGAAGCGCATCATAGTATTTAAAGGTCATCATAATATCCATTCTATACTTATATATTGGTGATGGTGATGTTCTATACCCATATATAACGGAATTATTTAATGAATAGCAGCAAATCTGCCGAGATTGCTTTCAATTAAATGTATATAAAGTTTTACACAATTCCATTTCGGTTTTTTCATTTGTTATGTAATGATATCGCTATCTAATCTGAGCAACGCGTTTAATAGTTCTACCCATATTTCAGACAAATAAAATCAGTTATCGAATTTTGCAATCACAAAAAATTAAGAAATAAAAAATTTTTAAACAAAAATTAAAACCGACTTCAAAATAAAAAAAATAAATAAAAAGTAATAAAATAATTTCCTTAATCTTTGTGCCTACAATTTATAATCAACTTGTTCTTCTACTAATATAGTACAATCTTTGCATTTGCATTTACCACGTCATTATTGTTACTTTTGAAGCCGGTGTCGTATTCGTTGATGTACCTACCTCCCTACCTGCCTTGGCTGACACCGACTCCAAAAGTAAAAATAATGACCCACGTCATTATTGTTACTTTTGGAGTCGGTGTCAGCTAAATGCAAAGATTGTATATAAGTAGAAGAACAAGTTGATTATAAATTGTAGGCACAAAGATTAAGGAAATTATTTTATTACTTTTTTTTATTTTGAAGTCGGTTTTAATTTTTGTTTAAAATTTTTAAATTATTATATCTCTCTATAATTACTAGCAGACCCGGCCATACGTTGCAGTGGCTAAGTAAAGGCTATATAAAGTTTGTAAGGTATCATACTTAACGAACGTCAAACAATAATGAAGGTCTAATACATCTTTCTGTCTCAATGAGTTTTAGATTCGACATCTGCATACAGTAACAAAATATAAACTAATAATTTGAAATAAATAAATATTGCGATTATAAATTGAGATATTAACTACCCTATCTCCCAAGTTGGACCAAATTACAAATAATTACAAAATTTGATAAAGATTGGTTCAGAAGTTACCGAGTTTATCGCGAACAAACATCGTGACATGAAATTTTTATATATATAAGATATTATATAAGATTATTTCCCTCGAAGTTTTTAGTATCACTACTAATTCGAAATATTTATGTATCTAATAATATATTTTTGTAACGTAAAACTAGATTGTTGTTGGAACGAGTTGTAGTAGTTCAACGAACATGTCTGTCTAATGATTTATTTAATGAATGAAGGCGTCATATGAAAAAAAAAATACTTTCCGGTTTTATTAGAATTTGATATAAAATCACGTGGATATACTTAAAAAATATACAAAAATTTGTGTAATCGATAATCATATTTAACTCAATTAAAAAGTATACTCACTAAAGTATCAGCTCATATAGGGACAGCCCGCATATGGATATTATAGAATGAGCCTCTGTGTCAGGACATGCTGCCGCCGCGCGCCGATCCAAGGGAGCCGCGGACGGTGGGTCCGGGCTGTATCGCGCGACGGGCAAGAAGGTGTGACCCGCCGGGTTTGTGCTGACTCACGTACACATAACTACCGGCGCTCGGTAATTACTACAGTATACAACATGTCATTGTTTGACTCGATCTACAGATCATTTATTATGCACCGAGTTCACATTATAACAGACAGGCGGTCTTACGTACCTACTGTGTTTTATGCGATGGTCCACACTCAGCGTACGTCGGGCGCTGTCTACGTTCAGCGTACGTCGGGCGCTGTCTACGTTCAGCGTACGTCGGGCGCTGTCCACGTTCAGCGTACGTCGGGCGCTGTCTACGTTCAGCGTACGTCGGGCGCTGTCCACGTTCAGCGTACGTCGGGCGCTGTCTACGTTCAGCGTACGTTACGTCTCGGCACGAGCAGCGACTCGCCTAATAATAGCGGCGGTGGCCCGTTGCCCCTACAATGTCTACTGAGATGCGGAAGCGTCACGTCACGTGGCGCAGTCATCGCATTTCTTAGTGATCACATTGCAACTAGTATAACGCTAGTACTAGCAGTAGTCTACTAAGTAATAGTATTAGTAAAAGTAAATAACTGCTAAGACCCAACAACATAAAAAATGACTGACTATAACATTGTTGATTCTTCATTCAGAACATATTATTGATATTATGATTGTGTTTTTTTTATTCTGCTATTTTGTGCCTGGAAATGCTCTTAGGCATCCCGTGGAGCGTGTGGGACGGGACTCCCCAGGCGGGTATGTGGGTTTCGCTGCGCGCAAAAGATTGTAAGGTGGGCGCAGCTCTATCTACCCTCTAAGCCCCGGCAAATGGCGCCTTTGGTGAGGTGCCCCGGTCAGCTCTACCGACTAAAACCCGGCGAGTGCCACCAATGCCGGATCTAATAAACAAACAAGGCACCTTGACGGCTAATCAGTCCCCCAAGGTACCGACGCCACCTCCACAGAGGGGTTGTCCCGCACTATAGAACAACCTCTCTCAACGTCGGGACAGTGCTATAGGGCGAGGTTCCCATTCTCTCTCCTTTCCCCTCCCCCTGCTCTTTTGTCCTCTTCCTATAAGAGGGGTACAAAGAGCAGCTGCCTCGGTTCAACTGGCTTCGCCCACAGTGCTGAGTTCATATTAGGCTACTGAGCCCCACCGCCACGACAAGGCTTCAACGATGGTCGGGATATGACTGTGTCTGTTAGTAATACACACAAGGGACACCCGCGGCCGGGCGACTGACAGAACTCCTAGCCCTCTGTAGGGCTGCACATGACACGCGCCCCGATGTTGTCAGGTTGATCATCACTCCCGCCATGTCTCTCTCGTCCCCCTCTGCCCCCCCGTCCACCGTCGACCGTGTGAACGTGTCGGGCGTTTCGCTGTTTTGAATAAAACACGTCACACGATAAACATAAAATAAACATAAATAAAAATATCGTTAACACAATTCCACTATTGCAATAAAAATCTTGTTTTTTAACTTCCCAATAAGGGGTTTTATAGACGATAGATTTATTTTAACTCATTATGAATAAACTATGTTGCTAAATTGTTTTGTAACTAAATTCAATACCCATATTAATATGGCTTGGAGTGTCTAAGGATTTCAATAAATTATTTTGTTAAAATCGCCGCACGCAGCTGGTTTCCCTGGTATTTCCACTTGGACTATGACGGACTGAACTAATCCGTGCACGTGTTACGTGTATCATTTACTATCTGTATAAGGAAAAAAATGAAGGCGTTTCTGCGAGTTTGTGTGATGAGAGGTTCCCGTGAAGAGTGTCCACGCTGGCTAATGACGTTGATTTAGATCACTTCATTACATCGCGTACGAGGAACATGCACTTTATATATATATATATATATATATATATATATATATATATATATATATATATATATACATATATAAACGTTAATCAGAGGAAGGCATTCCTCAGTTGCAGTACAATTAGCTCTTGACATTAGACACCAGAATGCTGACGCAGTGCTGCGCGTGTCAGCGCTGCTGAGTGGTGACACGCTGACGTGGCCTGCGGCGGAACCCGCTGACTCACACCGCGACTGTCATGACACACTCATGACACGCCAGCGTAGTGGCGACCTTCGCCGAGCGTCGGGTTCAAAGCTCAAAGTCGAGCCGCATAGCAATACGGCCGCAGCTGACGGCGCATACAACTGTACGATACAGAAATATTACCCAACACGTACGAACTACGATGTACCGATTGCTAAGTTATTACTTCTTTCTACAAGTTCGTGACATTCAGAATATGTCTTCTCATATGACACAATTTGATAAATATTATATTGATCTAGTATTGATCAATGTTCAAAATCACTAGGTACACACATGACGTACGATGGCTCAACGATTCATTGATGAATGATGTACTTATATTTATCTGTCTTAAATCTTGAAGACCTCGAAGTAAATCTGCGGTTGTCAGTACCCAGTGCTGTTATGAGACTTTAGGAACGAAACTAGATACTAACTAGATTACACTACTTATATTTTAAATTTGTGTAACTTTCTCCGCCTCTCCTATTTTCTCGAAAAGGCGTCAGTTCGGACATGAACACAGAAATCTAAATAATAAGACAATTGTCTTATTATTTCGATTTCTGTGGACATGAACTTTTACTACTATCACTTCTGTCTTTTACTACTATTACTGGCTCCAAGACCTAACTACATCTCTGAGGATGCTCCACGCATTACCGAATGGCCCTGGCATAAGAAGCGCTACACGTCCTGAACGAGCTTACCCCCAGGTTGCCGTTCTTGGGCGACATTGACCACTTATTATCTATAGCACAAATGATATGATGGTATACCCTCCGTCCCGTCGTGCGTGCGTGCGTGCACGCGGCACGGTGCACCTATCGCGCACGTTGATCGTGTGCCCATCTAATTATTCATTACACGGTGTCATATTATTAACGCACTCGTTTAATTACGATCCTTACCAGGATAATAGCCTCTTTAGATAACTTAGTTCCAAATAATAGATACAAAAAATTAAAGAAATATTTAAATAACAAGTACCTATTCAATAAAATTTAATCGTGACGATAGGATTAGGATAATGGTATAATGTTATTATGTATATGATAAGAGTTTAAATGAAATCTGACCGTTTGAAGTGGGTCAAGCCCGAAGGAGGCTGTTGCAAACAAACATACAAGTGAAGCTAATAAAAAGCTCGTAGCTAAATACGAATTATATATTATCAATACAATCTTTTCCTCAAGCTCAAGGACCGGACGTAGAGCAACCGTTAGGTTTTTGTCATACAGCTACTGCGCCAGGTCCTCCCCCCACCTCCGCATTAACGCCTCTTGCCCTAGTCGGCGAACCCACAGGATCCCATCCAGCGTAAGGCTCTCACCGAGACACCTCCTATCCGAGACATAGGAGTGCATCTCGGCAAGAACCTCCGCCACGAGCTCCCACGGGGGGTCACCGGCTAGGGCAGTGGCTGCTGCCCACGAAACCGTACGGTACCTCCGGATGACTCTTACCGCGAAGACCCGCTGCGCCGACCGCAGCCGGGCCTTGTTCCTCTCGGTAAGGTGATCCGCCCAGATGGGTGCACCGTACGTCGCCATACTACGGCAGACTCCGGAGTATAGCTGCCTGCAGGCGGCGCTGGGTCCTCCGAGGTTCGGTAGGAGTCTGCCCAGTGCACTTGTCGTCTTCACGACCTTCGGTCGCAACTTGGAGAAATGTGGGCCGAAGGTTCAGCCTCCGTCAAGGATGAGTCCCAGATATTTGATATGGAGGCTCATCCTGACCCTCACCCCTCTGACCTGGAGGGCAGCCCCCGGGCCGCCCGGTCCCGCAGAAAAGAAGGGTTCGGTCTTCTCAGGTCTGACCCGAAGCCTTAACCTCTCTATGCGGCTGATCACGAGGTCGATCGCGACCTCGGCCAGCCGCGCCGCCTCCTTATAGCCTCGTCCCCGGGCATACGGGACCCCATATATAAACCTGTGTGTGTACAACAAAACTGTGTACAAATGTGTTGTAAAAATAAATATAACGAATACTAAGATTAAATAATACTGCTGATTATCATAATTAATTAATTATTTATTTTTATCTCATAAATGTGTGCATTTAGATTTATGTGTATAATATTTCTTATTTCCTTGACACAAAACCTGCATATTTCGCCGACGAGGTTTCAATCATAGTACTTATGTATTGATAATAATATATTTTGTGTGTACGGCGGTCGGCGGTCGGCGCGGCTGTCTTCGTTATGCGAGCTATTAACCATTGGGTCGGGACCCGGGACCGTTAACATTATAGTAATTAAAGAAATAAACATAAATATTGAGCCACAGTTAACGTCGTTAGTTAGACTAAGGTGATATCGGTATAAGAACGCGATCGACATGTTCCTCCGTCGCGGAGCAGCTGCGACAGAGGACGGACCGTAGAGAGCCGGCCATCGTAGAGGGTAGGGCGGCCATCAGGGTGGGGAATTCCCCGCATTCCAGGAATTCTATTTTTTTCATTTATCACTGCAGTTAGGAGTAGGGCAATGTTTTAATTATTTACTTGTTGTATTGTTGTATGTTTTAACTATTTGTAATTTTATAATTTGTCCTAAATCAATTAGTTTATAATACATACACACACATATAATGATATCAAAACTTCAATGTATGAATATATGTGTATTTTTGGACAGTGAAAGCTTGGAATTGGTGGCCTCCACAGTCTTCCCAGGAATAATAATATATTGGGACAACTCACACACGGCCATCTGATCCCAAACTAGGCAGAGCCTGTAATATGGCAACCAGATAACTGATACATACTTATATATTTCTAAATACATACATATTATAGATAAGTTACACCCAGACCCAGAACAAATGATCATGCTCATTACACAAACGTTTGTCCAGGGTGGGGATCGAACCCACGACCTTCTGGTTTAGTAGTCAGACTCACTTACCACTAGACCAACAGGCCAGTCAGAGAATAACTCTAGATTTGAAGCTGCAATGGGGTCCCCACATAGCTAAATTCGCGTATAGACTCAGTTCAGCAGCATATGCAGTGAGAAAAATTAGACAGCTTACTGATAAAGAAAGATTCAACGTGAATAGTATATTTTAGCTACTTTCATAGCATTATGTCTTATGGCCTACTTTTATGGCGAATTGCTGCCGATATAAACAACATGTTTGTGCTGCAGAAGCGGGCTATTCGTGCAATTTACAAGTTGCCTCCCTATTCATCTTTGAGAGAAAAATTTAAAGAAATAGGAATTCTGACTGTCACCTCTCAATACATCTTAGAAAATTTACTGTATGTCCGGAAAAACATAAATGAATTTTGTAAGGAAAGTGATATTCATCGTTTTTTTTTTTGTTACTTGGATAGGCAAACTGGCAAACGTGTCACCTGATGGTAAGTGGTCGACGTCGCCCATGAACATAAACTAGTTTACCTGGAACGAGCCCAGGCAACACATCTATGTGTTGCCTATCCTGAGACATAAGATGTTAAGTCTCGGTGCCAGTAATTACACTGCCTGTCTTGCCCTTCTCTCCGAAACACAGTAAAGCTGTTTCACGGGAGAAACAAGCAAGATGGTGGTACCCATGCAGCCGGAAGCGCGGCACTGCGCTTCCTTCCCACCGGTTATCCATTCATAGTATGGATACGTAATAGACACAGGTTAGATGTCCCAGTGATTAGACTCACAAAAGTAAGCAATTCTTTAAATGCAACTGCATACGCTTTTGCAATAGGATCCCAGAAAACGTTCAAAAGCTATCCTTTAAAAAATCAAATTGTTATTATAGAGCGTTTGTGTGGTAAAGGATATTATAAAGTAAAAGATTTCGTGGAAGATACCACACCCTGGGAATAAGGCGTTCCTCCCAGGCATTTCAGGATTAGATGTTAAAATTGTTATAGAATACATATTATTTGAAAAGATTAGTTCCACTGAGTTTGTTTCGCCGGTTCTTCTCAGTGGGCTTGCCTTGGAACCGGTGTTAGATTCAATTGGCGTTGAAAAAGATACTGTATTGGTACTATTTTGAATAAAAAAAAATGATTTTATTTTGAAAATAATAAATAAACACGTACACCTCGGACCTGGAACACGCCCCCGAGATCTCGTTCGCTACGTGTGCCTCACGCTGTTCGTGAGTTATGATGACGTAGACGCACTAGCACCATTAACAGTCACACTTTTGTTAGTTGGGTAGGCAAACTGGTAGACGTGCCACCTGAGTATTTGTATTAAGTCATTATAGAACTAAGGAATGTGTTAAAACGTAAACCGAGGCTCTTCTATAACGATTAAATCGAAGTCATCTATTACGATAGGGTGCGTGTCAAGTTACCGGCCGGCGGAGATGACGAGATACACCAAACACACGACCTTCGGGTTCGACCACGACGCGTCCGATATCGGGACCATAATTAACTATAGGTATACATATTGAAGTTTATTTAATTTACTAAAAGTAAGCACCTGACTGCCACACTAATAGAAATAATTTGAGCCCAAGAAAGAAACTTCATAATTCCTCGAGTACAATAGGAATGGGTTATGACAATTATTAAAGCCTCTTAAGTAAAAAGTACAATGTCACAGGGGTAGAAATTACACTCTTATATATTATAATATAATAAATATAGGTACCTATCTTACCGACATGACAGAGTTAGGACTGTACCTCTACCATGAGTTTTGTTACAAGCTATAGTAGTTACGTAAAACGCAACACGAATAGAAAACTATATCATACCGTAGTTTTCTATTCGTGTTGCGTTTTTACGTTAACCACTTATATACGTAAAGTAACGTTAACGTAAAAACGCAACACGAATAGAAAACTATACCATACCTTAGTTTTCTATTCGTGTTGCGTTTTACCTAACTACTATAGTTATGTCATTTACGCTTGTAACAAAACTCATGACAGAGGTACTGTACAGGTTACTACGAGAGCAGCTACTGTGTTACGCGGCGCGGGCGGGCGCGGGCGGGCGCGGGCGGGCGCGGGCGGGCAGAACATAGACCAGGTAGCTGAGGACTGGTCACGGATGGTCGGACGGCGATGAGGAGATATGAACTGCAAACTATGACTGTTTTTATCTAGGGATTATTCGTACATTTAGTTGAAAAGCATGCGCGTTGAATTCGGTTAATAGTCATAGTGAATTGATGATTTTATTTATTTTATTTTATTTTATTTATTTGGAAAACAAACAGTGTAGTATTTAAAAAAAAAACTAAATATAAAACTAAACACCAATTACAAGTTTTCACAGTTAAATTACAAAAGAATAGCTTGTTTGCTAGACACAGTTATAGTATTGAAATGTTGGATAAAAATTCACACAACTAAGGATTAGTTCGAGAGCCATCAAACCAAGCGTTCGTTAAAGTATTCTTAAAATGAATTGTTGAAGAGGCAATGATAAGACAATACTATATATACAATAATAATAAATTAATATATGTACCTATTTTCAATAAAATTTAAAGACAAACACAATCTAATATTTATTTTTGTTGGCTAGACAAACGGGCAAGGAGCCACCCGATGGTAAGTGGTCAGCGTCGCCCGTGGACATGGAAATTACCAGGTGACCTTGCCTATCCTGACACAAAAGATGGTGAAGCTCCAGTAATTGCACTGCTTGTAAACCCTTCTTTCCTAAACACAGCCAAGTTGTTTGAAGACAGAAATAAGTAGACGTACCATGTAGACGAGAGCGCGGCACTACACATTCCACGCACCGCTAATACAGTTTCATTGTATTAGTACAATAAAATAAGATACGATGATATTGTTTACAAGTGCGGTCTCACTGTTTACAAGCGCGGTCTCATTATTTACTAGCGTGGTCTCACTACAGTCAATTAAATCAATCGCAGCTCGGAGCTCACAGGCGGCTGGCTGCCGGTAGCAGCCCATGTGAAGTGGCCGCGACCTGCACTCGCCGCTTCCACTACCACCTGTCAATTGTCATAGCTCTCGACATTGTGTGAGTGTGTGAACATTTTAGTAACCTTACCCACAAAGCTCATCGTAAGGCATTATGGTATATATTAATTTATTCTACAACTACTTAAAAATATCCATACCCACGTGTTATACCAACTACTCGTTAAAGTCCCAAACTACACACGACCCCCATTAGATACAACTGGTAGATCTCTGCGGCCACTACAGTATCTCGGAGTTCCAATTATGATCTAGTATTGCGTTACCAGCCTAACCTATTTGGTACGAGTCTCCTTCACTCTGTCATCTTCCGCCCAATACGTCAATGTAATTAACAAAATAAATCATTGGGCTACCTATGAAACCAGTTACTTCGTGCGCCGTGACCAAGGCGGCCCGGCAGGAGCGGTCTGAACTCGCTCCCGAAAAGGACATGTCCTGTATTGGCTCACGTGAATGCATCCGTTTGGGAAATCGATTAACTATCAATTTGTTGTACAAGCTCGCCATATACATGACTGTTTATCTGACTCAGACCAAAATACTTGGCGTGCTATTGATTACATACTCGTCAGACGTTTTTAATAAAATTACACGTAGCATGTCCACTATTACATTTGCGATCATTCTCCACGTAACCCAAAAGGAGATAAGGAGAACCTGATCATCAACCAGGGACCAGCGAACAATGTTCATTGAGTGCAAAACTTCCAATTCCAAATAGATCCGACTTAATTTGCTTGGGTTAGTTGATTAAAGCAAACGGCACATAACCCAAGGCTGTGTTTCCTATGCCCAAGCAAACTTCGTTGTATTTTTGAAAGGACCTTAAAACAGCAAAAATACTCAGACCGATTATCAGTTCTGGTTATAAAAATGTATGATGTCTTTCTTTCACAATCCCGTTCGACTGTACTGGCTGGCCACAGGCTTGCCCATATGCAGGGATTTCTAGCCTCAGATCCGCGAGGTCGTCACGTGACGAGAATACCGCGTGTCCGTCTGTACGTAGCGAAGTGGGTCGGCGATCTGCGCGACGGACGGCGGCGGACTGCGGGTTGAGATGCTGGCCACGGCTGCGCGAGCCCTCCGCGACCGCACGCCTGGAATACCGACTCAGATTGACAGACAAGTGCTACACACGCATCGTGTAGGCTACAGCAGGGACGTGGTCAGAATTGTAGGGTTTAACTCATAAATGTCTTTAAATAAAATTATCCAGTTACTTATCACCACAAATAAGCAGCTCGTTAACGCGTTCAGTCGTGTGACGTGTCACTGTGTAACAATGGGCCACGTTCACGCGTATTTCACTTCGTCTTTTTTGAACCCATTGAAGAATATATTTTTATTCATATTTTTACAATGTTTATCGTTTCGGTTCATATACTCGAGGGCCAATTAACGACGTGGTACTTAACTAACCAGTAGTCAGTGAGGTCTCGGTAGCCTGGCGGCAGGTATGAGCGTTTATATCTTATCTACGTTGTTAATTATCACCGGTTGTTATCATTAAAATGCTGATTTAAAAAATTCGTATACCATATCAATGTCGCCCAACAGATGTTATCTTCACGATACCTCATAATTTCCATTAAACACTCAAATCTATTGTCAAATAACCAAAATGAGTGTACATTCGCGTCTTTAGTGTTTAGACTGTAGCACTACTAGCGTTACTAGGACTCTGTAGTGTATTGTGAACACGAGGAGCCGAGCGAATGGAGGTGCGGGGCGGAGGGGCAGTGCCCGCAGCAGGTGCGCCGGTGACCGCGCGGCCTTCACATTCACGGGCCCACCGGCCGGCGGGCCCTGCACCGACCGATGAGCTATTTTTAGATCACCGTCTTCACTGCACTTTATTTTTATTATAACTGTGATAATTTGATTAACTGTTTTTTATCCTATAAAAGCTTAAACGGGACAAAATAATCTCACCTCTGCAACAGTAAGTCAACTTGCACGCTCGGCGTGGCAATAAGGAGCAAACTCCTTTATACGAATGTCTTTACTTTACTACCTCTGATCTGACCCAAGTACAGACTACACATAGCAGACGGCCGAGGATCGTCAGGAAGTCTTGGAGTTAATGGAGTCGGAGAGCCCACGCCCAGCAGTGGACGACCACGGTGACGATATTATGTATACACACAAATTGACTGGCCTGTTGGTCTAGTGGTTAGTGACCCTGACTGCTAAACTAGAAGGTCGTAGATTCGATCCCCACCCTGGACAAATGTTCGTGTGACCCGAATGATCATTTGTTCTGTCTGGGTGTAATTTATCTATAATATGTATGTATTTAGAAATATCAGATGTGTGGTCTGCTGTGATGAAGCCGTTGGCGATACGTAAAAACCTCCATGTATTTTAACCAATTTAAAAAAAGGAGGAGGTTATTAACTGTATGGTTTTACTCACTTTTACAGTTGTTTGTAATTGTAGAGTGTGTACCGCCTCCTAGTGTCTCCCGGAGGCGAGGCGGTCGCGGGCTGACTCTGGTGTCCACACGTCTTACTATTACTTATTCATATTACACGGGTATTACTTATTCACACATGGCATATTTATGTTGCTAGCATCTAGAAGAAGCAGACATAACAAAGAACATTAATGAAAAGAAGATTGTAAATCTAGTGAGAAGATAAAAAAGTGAACCAGGAGGTATTTCCGCTTCGTATCACCTTTATTTGAACAAATAAAATGTTTTAACGACCTAACAGCGACTCGTTTTGGTCCGGGTAGTTTTTAAAGTGGACCTTAATTAAGGTAATGTGTCGGCGGGCCCGCTGGGGCGAGGGACCCGGGGCGCTCCGAGCCCGACAACAAACGAGATCGGACTTGTAACGGGACTGCAACACATGTGGGCAGCGCACACGCCGCGCGACGCGACCGCACGCGACACGCGACCACTAGGTATCTAACCCGATATTGGATAACGTAGTAATGTGAACCAAAAAAAATTATTAATGATCTTTTCCAAAATTCTGAAGGGCTTTCTGCTGGGTGATTGCTTCGATGACGTTGTTTCCCAACAATGCGCGGCATTGAAGTGATATCCTCCTACAGGCCGACTTTCTCCGCAACAACAGTAGCATCCTTTATAATTTCATCTGTGACTCTTTCGGGATTATCACGGTGGCTCTTAAGCAATTGCAAAATGCGTTTGACGTGTTGCGAGGCCTTAACCACATCCAAAGCTATGGATTGGAGTGCGTTGACAACAGGTTCCATTTTCTTCAGGCTCGCCGGGACCCGTTTAAGCATAATATAGCGTCGCACTTCTCCAGATCCTCGCCACCTTCTGGGCGACTCCAGCTACCGTCAGAATGTGTGCCTCCGAAAGGTGCCTCTGCGCGCGGTGACGACGGTGTTGTCGGCGTGATGCCGCTCCAGCAGCTTGCCCTTCTCGTCGAGTAGCACGATCGGCCGGTACGCCGCGCCGACGGCGAGTCAATCGGTCGTCGAGAGTAGAGCACTACCTTAACGCTTCGTTTATGAGGCGTGCAATTATATCACTGTGTCAGAAAACTTAATATCTAATCATATTAATTCTTATAGACAATTTAAAAAAAAGGTTGAATTATAATTTACACATTTCTTTTTAAGTTATCTCCTTAACAACGTACAAATAGAAATATTATTAGTCAACTTTATCAGTCAGTCGGAAGTTTTTAGTCGGTGGTTATATATTATATAATACATCATTCAAGTTGGGGGCGTTTGATATTATAATTAATAAAAGTTAAACAGCAAATCAAATGTCAAAAATAACGAAACGAAGACCACAGACAATGACAGCTCACGCGCAGTTGTCAATCTGTCAAAATGTCATTTAGACACTAACACAATAAAAGTTTTGGAAAAGGGATTAAATTTCGCTGTTACACCTCGCAAAATCCCGTTCGAAGAAATAATTTGTAACGTTGAACATTGTCTGTCGATAAATAATATAAAGAAGGAAGATTCGGAGGCCATCAGACAAGATGTATCGTCAGCATTACGACGAAGTTCTGTGCCGAAACTAAATCTTCCTCGCGAACAATACAAAGCGTTAATAAACCTACGCAACAGACGAGAATTAACGGTTCTTCGTGCGGATAAAGGTAATGCAACGGTTGTGATGGACACGTCAGATTACAATGATAAAATTCAACAACTATTATTGGATGAAAGCACTTACACGGATCTCAAAGCCGATCCAACTAACAAGGTCTTGAAAATCACCAGTGACCTTATAAAGAAGCACTCCAGTTCATTGAATCTAGACGTCAAATCATTGATTCCTTCTTGTCCAAAGCCACCTAAACTGTATGGGCTGCCAAAAATACACAAGGCTAATGCTCCACTACGTCCAATTGTAAGCCAGATCGACTCACCAACCTACAGACTGGCTAAACATGTTGCCCATGTACTTTCGCCGCTGCGTGGACAAACCAGAGCACATACACGGGATTCATACCACTTTGTTAATGAGATCAAACACCTACATCTCAGCAACAATGAAACTATGGTTAGTTTTGATGTGCAATCACTCTTTACATGCTTACCGGTGGAAGATTGCATTAATATTGTATCAAGAAAGCTAAGAGAGAATGACATGCCAATAGAATATGCTGAACTTCTAAAACATTGCCTGACATCTGGCTACATGTTGTGGAATAACCAGTTCTACCAGCAAGTAGATGGCGTAGCTATGGGCTCACCAGTATCCCCCGTTGTTGCCGACATATTCATGGAGGACTTCGAGGAGACTGCTCTGCATACCTCACCAATAACACCCAGGTTCTACAAGCGGTATGT
Organism: Helleia helle; assembly: GCA_963853865.1. Lineage (NCBI taxonomy): Eukaryota > Metazoa > Arthropoda > Insecta > Lepidoptera > Lycaenidae > Helleia > Helleia helle. Next base: position 22,729,580 of record OY971424.1, read on the forward strand.
AGATGATACTTTCACAATATTGCCATCTGATAAAGTAACCATATTCTTAAACCATCTCAATTCCATCAATACTAAAATTCAATTCACAATGGAATTGGAGGCAAATAATTCTTTAGCTTTCTTAGATGTATTAGTTATCCGTAATCCCAATAACACCTTAAGCCACACAGTGTATAGGAAACATACCCATACGGATAGGTATTTAAACGGCGAATCACACCACCATCCAACACAGTTAGCTACCGTGGGTAAATCTTTGTTACAGAGAGCACAAGGGATCTGTGATGAGCAGCACCTGGAGACCGAACTTCAACATGTCAAGCAAGTACTGCGTGACAACAAGCTTCGGGTACCGCGTCTCCGTCACAGTGAACGTGTGAAACCAGCCACCGTCGAGCGAGTACCTGCTGTGCTACCGTTTATGAAAGGCGTCACTGACAAGATTGGCTTCATCCTAAAGCGAGCTTCTATAAAAACTTATTTCAAGCCGCCTAAAAAGATAGGTCAATTCTTACCATCTGTCAAGTGTCATATACCCTTACAAGATGCAGGAGTATACAAGCTTGATTGTGATTGTGGCCTCTCTTATATAGGCCAAACCAAAAGATCAATTAAAACTCGCGTTAAAGAACATATAGCTGACTTAAAACACCGTCGCTACACTAAGTCTGCAATCTGTGAACATAGTCTAGACAAAGCTCGCCATTATATTAGATTTGATAAACCACAGATACTCGCAAAAGAACACCGATTCCAACCAAGGATGATCCGCGAGGCTATTGAAATTAAAAAACATCCAAATTTCAATAGAGAAGATGGCTGGCTCTTACCACCTGCTTGGGATCCCATTATTAAAATAATTAAATCAAAAACCAAGCATAATATGCCACAGATTAAAGATGCAGTTAGCACTTTCTGCGTAGAGAGGACTTATTAAAATAATGATGTATCATAGGGTAGTTTCGAATAACTTTGTAACATTAGGACATCTGTCACCTCAGTCCTCCCGTGACCATGGTTGCTGTAAAGTATCCGAAACGTCGGGCTTGTAAAAATCTTAATAAACCGCGATAAAATCCGTAAAAATTGTTTCATTATAATGAGTGAAATTCGCGCAAACATTAGAAAACAATATTATAATTAATATATTATTACAGCGACGCGTGGTCGGTCGGTCGGTCGCGTCTCGTGCGTCGTAGTGCCGTGGGTCTGGGCTTTAGGGCGAAATTTTGGGAGTCGGCGAGGGCTGGGGTCAGCGACCGTCACCACATGGGCCTCGGCACTGGCGCCCGACACTGGCACTACCGTTGGACACTGCACTATCACCTCGGTGTGGACCATAGATTAAATGCACTAATGTGTGGACGTGGGACAGGCGGCTGCACTAGTTTGTCGCGTCTCTATCGCGTACTGTATGTCATATCGTCCGTCCGACCGCCCCGCCCGCCCGTACACGTCAACACGAGGACGGCGCCCTTTCGAAGGGTTCGGGTTGAAATCGTTTACGAGGCGAACTTTATCGTTTGTTTACACTCGGATTATAAACTCGACGTCGTCTGTCGGACGACCGTTAGTGCCGTAGGGTTCACAAAATTAGCTCGACAAGAGCCGACATCGGAAACAATTTTCCCAAAAACTTCAAAAATAATTCCAACACTGACTTCAATATCAATACTTGTCATTCATTGAGACGCGCCTGTCGTTTTTCGATCCAAATTGTTGGTGTCTGGTGATTCACTCGTTTACTTGTAATTGTTTTGTTTATTTCCGTCGGCGCTTGCGGAATACAACGACACTACACGAACAACATTGAAGGTGATGTATACCTAATTATCTACTCAGTTCTATTTAAATCAATATCATAGATGTAAATCTTATTATTCTTATGATTGGTATATACATATATAACATAATATATTGTTTTCTAACGTAGTACCTGAAACTCATTCTTTATAATGAAACAATTTTTTAGTAATTTCGCGGTTTATTAAGATTTTTACAAGCCCGACGTTTAGGATACTTTGCAGCAACCGTGGTCACGGGAGGACTGAGGTGTCAGACGTTTCTGACAAAGTTATTTGAACCCACTCCGTCGGGAAATGCACTTAGGCATCCCGCGGGGGAGGAGGACTCCCCAGGCGGGTATGTTGGACTCGCCGCGCCCAAAAGATGGTAAGTGTTCTACCCACTAAAACCCAGCGAGTGCCACCAATGCCGCCCCTGGTGAGGTGCCCCGGATCTGTTGAGCAAACAGGGCACCCTCTTGCCCTAGTCGGCGAACCCGCAGGACCCCGTCAATCGTAAGGCTCAGCCTAACGGCTGCTCTACTTCCGGTCCCCCGGGTCTGCGCCGTAAGCGCAAAACCCCTCACCCTCCGTCTGACACAAGTGCTCATCGTGCATGGTTGCTTTGATGAATATCTGTGCCGGACGGCCTAAGGCGGTGACAGTGTGTCACGATTGTGGCGCTGTGGTGGACTCAGCCCAGCACACCCTCGAGGTGTGCCCGAGATGGGCGGCGCTGCGTCACGGTCTGACATCAGTCATCGGAGGGGAGCATATAATACTTAAAAACTTGTTCAGCTAGAGAGTGGCTTCTCAGTACGGCACAAGTGGACGCACGCTTCTAAAGTAAGCTTGTTAAGTTAAAGAAATCCAGCTGAGTGCGATCTCTGAGGAATTACGATTATACTGTGGTACCATACCCATGAACCCGTCACTTCACTGAGGGACCGGCTCGGCAGTTGGGGCCCGTCATCGAATTATAAATGGCCCCTAAGATAAAGGACCCAGAAGTATGTGGTCGGGACTGATTGGGGCACTTATTGCCGCTCATAATTCTGTTATGAGATGTTGGGCCCGCTGGGGCAACAAACCCGTTAGTCCGATAACAGGGAATTTACATGTGGCTGTTCAACGGTAATTATAATATTTTATGTCTCCCCCCGCGCCGCCCCGCGCCGCCCCGCGCCGCTCCGCGCAGTAGACCGGTTGTTTATCGGCCGCCCGTCGTCACACGCCGCCCGAGAAATCGTTTGAGACGAACTAATTGCTCATTTTGACGATTGAAGTAGAGGACACTCAAGCTGGTCAATAGAGTACCCAGTTGGCACCATCCGCCAGAGTCCTAGTACTGGCCGCCAGAATCCAAATGGGATCTGATCTATATCTGGTGTCATTTCCATACAAGTACGTCTCGATAACCTTCGCCCACAATAGGGACCGTTCCTCGACAGATAAGCAACAATAACCTACCTCAGGTGTAAAGAGATGTGTCATTTTGTGTGTTCGAGATGGAACTGACCGAACACAACAGTGAGATGCGTAAAAAATGTATTCAAGAAAAGAGCATACTCATATCTAAAAGGTAACTCACCTGTTAATCCTCTGGTGTAGGTGTCTTTGTCGCTAATCACTGGCCACCAGGGAACCGACTATCGCTTGTACCCTCTTCTAGTAAAAATGTATCCTAACACCTGATTGATGTTAGCACACTTTTAATTATAGTGTCTATGTATGTATGTACTATGTTAAAGTAGCGAATTTGTCGGTAAAAAAGCGCCTAGCGAAATTCTCGGATGATCCTAAGTACCTACCACGTACTAAGAAAACCGCTCGTAATATGATGTCGCCTTGTCTCAGCTGCAGCCTTCAACTAAATAAAATACAACCTTGAACTCGTAACACCGCCAACATATTCTTATTATTATTTAATACATTATGTAATTTAGTTAAATATTAAATAATTAGTAAATAAAATCGCAATTACGTCGCCCATGACCGAGTTTGCCTGGAACTAGCCCTTGTATTGCCTATCCTTAGGATGAGAAGTTGGTAAGTATATGTGCCAGTAAATAACTGCCTGCCCTACCCTTCCCTTTAAACCCAGCAGAGCTGTTTGACGGGAGACATAAGCGGGATGGTGATACCCATCCCGCAGAGAGCCGCACGGCGGATCCCTCCCCCGGTAACACATGATATAGCAGTCCATTAACAATATGACTCTTATTACTGTTTATACGCTTCTAAATTCTAGATAGCACGATGAATCAGCGCAGTAGTGGATGAGAGTAAGTGATTGAGTGATCTAGGAGGTGATTGAGAGAGTAATCGAGCGAGGTACTCGCTCACTCACAGAGCAAGCGGGACTACAATAAGACGGGTGCGAGCTCCTGCGCTACCCGGCCCGCCTCCGGTACATCATTATGGCGCTATCTGTAAACGATTAGCCGCGTATTATCGCTGTGTATCGGCGATAGCGATAGCCCGTTTATTGCGATACCGAGCGACGCGATACGAGCTACGTGGTGTGTCCGGGGGTCGGGAGTCGTCATTATTTTTACTTTTGGAGTCGGTGTCAGCCAAGATAAGTAAGGAGGTAGGTACATCAACGAATACGACACCGGCTTCAAAAGTAACAATAATGACGTGGTAAATGCAAAGATTGTATATTAGTAGAAGAACAAGTTGATTATAAATTGTAGGCACAAAGATAACGGAAATTATTTTGTTACTTTTTAGTTTTTTCTTAATTTTGAAGTCGGTTTTAATTATTGTTTAAAAAATTTTTATTTCTTAATTTTTAGTGATTGCAAAATTCGATAACTGATTTTATTTGTCTGAAATATGGGTAGAACTATTAAACGCGTTGCTCAGATTAGATAGCGATATCATTACATAACAATTGAAAAAACCGAAATGGAATTGTGTTAAACTTTATATACATGTAATTGAAAGCAATCACGGCAGATTTGCTGCTATTCATTAAATAATTCTGTTATATATAGGTATAGACCATCACCATCACCAATATATAGGTATAGAATGGATATTATGATGACCTTGAAATACTATGATGCGCTTCCAAGGCACAGTTGTTTTTTGTTCATTTAACAACAAGTAAAATTAAATGAATTAAACAAAATTACATGATTTTGGTATATTATTTAGCCGTATGAACTAAGCCCAATAAAAGCTGTAAATCGTCGAGGATTCCCCTCGACTGTGTAAGGTCTTCATCATCACACCTGTAATGGCGCTTATACCCAATATGGGTGCAAAGTTCTCATCAATTTAAATTAATTAAGTCCAAACACAAGGTAGCTACTGTAAACTGTTGAGGAGTTCCCTTAATTGTCATTTGTGTTCATCATCAGACCCTCAATGACAGTCACAACACATCTAATAAAGTTCTCATCATTACAAATTAATCAAGCCCAAACACAAGGTTACTGATGTAAATCGTCGAGGAGTTCCCTCGACTGTCTTTCGGCTCCAGCATCAGATCGACTCTAGACCTTCATTAAATTGTAGTCCTTCAAAACACTTTATAGAAAATATATCAAACGCACTAGTCGCCCCTATGATTTTCGAAAGTTCCCCTCGATTTCTCTGGGATTCCATCATCAGATCCTGGTTCCTTATCATGGGACCATTTGGGAAGTATACCCTTTAGAACAAAAAAATAATTTTTCAAATCGGTCTAGCCATCTTCGAGTAATCAGGTAACATACATAAAAATAAAAAAAAGATTCCGACGAATTGATAACCTCCTCCTTTTTGAAGTCGGTTAAAAATGAAACGTTACACACTTTTCAAGGACCGATGACTATACAATCTATACAGATAAATAAAATGTTATAAGGAGTAACTTAAGCTATAACAATAATCATTATCAATCCGTGTACGACTGTAAACGTAAGATAACGCGGGCGAAGCTGCGGGCAACAGCTACTAATACAATAAGTTTGTTCTAATATCATGCATAAGGCGCGCAAGTTACCTACATCGCTTGTATGGTCATTCTTTTCATTGAAAACTAAATAAAATTTATTTAAATTAGGAAAATATATGTAATACTCTTTAATAGCAAATCAAACTAAAAAAAACACAAACATCCGAATTGAGAACCACCACCTTTTTTTAGAAGTCGGTTAAAATAGGAAAAAAAATTTAATACAAGAATTAACAAAAATTTGATACTTTTGTTAAAAAAGCGTGAAGTGCTTTGTACTTACTACATTTTTTATATTAATATAACTATAATATAATAAGATACTTTTAGAAATATCTAATCGTAAAGGCTGCAGCAGTGAGAACCGAGTCCACTTGCCAATATAAGTATCTTTTTTCTTCTTCTCTTACGCCGGGAAATTTACTCTGAGGTTTTCCGCTGGGGAGGGGAAGACTTCCCATGTGGGTATGTCTCGCTGCACCCGAAAGATGATAAGGCGGACACAGCTCTACCCACTAAAACTCTCTAGGCGAGTGCCACCAATTAGTCTTAGCTAATCTCATTGAAATGTTCACAAGCGACGTTGAGAGTTTACACTTCACAGTTCGACCGTAGAGCTGTGATGTAGAGCTCGTGTCATTTTGTCCATCTTAATAACATAAAAATATAAGATCCTCTTCAGAGCAACGGTCTCGTAGTGAAGAAGGTTTCCACCGGCGAGCTCGTGGTCCTCCGGGGTCCCATCTCGCCGGTGGGCCTCACCACGTGTCCGTGAGAAGGTGGCCTGGCTCATTAGCATGGCGAGCTCATTCATTAAAACATATTTCAATTTTAACGTAAAACTACCAGCTCACGTGTAGAGTCCGCTTTCGCCGAGTGAAAGTCACTACTTTAAATATGGCTACCCTCTCAATTAGTAGGGTCATGAAAATTTATATTTTTTACTTCTGATTTTATGTCGTGTGTATGTATGTATGTATGATAAAACACATTTCCATTGGCCAAGTTAGCTGCCTTATTAAACTGGAGGTTTTAGTTACTAAAGTTATAAAATGTTTCTAGTCATGTTAATTATCTTTTGAAACGTTATATAAAATTGTTGTTATCGTGCGTAAACCTGTTTCTACCAAAATCATTCATCAAACATTTATGATCTTTTCGCGTCTTGATTGAAAATTGCGGTGCAACTGCCATAATATCTTAAATAATGCAATAATATAATTGTAATCACCAGTAACATGTGCGATCACCATTGGATCATGATGATCTCCGGTAAAGATTCAACAGCAAGCGGAGTGCAGCCCTAGGCAGTAGGCCCATGGCGGCGGGGTGGCGGGGTGGCGGCGCCGGGTGCGCGCGCGACCTTTGCGTGTCCAGCCGTCGTTCGCGCAACATTCATACTCTACTACACCCGCCGCCCGCGCCGTTACCGCCGCGCGCCGCGCAACAACATCGCGCCGCACACACAAACAAACACATACACAAGAAACACGACCAACTGAAACTTAGTCTGTGGGCCGTGCTGCTTGAGTCAGCCGGATCCTGTGTCCAGACAATCGTCTCTCTTGGGCACGGGGCCACTCTTCGGATTAAGATTAGCAGAGATTGAGGTGAACTCGTAGTCTTCATCATTATCTATTACTCAAAAATCAATAACATGTGGCTAATTATAGAGTAGTGGAACTGGTGATCAGTAAGCTGGTTCCGACCGGCTGTCCGGACTGTCCGGCGACGAGCGAACGAGTCCACCCGAGCAGGTGCCGACGTCGGGCTCGCCGTTATCTGTGATGGAGTGCTCTTTGAGGCAGCTTGCCTTTTATCGGAGCAGTCGCAAATAAATAATAATTAACTAAGAGCTTATCTCGACGACCGCGACACACAGATGGGCCAGCGAGCGAGCAGTATCAGCATTCGGCAGTAGAACATACTGCAGCTCCTGTTGCACACACTGCCAATACTGCTGCTCACTCGCACATACCGACCGGCCGTATAACTAAAACATTACGGACAGACAATTGCTGAATGTAATCTTTATCATTTAATATCGAACTTTTCGCGATTACTTATAGTATTAATAAATTAATTGACTTCAATATGTAAGTAATTTGTCATTTTTAACCGACTTCAACAAAAAGGAGGAGGTTCTCAACTCGGCCGGTTTTTTTTTATGTATGTACACCGATTTCTCCGTCAATTGTGGACCGATTTTCAAAATTCTTTTTTTGTTTGAAAGGGTATACTTGCCATTTGGTCCCATGATAAGGAAACCAGGATCTGATGATGGCATCCTAGAGAAATCGAGGGAAACTTTCGAAATTTGTAGGAATAACTAGTGTGCTTAATATTTTTTTAAATAAGCATTTTAAAGCACTACAATTTAATGAAGGTCTAGAGTCGATCTGATGCTGGAGCTGGAAGACAGTCGAGGGAACTCCTCGACGTTTTACTTCAGTAACCTTGTGTTTGGGCTTGATTAATTTGTATTGATGAGAACTTTACACCTAGATGGGTTGTGACTGTGATTGGGGGTCTGATGATGAAGACGAAGCTCAGTTAAGGGAACTCCTAAATAGTTTAAAGTAGCTACCTACTTTTGGAGTCGGTGTCAGCCAAGGTAGATAGGTAGGTACCTAGAGCAACAAATACGACAATGGTGACGTATTTGTTGCTGTAGGTACCTATTTAACTTAGCTGACACCGACTCCAAAAGTAACAATAATGACGTGGTAAACGCAAAGATTGTACACGCGATTATTTTATAACATTTTAGTTACTTAATTTTTTGAAGTCGGTTATAATTTTTATTTAAAATTTTTTTGTTCATTTAACTCGTGTGTTTAGTTTCATAACACGACTGACGACATGGTATATTTTATGTAATGAACAATTACATACTAAGTACATAGTTATTATAAAATATATATGTCTTGTAACATTACTTTAATTTCATATCATCATCATCATCAGCCTTTATCCGTCCACTGCTGAATATAGCCCTCCTCCAATGAACGCCAAGACGGTCGATCCCTTGCCACTCGCATCCACACGGACCGGCCGGCTCCCGATATATGGATTAAAGCTACGGTCATAGGTATACCGAAGCCCGGGCTCGAAACCGTCTAGCTATCGTCTCACAAGCCTTCTTAGTTCAAGGTTCTAAGTCATTAAGGTATAGAGTGCAGGGCACACTATCCTCTCAGAGACCTCTGAGGGCCGGAGTCACCCAAGGGCCCCGAGCTGTCTCCGACTTGTACCTATACCTTCGATACTCCCAAACACTGGGCGGTTTAACTGTCTCTCTTTGCAGACGATACCGCTCTGTATGTCACCCGCCCCTCAGCTCCAAGCCCGCTCATCATGAGCGCGCATAAGCTATATAGCTATCTGGGGTATATCAAATTATACCCCAGATAGCTTAGTTCCAGTTAGATATAGGTTTCCTAAACATATCCTAATCGATCCAGCTGTCGAAATATCTCAGCTGCTAATGCGCGACGCAAAAGCGCGACGCGATCGTCCAAACACACACTATAGTACAACACACGGTGCTAGGTACACATGCACACAGCTTGGGCCTCATGGTCGTAAGCAACGTCGACCCCTACACAAGGTAACCACATCGATCCGGATCGACCGCGAAGTTTAGGTTCGAATCCGATACTAGTAGACGCCAACTCTGACAGCGTAAACAGCGGTAGCGCAATGCTACCGTTAGATTGTACCACGCATTGACCCGTGTCCCCCTGCTGAGGGTGTGATGAGGACCGGCCCTCATGATGACAGAGAAAATTTAACCGAAAAAGATTCGACCGTATCAAATTTGACTAGTCTAAATCCTACTCTCCCGAAAAGCGCGCACGAGTGACGCGCCCCCAGCAGGGCGCGACTTGGGACGACCCCCTTTCGAATAATTCTTGGGTGAGCCATCTGCTCATTTACTGTTCCGGTTGAGCTTAAAGGCCATTAGGACGAAAAGTCTAGCCCTTCCGAAATTCCCGCGATATTTTTTTCTTTTTTTTCTGGTACTCTACTTACAGATCATGATCATCATCATCATCAGCCCCTATCCGTACACTGATGAACATAGGCGTCCTACATACACATACTACGGATAAAGAAGTATAGAACGGATAATACAAAATATATTATGTAGATATTGTGACAACCCTGCAGCAATGACGAATGCCTGCACCACAGCCTGCACAAAAGCGTCATTTCGCCTGATTTCATACGCGTTGTCCCGCTGTTGTTTCTTACGCTGTGATAATATTATGTAGGGTGCGGGTGGGAAAGTATTGTGGGCAGAAGTATCGTATTAAAGATCATGATCATTGTAGTTATTGACTATTTATTCGTCTACTATGTATTAAGATTTTAGTGGTAAGAGTTATGTGGTAGATATTGAATTGTAATTGTTATAATATTTAAAAAATGGCATCCGTGACCTGATTTTATCTTGGTAAAATTTGTATTGGTCTTAAAATCAGCTTTAGGTAACATTTTCCTAATACTATGCTGAACTGGACCATTTCGACTCACTCGTGAGACACACTTTATATTATTATTTTTTTGTTCGCAATTAATGTTTTCAATTTTATTTTTGTCTTTTTTTTTTTTTTTTTAATGTTAGTTGGATAGGCAAACTGGCAAACGTGCCACCTGATGGTAAGTGGTCGACGTTGCCCATGAACATAAACTAGTTTACCTGGAACGAGCCCAGGCAACTTATTTATGTGTTGCCTATCCTGAGACATAAGATGTTAAGTCTCGGTGCCAGTAATTACACTGCCTGTCTTGCCCTTCTCTCCGAAACACAGCAAAGCTGTTTCACGGGAGAAACAAGCAAGATGGTGGTACCCATGCAGCCGGGAGCGCGGCACAGCGCTTCCCTACCACCGGTAAATCTGTTTATGCTGTGCGATCAAAAAAAATTCTCTGTGTGAGATACACAAAGAAAACATTTTATATGTGTCTCTTGTCATAGCTACATACCCGCGGGTGCACTATAACCACGGGTACACTATACCCACAGGTGCACTATAACCACGGGTACACTATACCCACAGGTACACTATACCCACGGGTACACTATACCTACAGGTATACTATACCCGCGGGTACACTATACCCACGGGTAACTATACCCACGGGTAACTATACCCACGGGTACATTATACCCACGGGTACATTATACCCACGGGTACACTATGCCCACAAGTACACTATACCCACAGGTAAACTATATCCACAGGTACACTATACCCACGGGTACACTATACCTGCGGGTACACTGTACCCACAGGTACACTGTACCCACAGGTACACTGTACCCACAGGTACACTATACCCACGGGTAACTATACCCACGGGTGACTATACCCACAGGTACACTATACCTAATGCAATACTTTGTAACTTTCGCCCGGTTTCCGAAAGGCTGATCAACACAAAAATTAACAAATCATCTGTCAAATCACTTGTTAAGTGTCAAATGAGTTGTTAAAAGCATGATTAGATTACTTAATTTGATCAGCCTGTCAGTGACATAGCTGTCAAATTTGACTCGAGAATCGTATGTTAACCGTCATTTTGGGTTTCTGAAACGCTATGCCCTAATCATTGGTCAAACGTCTGTCAAGTACTTGGTCAACTAATCGGTGTATATCGGCGAATTAACGTCAGGAAAGTAATTATTCTGTAACGTGAAAATACTTTTTTCTTCAAACCTACTTAGTAATGTCTGTAAAACATATTTATGACCAAGTATTGAATAGGTAACATATGTTTTTTTCTTACAAAAATATAAAATTTGGTCGTCTTGTTAAACTTAAGTAGGTACTGTTGTTTCTTGTAGGTTGCACTGATGACTGTTTCGGATTTAAGCATGAGAACCAGTTATATTTGCTACATTTTGCCTTTTTTTCTTTAACTGGAGTGGGTCTCCCCAGGCGGGTATGTGGGACTCGCTGCGCCCGAAAGTGACTAAAGGTAAGTGGACGCAGCTCTGCCCACTAAAACCCGGCGAGTGCCACCAATGCCGCCTTTGGTGAGGTGCCCCGGATCTAATGAGCAAACAGGGCACCTCGACGGCTAGTCAGTCCCTCAGGGGACCGACGCCACCTTCACAGAGGGGTTGTCCCGCCCCACTGAACAACCCCTCCCATCGTCGGGACCGTACAGTAGGGTGAGGTTCTCGTCCTCGCCCCTTGCCCCTGCTCTTCTTATAAGAGGGGTACAACGAGCCCCCTTGGCTCAAAGAGATTTCAATAATCACTTTGGTATATTTGAGACTTGAGGTTTAAAATTCGCGGAATAATCTGTCAGCAACGACAATTGACAGTCTGCCATTTTTTTAAACTGTCATTTTTCATAGTTAAAATGAACTATGGTACGAATTTTATCATATCGTCCCCGTAGAGCGGAAACTCACTAACTCTAAAAACACCGTTTCGAGATATCGCCGTACAAAGTTTTGAAAACGAAAAAAAAATCTAGCGTCTGTCATACAGGAGATATTTTGAATTTTGTAGTCTTAATGCATTTTTACTACAACTAAGCATCGTCTGAGTTGACTTAAAGGTATAAATTTACATCAATTTAAGAGTTGTGATCGATAAACATTTTTTCCCTTTAATATTTTGATCTTAATACCGATTTAGTGATTTTCTTCCCAGAGTTAGTTAATTTCTACCCCGATTTGACCATTTTTGGCAGAAATAACTCGTTTTAGTGAAGGTACAACTAGTCTCTGGAAATGCATAACAGTCTCAGAAATAAATAACTAACTTTATTTTCTTGCGAATCAAATAAGAAAACAGTAAAAAAAACGTTCAAAACGTTATTTAAAAAGGAATAAGAACAAAGAGTGTCACAAAATGAACATAAAAAAGAGCAATGGCTAAAAATGTTTTCATCGTCTTCTTTAACATCGGGCTCGTCCAGCCTAACAATGGCGGACTTATCAGTAGGAAGAGAAGCCAACCACGGATGAAGCTCCTGTGGAATGATTCCTTTCACGCAAAGACCAACAAGATCTTTTTTCTTTGCCTCTGAGATAGGTATGGGTGCTGAACAGGCTCTTGGTATAGCATAGACTTTTGGCTGTGCTATCCAATTTTCTTTATCAACTTCTGTGTAAGCTTCTAAGCTATGATCCACCTGGAGCCTGCGCCTATTTCATGTTCGAGGAGCAGTAGTTTCTTGTCTCTAAAATACATTGAATTCGGAATAGGGGCCATCGTAACGCAATTTGACTTTGTTTTTCAAAACGGAGACACCACATAACTTACTTTCCTTCTTTATATTTGCTGGTGTTGCTCACAAACTTTTCATTCAAAGAATGCACATCAATCATCATTCGTCGTAATCGTAAATCGTAAGTCAACTCTTTGACAATGTATGGAGGTGCTTTTCTCCGATGTTCTGGGCATTGGCGCCGAGGCGCTGCTACCAATCGGTCAAGGAGTAAACTGGTGTATGTCTTTGCTCCCGTTCTATTGCGCTGTGCATTGAGTCTACTTTCATGTGTGTGTTACCACTCTCCAGGTACTTTTGTTCGAGCACGTCGAGGTGTACTTCAGACCTCTGTATCAGGTATATGAAAAAAGCTGTAATAGATTTGTTCCGATTTTGGCCCGCACAATTGTCACTGTAAACTGTCACTTCTTTGACGTAACTGGGGACTTGGCTAATCCACCAATTCAACGCACTGGCAAGTTCTGTACTTCCTCTCTTTCCGTTTACTTCGTTTCATGTTTAATAGTATTCATCATTTGGTACTTTAGCTGTATGAATTGTGTAATTTTGAACATTAAAGTTCCTTTTTTTCTTTTCCGCCGGGAAATGCTCTTAGACATCCTTTGTAAGAGACTTTCCAGGCATGTATGTGGGACTCGCTGCGCCCGAAAGACGGTAAGGTGGACGCAGCTCTACCCATTAAAACCCGGCAAGTGCCGCATTTGGTGAGATGCCCCGGATTTGTTTAGCAAACAGGGCACTTCAATAGCTAGTCAATTCCTCAAGTCACGCCACCTTCACAGAGGGGTTGTCCCGCACCACAGAACAACCCCTCCCAACGTCGGGACAGTGCAATGGGGTGAGGTTCACATCCTTGTCTCCTCTTACTCTTTTGTCCCCTCTTCTTATAAGAGGGGTACAAAGAGCAACCCCCTTAGTTCACTTGGCTTCGCCCAAGGTTCTGGGTTCACCTTAGGCTACTGAGCCCCACCACCACGACAAGGTTTGAACCGTGGTGGGGAATATTAAACTTTCTGGTGTAGTCTATAATACCAACACCACACACGGGTATGTGCAGGGTAGATTGCATATCTGTTGTGACAACTAAGTAGAATTGATAAGAGTAAGGAGGATTAATAAACCTATGTTTATAGCTCTTCTTAGCCTGCTGCACCTCATTATTTCTCATAATATGAGCGTCATATTCTGCTTTCAGACTTTCTTGGGTAATTGTCGCCTTTAAGAACTTCTATGAAGTGGTTGGGCCACAAATAACTATTTAGTGTTGGTTAGTTTACGAATTCATAGTTTTATAGTAACAATGTTGGTTGTGTCTATGCCAAAATTAACTAACGTGGGTTAGGTGATGATGAGACTGTACTTTGGATAGGTATAAATTAATTAAATACACTTAATTAATTGTTCCTTTTAAGGTAGCTGTTAAATACTGTAATTAGTTATTTTTTTGCATTTTCTAAATTTGAAACTATGGCACCTATCAAAAAACCGGTTAGACAGAAATGTAGAGAAAAAAAAATGTGATTCCCATGGTATTAAAAACTCATTTTCTCCCTAAGTCGACTTGGTGAGTTTCCGCTCTACGGGTACGATATTTGAAAACAAACCGAATGTCAAATCAAACTAATCATAGATTAGTTAATTTAGCTCTCAAGACGTTTCAGCAACACAAATTGATTTGACAGCCTTTAGACATGAGAGATTTGACAGCCATGTTAGATTAACAGCCATGTTAGTTGACATATACTTTGGCAAACGTTTCAGAAACCGGGTGAAGTAACTCTACTTAGCCGTTATTTTCTACGACAAAATACTAATAATACTTTCCGTGTGTTTTCTGCAGCCAGTACAAATCATTTGAATTTGAACATTATATAAAATATGGTTTAATTAGAATCTATATTATAATAATTATTATGATGTTTGTGAATGTCTCTCAATTTGACTTACTCCTAATGATTCAAGAAATTAAACAATATCTAAATTACATATTGAAGGAATATAATTTAGAAATCAGTACAAATAGCTAGTTATGCAATAAGTAGAGTACTGGGGAGTATAGAGCACTTAATTAAAATAATTAAACAAAGTGCGAGTGTCAGGGTGCAGTATTTATAGTAGGCGCCGTTCTCACTCGGACACGCGTGCTATAAATATAATACACGCTCTGAGTGAGCGGCGAGTGGCGAGCGGAGAGCGACGAGCGACGAGCGACGAGCGACGAGCGACGAGCGACGAGCGACGAGCGACAAGCGACTATGGCACTAACATCGCGTCTCTCGTCTCAGTCAACTAATCGTAGTCAACACATTACCGATGTCATCTCGACAAAACACACAAACATCACTCACATTTACATACATCAAGCGGAATAAATTATAGTTAAACTAGGTATAACCGACGGCTTTACCCGAGCAGCTATGGATCTACAGCAGTATACGACCAGATATTACTGCATGTTCTATTAGAGCGCATGGGCATTTAAAAGTTCATCGAATAATATACGCATATTTGAATGATCGAGTAACCTGTTTAAGATATATATATGAGGGCCGGCTAACGATCGCACCTCTGACCAATACATTTTATATAGTCGGTGGTCGGTGCTACCATTACTAATGAAACCATCAATGACATGACCGGTGACGTCACCGCTACTGGAAGCGCTAGCCGGTCGGCGCCCCGCTCGCTGTTACGAGCACACACGTTACGGTGCACCTAACGCCAACGGACTCGCCGGTGGCTGCAACTCCGCTGTTACATTACCACACCACCACTTAGTATAATCGACTATGTTACACCTTGGCCACTCATCCTCAGATATCGGAGTAAGAATTTGTTAGTCGGATAAGAAAACTAGCAGGTGAGACACCTGATGGTAAGGGTTTAACGTCGCCCATAGACGAGAGCCCGATGAACTATCAGATAAGGTATCGCCTGGCCGCAGCGAAGTACATGAATGACCATGTTGAGCTCGTCCGTGGCTGTAAGATTATTAGAGAATAGTTCTTGTTGGTAACACGCGCGGTCGCCCGTCAGCTAACACTTGATGAGGTCAAATTACATTTGCTAAGTGCGGATTAAAGTCGAACAGCGTTCAAGTATTATCTTTCACCAATTAAATTAAATCAGTTACGTTACCGATCGAATGGCCGTCGCGGATGAACGGACAGGCGGCGGACGTTCAGTGGTACCACAAAATAAATACTAATTATTTTGTATTTATTTTGTGGTGGCAGAGTCCCGTTTTTAGCCGAGTTCAAAAAAGGAGGAGTTTCTCAATTCGACTGTATTTTTTTATTGTTATCTCAGAACTTTCGACTGGGTGAACCGATTTTAACGATTCTTTTTTTATTTGAGCTTTTGCTTCCCGCGTAGTCCCATATTAATTTGGTCAATATCTTAAGTTAAATTGAGTTATTCTCGATAGTGCTTATTTAGTTGACTCCGTTTACCTCGATGATGTGCTCATTAATCATTTATATTACTTGTCGATGTAAAATAAATAAAAAACACTATACACGGGATACTTTGGAATATATACATAGTATTTCGAGGTCGTCGTAATATCCATTCTATACCTATATATCGATGGTGATGTTCCATACCTATTTATAACGGAATTATTTAATAAATAGCAGCAAATCTGGCGTGGTTGCTTTCAATTACATGTAAAATATGTATTGCTTACATGATAATTCCAAATTGGTTTTTCTTATTGATTTGAAATTAAAACCCTTTCTACGTTCGGAATTAAATTAAAACGGCGCTGTCTAATATAAGTAACGAGTTTTTTAAAGGCGGTTTTTTATTCTACAACCTTAAAAGACTCGACGTCTCTCATAGTGACAACGAGATTGTAATCAAACAGGTGAGTACGGGACCACGGGACACCCGTCCGAGATGGTTATCTCCGAGGGGAGATCTGCTGTGTTTAGTGCTCCTGTCAGCTCGCTCGCACGACCACCTCTTAAACGACCTCCTTTATTACGAATATAAATACTCAACATTAGCTAATAACAGCTAACAGACATCGTGAATGACATTATATGATCTTTTGTACCCTCCCTCGCCGACACCACCACCGCACATACATTACCACCGCACCATGCAGAGTACCAGAGCTCCACATACATGCGGTGCAGCTGAAGTAATATCAAACAGTCCTACTGGTACCAAACAAAACATAACAATCGGGTCATTGTAGCATCCATTTCAATAACCTTTATCTAATTCACGATTCCAAATACTCGATAATAATGCGATAGAACCGAGTACCGTCTCGTGGTCGACTGCAGAACGGTATTAACGAATTTTAGTAAACTCTAGACCATATTGTGGGTAAAGACCGTAAACTTTAACACTCCAAATACAGTTAATTGCAGACGACTTACGTGTTCCATTATACAAGAACCTATTGCATTATGTTCCATGTTGTTGTTATGTCTGCGGCTCACGCGATGTGCTGGCTGCTGTGTGACGTGAGGCTGCGGCGCTGATTTTATTAAAGTAGCAGCAACCAAATTGGGATCAGAAGTGATCAGTGGTGCCGGGTGGTGACTAGCTGTAACCCATATAAAGAACCAGCCCGAGCGCCGGCGCCACGGGCCGGCCCGCACACTGTCATTATGTACATTTAAACGCTATTTAATCATTACGATGATTGTTGTCGTTAATACCTAGAACGTGCCACTAGCTCTGTGCGTGAGTGAGTGAGTGGGTGAGCGAGTGAACTAGTGAATTAGGATTGATGTACTACAGGAGCCATAGCTGACAGGGTGCGGCTCACGACTAAACGTCATTTGCGTTATGTCTATAATGACTGAGTCGTTCTAATTAATGTAATCACGTATGATTTGAAACGATTTGCTGATTGTTATTATTTCTGTTCATAATAATATAATTGTACATCACATACTTCTGCACTGTTTTAGTAGTTATTATAAATGATGGAGCCTGTCGCAACTCAGGTATGGCAAGGTTTATAATCATTTAATGTTCAGTTTGAGTACTATCTTCACTACTGTATAATATTCTAGCTTAGTTCTGGTCCTACTGTTCCTTCACACATTTTACAAAAAATTGAAATCGACTTCAAAAACACTAAACTAAAAATAACTGTTTCTTAAATTTTTGTGCTTACAATTTATAGTCAACTTAATCTTCTACTAATGTACAAACTTTGCGTTTACCACGTCATTATTGTTACTTTTGGAGTCGGTAGGGTACCCCCACCATGGTTCAGGCCTTGTCGTGGCGGTGGGGCTCAGTAACCTAGGGCGTAAATAATGGCGTCAAGTGACACCTATGTCGCGTTTCTTGCGGTGTATGAGTTTCCGGTGTCCCATGGCAGGGGATGGGGTAAAGGAGGGTAATGCATCTGCATAATCTCTTGTGTGGATGTTTACGAGGACGACCTCTGTGGCCATGGTTAGCGCGTTAGCGTTCAAGCCGGAGGTTGTGGGTTCGAATCCCGCCAGGGAACAAAAAGTTTTCTGTGTTCCTGGTTCATGGATGTGTATTATAAATTAAAAATCTTAAATATGTGTATAGTATAAAATATTAAATATATTTCCATTGTCTGGTACTCGTAACACAAGTTCTTCGAGAACTTACCACGGGACCAGATTGACGTGGTGCAAAAAGCGTCCTTAGATATTATTATTATTATGGGAGTCGGTAGTCATCTAAGGCTCCGAATGCTCGTTTGTCCCCCTAAGGCCTAAGCTATAAAAAAATCAATAATTCTAAGAATGCTTGTAGGAGATTAAAAAATTGTAGACAAACATATTCTTTTATACTATATTAATTGTTTAAATTGTTTTAAAATTCAACAAAATTTAGTTGTCGTATGCTAGGTCCAGGTTCATTTTCATCGACCCATACATCATCGATTAATGTTAGACACGGGTCTCCTCTGAGAAGAGGGTCAAGGCCATAGTCCTCACGATACTGCCCTGTGGGTAGGGGGCTAGGAAATGATTGCAAATCAGAAATATTTTGTGATGAAGGTTCCTCATTTTTTTTATTGTCGGACAATTTAAATTCTTCAAGCGTTAACAATTTCTAGCAGAAGACATCACTACACAAACTATAAAGCAAAGTCGCTTCCCGCGTCTGACTGTATGTATGCTTACATCTTTAAAACTACACAACGGATTTTGATGCGGTTTTTTTAATAGATAGAATGATTCAAGAGGAAGGTAATAGGTACATGCTTAATATAGTAGATAAACACTGATAATTTTAGAAGTTTCTGATGTGATGTCATAAATAAACACATTTTTTGCACTTACATTGCAAACGCTGGATGAACCCTAACAGATAGATCAAAATAATGTACTACATTATTGTACACCTTTGCCGGGCCCGGTTCCGAAAGTTAGGATAATTAATTATTATTGTATCAATGTATGGTAGAATTGTGTATCCTAAATATGCATACTGAAAAGTCCGCGATGGCATAATATGTCTACATTAGTTAAATATAACATACTACCTATATCCATTTTAATACTTTAAAAAATTGCCAATTATAAAGCGGTAATGTAAAAGCTATTCACAAAAATACGGTATTAATCACTACATATTATAAAATAAAGTCCTACGCCCGTCCATAGATAAATAATTCTCATCAATCCGTATACGGCTGTAATCTAAGTTAACGCGGGCAAAGCTGCGGGCAACAGCTAGTTTGTGATAAAACTGTATTAAGATTCTTTTTCCTTATTTTACTTTTTTATTCGCCATTTCAATTAAATAACTAGGTACTACACAAGCTCAAGTATCTATTTATTTACACTACTTAATTAAAGGTTTTGTATTACAAACTAATTACAACTAAGAACAACAATTGTTAGTAAGTATTAAGTAGCTATATTATTTACAGTGTGTCGTCTTATTTATTTAGAGGTAATAATATGAAATGCGCGGTAACAACGTTATCACGACCAAAAGCGGCACAGGTCCTACTTCGATGACGCCCGGCAGGGTACTGGCGCGACGTGGTGTGATGCGCGAGAGCCATTTTTATCGTTTTTTATTTTTCAAAATTTTTTAAAGTGACATAATAAAAATCCATCCAATCATTTCCACTTCATCTCCGTTTAGCAATTTAAATGTAAAAGTTTCATTAAAATTGAGTTACCCGAAGTCTTATACTACTCAAAATGCTTTTAAAATCGACGTTACTTTAGAATTTTTTTTGATCATGTAAAATGTTAAATATTGTATTTTTATCCAAAATAATCCCTAGATCAAAGATGTATCTATACCCTATTTTTTATTATTATTTTAAAATGACGACTTCTATTAAAATACCTCGATCTAGGAACAACAATTTGGGACAAGGGGCCCTTAAAGAAAAAAAAAGAAGTTATTTTATTACTTTTTAGTTTAGTACTTTTGAAGTAGGTTTAATTTTTTTTAAATGCCTATCATTTTTAGTGATTCTGAAATTCGTCGTCTTGGCGTTCATTGAAGGAGGATGTTCTATGTTCAGCAGTGGACGGATAAAGGACGATGATGATGATGATGATGATGATTACGATGACCGCGACAAATTATGGTGTGCTACCAAAGCATCCTATACAATTGTTACATCGACAAGTAATAAAATGAGCATATCAGCATATCATCGAGGTAAAAGAAATTAACCAAATAGACATTATTGGGAATAACTAAAAAACGGCTTGTCAGATCTTAATAAAATTAATATGGGACCAAATTGGAAGCACCGGCTTTCAAACAATAACGGATTTCGATGGTTTAAAAAATAACCATCGAAATCCATTCACAAACGTCAAAAAAAAACAGACGAATTGAAAACCTCCTCTTTTTTAAAGTCGGTTAAAAAAAACATCCGCATGATCGTCGTCGGTTCAGCATCTCTATACTACTTACTCATTTCCGACTGTGTGTATGTACCTATGCGTGCGCTTTAGTATATAAACAAATGATTAATACTTATATGTATGTAATTAGCGGCTACTTTGTGTAGTTCAAGTATAACAGTTTAACTCCGTTTATGTTTAACTGCTTGCATATATTCATTTGAAACTATAGTTTATTAGAGGACGTGTTAATGAAATGGAAGTATAACTCTTCTCTAACAACCAATATTATTATACTATAATACGAGAAGTATAAAGTAAAGAAGAAAAAACCAACGAAAACGACTCTCGAGAGCGTGCAGCGGTACTAGTAGAGAAAGTTGACAATTCTTAAAAAGTAGTCGATTTACTAAACCAACGAAAACGACTCTCGAGAGCGTGCAGCGGCACTAGTAGAGAGAGTTGACAATTCTTAAACAGTAGTCGTTTTACTAAACCAACGAAAACGACTCTCGAGAGCGTGCAGCGGCACTAGTAGAGAGAGTTGACAATTCTTAAACAGTAGTCGATTTACTAAACCAACGAAAACGACTCTCGAGAGCGTGCAGCTTCACTAGTAGAGAGAGTTGGCACTTCTAAAACAGTAGTCTATTTACTAAACCAACGAAAACGACTCTTGAGAGCGTGCAGCGGCACTAGTAGAGAGAGTTGGCACTTCTAAAACAGTAGTCGATTTACTAAACCAACGAAAACGACTCTCGAGAGCGTGCAGCGGCACTAGTAGAGAGAGTTGGCACTTCTAAAACAGTAGTCGATTTACTGAACCAACGAAAACGACTCTCGAGAGCGTGCAGCGGCACTAGTAGAGAGAGTTGGCACTTCTAAAACAGTAGTCGATTTACTAAACCAACGAAAACGACTCTCGAGAGCGTGCAGCGGCACTAGTAGAGAGAGTTGACACTTCTAAAACAGTAGTCGATTTACTAAACCAACGAAAACGACTCTCGAGAGCGTGCAGCGGCACTAGTAGAGAGAGTTGACACTTCTAAAACAGTAGTCGATTTACTAAACCAACGAAAACGACTCTCGAGAGCGTGCAGCGGCACTAGTAGTTGACACTTCTAAAACAGTAGTCGATTTACTAAACCAACGAAAACGACTCTCGAGAGCGTGCAGCGGCACTAGTAGAGAGAGTTGACACTTCTAAAACAGTAGTCTATTTACTAAACCAACGAAAACGACTCTCGAGAGCGTGCAGCGGCACTAGTAGAGAGAGTTGGCACTTCTAAAACAGTAGTCGATTTACTAAAACAACGAAAACGACTCTCGAGAGCGTGCAGCGGCACTAGTAGAGAGAGTTGGCACTTCTAAAACAGTAGTCGATTTACTTCACTCTTCGGGTATAGTTGAGACTGTTACTGCTACATACCCCACCATGGTTCAGGCCTTGACGTGGCGATGGGGCTCAGTAGCCTAAGTTGTGCCCAGCACCTTGGGCGAAGCTAATTGAGCCGTGGTGGCTCTTTGTATCCCTCTTATAAGAAGAGGGGATAAAAGAGCAGGGGGCATGGGGCGAGGTCGGGATCCTCAACCCATTGTACTGCCCCGACGTTGGGAGAGACAACCCCTCGAGTCGTCGAGGTGCCCTGTATGCTCATTAGATCCGGGGCACCTCACCAAAGGCGGCATTGGTGGCACTCGCCGGGTTTTAGTGGGTAGAGCTGCGTCCACTTACCACCTTTAGGGCGCAGCGAGTCCCACATACCCGCGTCGGGAGACCCACTCCCCCGCGGGGTGCCTCAGAGCATTTCCCGGCGTTAAAGAAAAAGATGGTACTGCTACATAAATACATACTGTAATTTCAAACAGTTGTACATTAAACCACTTCCGTGAAACTGTTCTGCTGTCGTTCGAAGAGGCAGTGTAATTACTGGCAACAAGATTTACAACCCTGCGTCTCAACAACACGTGAATAGTTCTGTGTTAGTTGAAGCTTAACTAGTTTATGTTTGTGTGTGACGCTGACACTTGTCATCATAATATTATGGTATTGTGTGCCCGTTCGTCTATTAAACTGACTTATGATATAAACATTAACTGAATATGATATAAACAACACGACACTAGTTAAAGTAAAAAAATACACTTCATCACAAAGGCCCTGTGCCCCGTGTGCTCAGTCTGTCTGTGCTGCGGTGATCGTCTCAGTCCTACCACGTACCACTCTCAAGATGTACCCCACAGTACGTCTGTGCTGCGGTGATCGTCTCAGTCCTACCACGTACCACTCTCAAGATGTACCCCACAGTACGCCGGCGCAAGTGTAACAACACATTAGTAGTCCGGCCGTATCCGCGCCTGTACACATATAATAATCGTAAATGGGCCTGTAATGGCCCGAATTCCGATACGTCAGACCCTACGGCTGGCACTCGAGGCCCGACGTGCGACGAGTCAGGCCCGACGGCTGCCGGTGTTGGGCCGACGCGCGGTCGTCGATGTCTTTTGGAGCGACAGTCGACACCAGTCTTATCTACACCTGCTAACTGGTATATAAACTGACAATTACTAGTAGTGATAATAAGTAACTGACATACACGCGTCATGTACGCGCGTAATGCATACCAAATAGAATGTCGAATTTCTACAATTTTACTTTTTTTTACAATAACAGCCGATGCTTTTGTTAGCTTCACAATAAGCTAAACTAAAACTTTAAAAGCTCCTGACGCACGGGGCTGCCGTGATATATAATAGTAGTAATGTGGTAGTAGCGTCATCCACAGATAGATCTCATTTGTTAAAATTTGAAATTCATTGAGATGTCCAGTCGCGAAAGTTTCCTGAAACTTCTAAGGAATAGAAAGATATTTGTGTAAGTTGATACATATTCGATGTATGGTCGTCATCATCCCCCCGCCTCCATGTCCATGTATAATTTATCGCAGTTCCCCTTTTTAAAGGTCACCAAACACTAAAATGGTACAACATATAATATTCCGAGACTCCGCTGTCTCCATATGACTATTAACTTAAAACTAAACATTTACTTTAGAATCGACATAACATGTTTCGTGCTATATGTGTGTGTGAGCAGCTGTGCGTGTGTGTGTGTGTGAGGAAATGAGAAGCTCGTCGTACAAGGCAGACAGGTTACAACGTTTTTCTCGTTACGAGTTCTATAAATATTCCCATAAAATTATGTATTCTGTATAGCTGGTTTTATATAATACATACATAGATAGTTAAGTTCGTCCGAGCCTCGAGGTCTCCGTCCAACGACGCAGCGACCTCACAATATTCAGATATCATCTGCCATTTGTTTTTATATAATTCGTCGTTTTTAATTTGTATTTTATTATTGAACAAATGTTATGACAAACACATTGAAAAACTACACATATGAATCTGTTTAACTCACTAGAAGCAATATTATATTAAGAACTATGTATTAGTTACTGATATTTTAAACAATTATACCAATTTTATTAAATCATTGTCTCATTAACTTGTACGTCAATATTATATTAAGAACTATGTATTAGTTACTGATATTTTAAACAATTATACCAATTTTATTAAATCATTGTCTCATTAACTTGTACGTCAATATTATATTAAGAACTATGGATTAGTTACTGATATTTTAAATAATTATACCAATTTTATTAATTCATTGTCTCATTAAGTTGTACGTCAATATTATATTAAGAACTATGGATTAGTTACTGATATTTTAAACAATTATACCAATTTTATTAAATCATTGTCTCATTAACTTGTACGTCAATATTATATTAAGAACTATGGATTAGTTACTGATATTTTAAATAATTATACCAATTTTATTAATTCATTGTCTCATTAAGTTGTACGTCAATATTATATTAAGAACTATGGATTAGTTACTGATATTTTAAACAATTATACCAATTTTATTAAATCATTGTCTCATTAACTTGTACGTCAATATTATATTAAGAACTATGGATTAGTTACTGATATTTTAAATAATTATACCAATTTTATTAATTCATTGTCTCATTAAGTTGTACGTCAATATTATATTAAGAACTATGGATTAGTTACTGATATTTTAAACAATTATACCAATTTTATTAATTCATTGTCTCATTAACTTGTACGTCAATATTATATTAAGAACTATGGATTAGTTACTGATATTTTAAACAATTATACCAATTTTATTAATTCATTGTCTCATTAACTTGTACGTCAATATTATATTAAGAACTATGGATTAGTTACTGATATTTTAAATAATTATACCAATTTTATTAATTCATTGTCTCATTAAGTTGTACGTCAATATTATATTAAGAACTATGGATTAGTTACTGATATTTTAAACAATTATACCAATTTTATTAAATCATTGTCTCATTAACTTGTACGTCAATATTATATTAAGAACTATGGATTAGTTACTGATATTTTAAATAATTATACCAATTTTATTAATTCATTGTCTCATTAAGTTGTACGTCAATATTATATTAAGAACTATGGATTAGTTACTGATATTTTAAACAATTATACCAATTTTATTAATTCATTGTCTCATTAACTTGTACGTCAATATTATATTAAGAACTATGGATTAGTTACTGATATTTTAAACAATTATACCAATTTTATTAATTCATTGTCTCATTAACTTGTACGTCAATATTATATTAAGAACTATGGATTAGTTACTGATATTTTAAACAATTATACCAATTTTATTAATTCATTGTCTCATTAACTTGTACGTCAATATTATATTAAGAACTATGGATTAGTTACTGATATTTTAAACAATTATACCAATTTTATTAATTCATTGTCTCATTAACTTGTACGTCAATATTATATTAAGAACTATGGATTAGTTACTGATATTTTAAACAATTATACCAATTTTATTAAATCATTGTCTCATTAACTTGTACGTCAATATTATATTAAGAACTATGGATTAGTTACTGATATTTTAAATAATTATACCAATTTTATTATTTCATTGTCTCATTAAGTTGTACGTCAATATTATATTAAGAACTATGGATATGTTACTGATATTTTAAACAATTATACCAATTTTATTAATTCATTGTCTCATTAACTTGTACGTCAATATTATATTAAGAACTATGGATTAGTTACTGATATTTTAAACAATTATACCAATTTTATTAATTCATTGTCTCATTAACTTGTACGTCAATATTATATTAAGAACTATGGATTAGTTACTGATATTTTAAACAATTATACCAATTTTATTAATTCATTGTCTCATTAATTTGTACGTCAATATTATATTAAGAACTATGGATTAGTTACTGATATTTTAAACAATTATACCAATTTTATTAATTCATTGTCTCATTAACTTGTACGTCAATATTATATTAAGAACTATGGATTAGTTACTGATATTTTAAACAATTATACCAATTTTATTAATTCATTGTCTCATAACTTGTACGTCATTATTCCACGGTTTTCGTTTAAAATATTGTGTGCGAAAGACTCAATTTCTTTAAATAGAAAATGATGTGAAGTTAAATCTGTTGGACACACATATGATTTGTTCGTTTGAACGTTGTCTTTTGTTTGGTAGTAATTAATTTAATAAGGTTTCGATTGGCTGTTCTTGAGTGTCAGTTGTGTCAGTAACAAAAAACAATTAATACAGTATAATGTCAAGTAGGTACCCAATCTAGGTATGGACCTTCGACACTGGGCCGTCAGAAGTCAGACCAATATTTTTATTTATTTTTCATTTAGATCATAAAAGGATCTGTCGCGGGTCACGACAGTGTGCGGTGACCCTAACGCTGGCGTCAGGCGGCGATGTGTAACCTGCCAGTTTACGATTACAGCTTAGATCATTTGATTTTATCGTCAACTGAGTTATAATGAAGAATGGATGAATGAGAACACTCAAGTTTCGTTTTACTGTATATATTTAAATAAATTCAAAACATTTAGATAGCGTCACTGAGAAAGTTGTCTATACGGTAACTCTCGGTCTGGGACGTTGGTCAGGCGTGCTGCTAGCGCTCGTGTCCTCGTCCGTACTCGACCGACCTCCCCAGCGAGTAGCGCGCCACAGTCTGCTCCACCTTCACATCTCCAGAGCCACTCACCACTTGGCCGCTCAATCGATGCACGTAATCGAGCGGGTGTGTACGTAACACTTACGTGACGCGTGTCAGTGTTATACAACCGGCATCATAAGTGCTGTAACATATAGGGTTATACCACCTTTAGTACTCGTGCCTCGACTAGATCAGAGGACGAATCAGCGCTACGTAGCACCTGTGACACACACGCAACGGCCAAGTTTAGTGAAAATTCAGAATAGTGAGTGGTGAGTACATGGTGGTGTTGAGCGTCTCTCTGGCACACTTGGCTGCCCGCCGCCCCACCCCCCGCGCAACGTGTTATTTAAATTACACTATAAAATATATTATAATGCTCATTTAAATTTCTCGCGGTTCGTTCACCTGCGCAGCGAGTGTGGAGGAAGAGGCGAGCGGCGGGCCCACGCGCCTCCCCCTCCGCCGCTCCCCGCACACACCTGCACTCGCGGACAGCAGGCCGGCGCCGTCGCAGGCATCTTATCCTAGACCTCACCAGTCACCACCTCGACCACGGCACCACCTCACTAGCTCACACCTACCACGCACAGACTGACTCGCCACGCTCGTGGTAGCTGAAGTCTGGTATACATGATTATTGTATGTGTTATAAATCGGAAGAGGAGAGCTGAGCCCTTCAGGGGGAAATGTTAATAAAGTTATGGTTGTTTATCTAAATTTGTGTCATTTCAAGAACCCTGATTATTCGTCATTGTTGTTACTATTGGAGTCGGTGTCAGCGAAGACAGGTAGGTAGGTGACTGACGAAGGTTTTGGTGCTGTACGGTCTATTTAACTTAGCTGACACCGACTCCAAAAGTAACAACAATGACATGGTAAACACAAAGATTGTATTTAGTAAAATAACAAGTTGATTATAAGTTCTAGGCACAATAATTAAGGAAACGCAATTATTTTATTACTTTTTAGTTTATTTTTTACTTTTTGAAGTCGGTTTCAATTTTTGTTTCAAAAAAAATTATTTCTTAATTTTTAGTGATTCCGAAATTCGATAACCGATTTTTTTTGTCTGAAATATGGATATAACTGTTAAACGCATTTCCACTGTCTATACTCCTGTCTATACTCCATCGTCAGACCTATTATGAGACTTATAACCCATATGTGTGCATGGTACTCGTCAATATAAATGAATTGTGTCTAAACACAAGGTAGCTACTGTAAACTGTTGAGGAGTTCCCTCGACAGTCTATGGTCTTTATCATCAGACCTGTAATGACACTTATAACCCACATGGGTGCAAAGTTCTCGTTAATATAAATGAATTAAGTCCAAACACAAGGTAGCTACTTTAAACTGCTGAGAAGTTCCTTTAACTGTCCTTCGTCTTCATCATCAGACCCCTAATGATTGTCACAATTTATCTAGGTGTAAAGTTCTCATCAATACAAATTAATCAAGCCCAAACACAAGGTTACTGCTGTAAATCGTGAGGAGTTCCCTCGACTGTCTTTCAGCTTCATCATCAGATCAACTCTAGACCTTCATGAATTTGTAGTGCTTTGAAATATTTAATTAAAAAAATATTAAACGCACTAGTTACTACTACGATTTTCGAAAGTTCCCCTCGATTTCTCTGGGATGCCATCATCAGATCCTGGTTTCCTTATCATGGGACCACCTCGGAAGTGCACTCTTTTGAATAAAAAAAGAATTTTGAAAATCGGTTCACAATTGACAGAGAAATCGGTGAACATACATTAAAATATATATATATATATATATATATACACGAACATATAACCTCCTCCTTTTCGAAGTCGTTTAAAAAGCGACGCCCGACGCCCGGCGGCCGACGCCCGGCGCCCGACGCCCGGCTGCCGACGCCCGGCTGCCGACGTCCGGCGGCCGACCGCTCTACCGGCAGGCACGTCATAAGTCATAACTGATGTTCTGGCCGAGCGAGTGGCGCCCGTAACACGTTACACGTATCCTTTCAAATTTTAATGAAATGAACCAATTTTTGAATGTATTAATGTGAACTGACTAGGCATTAACCTTGGAGATTTCCGGCCGAAATTTATAAATGCATGGAGCGTTTGAAATATATTACGAGTATTACACGACGATACCGACGACCCGCTTAGGAGGCATTCATTAATTTAGTGTAGTAATTTTGAACATTCCTTTTCCCTAGGTAGGACTATTTGTAACTTTAAAGTAAATTTAAAAAAATTTGAAAATAATTTTTAATGGATGAATTAAATGGGTTAACAAAATTTCTTATTTTAAAAAAGCGTGGTGCTTGTAACTAAGTTTTTATATTAAATAGATACCGATGAAATATTTTTAATAATGAATATTGAGCACCTCACGCTTTTTTACAATAAGTAATTTTGTTAACCCATTTAATTCATCCATTAAAAAATATTTTCAAATTTTTAGTTGGGTTTGCTATTAATGCGTGTTTTTTAGTTTTTTTTAACTATAATTTATTTTTTACTTTTTAGTGTCGATTTTTTTAATTAAAGATTTTATTAATTTAAAGTACTCAACTAATAACAATCACTTTAGAAATGAGTGAGACTAAAAACAACACATGTGATGTAGGTAACTTGCGCGCCTTACGCCTTCCTAGCATGTGCTATCCTGATTATCCTGATCAGGATATTAGAATAATTTTATCAAATTATTGATTGTATTGTCATCGGTCCTTGATATATCTACAAAGTTTGAACAAAATCTGGTCGTTAGAAGTGAGTCAAAATCAAGTCTAAAGGAGTCGGTTACAAACATACATACAAACATACAGGTGAAGCTATTATAAAGCGTGTAAAAAAGAACTTTCAAAAAGAGGGGTGTTGTGAGTTCGACCGCTGTGTGTGTGTGTGTGTCTGTGTGACTGTCCCACGACACGGCTCTGAAATGGGTGAACCTAATCTTATTTAAAAGCAGGTTTTCCAGAGATAGTTCTTAGATATGTTTCTTCAAAGTCCGTTCAGCCGTTTCAAAGTTATTAGCTCTTTTGTCGGCGGCAGGAATCTTAGATTCATATTGGGTATTTTACACTTTACTCGCAAACATAGGTACGTGAGACCTAAAATTTGAAACAAATTTGGTATGAAGGCTAGGATTTACACACAAAAAGATAAGGACTTTTAATTTTTCCCCTTCCGAGACAAGATCGTGAAGAAATTTTTGAGAGCCCTTTTTAGCCCATACATAATTAATGTAAATCTCTCACGCCGCTCTGGCGCCAGATCTAGGACACTAGATGGTTGGTTTGCGTTGTGAAAAAAGTATATTTAAAATATTAATAAAAAGTACCCGGATGACCGAGCTTTGCTCGGTATTTTTTTTATTTTATTTTTATAAAATGACATTTTCTAAAAATGATTCCTAGCTAGATCGATTTATCGCCCCCGAAACCCCCTTTATACTAAATTTCATGAAATTCGTTGGAGCCGATTCCGAGATTACAATTATATATATATATATATATATATATATATATATATATATATATATATATATACAAGAATTTGCTCATTTAAAGATATAAGATAATAATAAGATTATATATTGCTAGCTGACCCGACAGACGTAGTCCTGTCAAAGTGTGACCAAGGGAAATAGGGATTCATTTTTATATATATAGATGTATGTAATGTTTAATGATACTTCTTCACTAAAGGAAATTGATTAGTTTATGATGCACCGCTGCAGCTGTAACTGCAGACATTGTCGACAAGGGCATAAACAACACACGCTACATCTACGAGTTGTTATTGCCCAGCACTTGGTAACGAGTGATACCTAGGACACACTACATCCCCACCACGGTACGAGTCTTGTCGTGGTGGTGAGGCTAATTAGCCTAAGGTGAACCCAGCACCTTGGGCGAAGCCAAGTGAACCGTGGGGCCAACACACTACATACTTTGTTTCGCCGGTTCGTGTGTTGCCTTGGACCCGGTGGTAGATTCAATTGATGTTCAAAAAGATACTTTATTGGTACTATTCTGAATAAAAAAAATTGAATTTTGTTTTTTTTTTTGACATAATTGTACAGTTACTACATTGTTAGTTAATCTCGGTATCAGTAGCGAGGAGTCAATATTGGTATCAGCTGGTGAGGCGAGGGACCACCCACCGCGGGACCGTATCTCCCATTGTAACGTGTGGGGTTGGGGCGCGTCGTAATGGTGCAAGCCACGGACCATGTATCTGTGGTGTGTGGAGCAAGTCTGTAGTGAACTAGTTGCCGCGCGCCGGCTGCTGGGTCCCGCCAGTGTTTCGGAGAGGAGGGCAGGACAGGCTGTGCAGTGGAACTACTAGCACCGAGATTGAACATGTTATGTCTCAAGCGTTGCTACCAATAAATTTAATAATGAACCTCACCTGCACAAAAATATCTTTGTAATAGTCATGACCTTTATAACTAACGTGATGTTATATTAACGTCACTCTCACTTGACTTATATTCACTCTCACTGGACTTATATTCACTCTGAAATAAATGAAATGAATTAAATAAGTGACATACCTGTGTTATATTTTTTTTACTTTAGAAAAAAAAGAAAGAAACAAAGAGACTTTAAATTTGATAACGAACATAATTACTTAATTGATTTCATTCGCTCGCAGTGAAAGTATTCTTATTACTTACTAGCTGCTGCCCGCAGCTTCGCCCGCGTTTACTGAGATTTATAGCCGTACCCGAAGTGATGATAATATTTTTTTACAGAGATTAGCCAAAACAAACAGACACACAGACAAAAATTGTAAGAAAATCCTATTTTGGTATATATGCCGTGTATACATCCATATGCATTCAATAAAAAACGGTTATTGTAATATTACAAACAGACACTCCAATTTTATTTATCTGTATAGATGTATCTGATGATGATACGATAAGGTCTCTCCTAATCGTATCATCAACGAGTTATTAAAATCATTTCAGTATTCTCGTAGAATCTAGATGGTCTAACAACCAAATCTTTATGTATAATTATGATATAAATACCTATAGCTAGTACAGAAGCATAAATTTGGAATCGGGATTTCATCCAATTATTGATTAAAATGATAGCATGTTCAATATAATATAGTGTTATATACGTAATAACAAGTAAGTACGTACATATCATGTCACCGATGTTAACAGTTACTTACTTGCTCAAGTAAAAAAGTAAAACCTGAATGTGCGACCCACAAACACGTCCCTCGACACAATCGCGCCGGCGGACTACTGACCACCACAGACACACACACACACACACACACACACATGGAATCAATCCGCTTATAATCCATATAGATAAATAAAATTGGAGTGTCTGTTTGTAATATCAAAATAACCGCTTTCTATGAAATGTATATGGATGTACAATGTACATATACCAAAACAACATTTTTACATTGCTTGTTTGTCTGTCTGTCCGTCTGTATGTCTGTTTGTTCCGGCTAATCTCTGAAACGACTGCCGATTTTGATAGGACATTTATATATTCGTATGTTGTACGATAATATACAAACTCTATGAGAGACCGCACTCTCGGCGTCGCGCCACACTATCAGCTCCCCTCGTCTTATCAGCCCCGCACATTAACCACTTTCGGCTCGGACCGCTCCCACCAGCACGCCGCGCGCCGTCGCGCCGCTGTAACTCATGAAGTTTCCTTCGCTCCACATTCCTGAGTGAATTCCGACCGAGACATAAAGTAATAAACTTGAAACCACCGGTGGCCGTACCATAACGTTTATATAAAAAATCCCATGGGCTGTGGACGCAGCACACGTATAGCACACACCAATGCAGAAGGTAATTATACCGCATGGACTACCCCGGGTGCCGGACACGTTTACAGTTGGTTCGTGTTCAAAATGAATCAAAATCACGCGACTACATATGACCCTAGATTAGAATTTAGAGAGCTCCGTGGACTAATGGACTTGTTTAGATTCAATTGACGTTCAAAAAGATACTTTATTGGTTCTATTTGGAATATTTTTTTGACGTGACAACGTCTTATAATTCGATGGAGCCGGCTGCAAGAACGAAAAAACATGACGCATGCGGCGTTACCTCGCTCTGAGGCGTTCAATTTTCTTATGACCTTGTCACGTTCAACTATCGTCAGTA
Organism: Helleia helle; assembly: GCA_963853865.1. NCBI lineage: Eukaryota > Metazoa > Arthropoda > Insecta > Lepidoptera > Lycaenidae > Helleia > Helleia helle. The sequence continues at coordinate 22,762,659 of OY971424.1, forward strand.
AACCGACTTTACAGACAACCGATTTTTGTTTTGTACGTTATATAGAAGTTTAATGTGTGATTGAACCTACTAACATAGTTAATCGATATCGCTGCGACTGACAATAAGGTTACGACCAGTTATTGAGGAATCGTTGTCCCACAATAATATTATATTCATATATGAAATAATCATATCATGATATTGACGTATTGACTAATGTACAATCTTTACGTTTTCCGCGTCATTATTGTTATTTAATTTTTTTAGTGATTCCGAAATTCGGTAGCTGATTTTGTCTGAAATATGGGTAGAACTACTAAACGTGTTGCTTATGGTCAGGGCCGTTTTAATGAGAAAAACCAAGAAAGGGTTTAAATAAGGATTAAATCGATACCCAACCACTGAAAAAAAAAGTAATTTGGAATTGTGTAAAACGTATTATACATGTAATTGAAAGCAATCACGACAAAAAAGCCATTTATTAAAGAATTCCCTTATATGTATAGGTATTCGCTGGGTGCGTGACCTCAGTGCCATCTAACGATACAACTTACGGTGGCTCTTTTGAGAAAATTTACATGTATTGAATGCAAAGTAGCAATTGAAAAAATAAAATAAACTTGAAAAGAAATTTTTTTCAGTGTTAAATGTGATATTATATTACAAAGAGTGTACATTAAATTAAAAAAAAAATCCGTGGGTCAGCTAAAAACAGTAAGTAAAATAAATACAACAACTAAAACAAGTCTCAATAAGTGAATTAGGTTAAGACATCTGTCAAGATGTTTATTGTAAAATTAATATAGAATAAAAAATCATTATTAATATTAAAAAACAATCTAAAATAATATATAAAATAACAAATTGCTCTATTTAACATAATTATATATTAACGAATGTATCTTAAATTTTAATTTTTTTATTTAATTTTGCAGATAAAAAATGGAATTGGTGTTAAGAACGGGTTTTCAATCTATCACACATAATATTATTTTTAAACCACAGACTCTGATAAAGGGTAAACATTTAGTCCTGGCTGAGCACGTGAGAGATGTTGAAGAACATCGAAAACTAAATCAAAGTTATTTAATTAAATCGCGCGTCATTCGACAAGCATCAGTCAATTCAACGCCTTACACAACATCATTGAATGTAATAAGAATTTTTATAATACTTACATACAACAATTATCATTGCTTGTATTTTTATAAACTTTATTTTAATAGTTTTAATATTTCACACGTTTTCTTACACGATATACACATGTACATGATATTATTCTATATAATACGGTTATTGGTTATAGTATTACATACTTTTGCCTTTTAACAGCAGTTATCCATTTTTTTCGCTGATTTAATTTCCACTTGGCAACCGGAAACTTATAAAATTTACAATTACTATTTCTACTAGTATTTTTGCAATCGACTACACAACGACTTTGATGACCCATTTTATTTTATTTATTTAATTAAACTGACACACGTGTTATTTTTATGGTCATAAATAATAAAAAGCCACCCGTAGTTCTGTATTGTCCGCAGCGGGCGCTGACATCACTTTTGTGTCCCCCACTATGCCTTACGCACCCAGCGAATAGAACATCACCAAATTAGAATGGATATTACGATGACCCCCAAATACCTACTATGATGCGCTCCCAAAGCATCATACAGTATTTTTTTGATCATTTTACATCGACGAGTAATAAAATGACACATCGACTACTACTATTTTTGTACGAACTGAACGTTTTAACATATTGAACCATGTGAATGAACAGTACGCTTTTCGACAGTTTCCCTCCATTTCCCTGGGATTCCATCATAAGAACCTGGTTTTCTTCAATCATAACATTTGGAAAATATACCCTTTCAAACAAAAAAAGGTTTTTTGATTTTTCGAAAGCTATCTTCTTCTTCATACACAAAAAAAATATAAAAAAAGGGTTCCGACGAATTGAGGACCTCCTGATTTTTGAAGTCGGTTAAAAATAAAGGGGTAAGATGTAAGATTGCAATGTCAGTCTTGACTCTTGGTGTAATGGAGACGGTCCTCCAGGTCTGGTCTTTTAGAGTACACCATAAACTGAGAGAAAAACATAGATTTAATTAAAAATAAAATAAATCTATACTAATATTATAAAGCTGAAGAGTTTGTTTGTTTGTTTGAACGCGCTAATCTCAGGAACTACTGGTCCGATTTGAAAAATTCTTTCAGTCTTAGACAGCCCATTTATCGAGGTAGGCTATAGGCTATATAACATCACGCTGTGATATATATACGAGTTGAGTAACGCGGGCGAAGCTGCAGGCAACAGCTAGTTAGTTTATCAAACTAAATTACAAGCAAAGAACAAAAATCTATTTCAAGTTTTTTTAACCTGTTAGCAATTCTACATGAAGATGGCGCCCTTCAGACGGTTATTTACTGTCTAATATTCATATCTGGGTTCTGACAAACGACGAACCAGATGCCGATCGTTTAATGACATATTTCCTTATATTTGACAGATAACGCCAAAGAATACGCCATTGTTTTATTCACGAGGTATTTCATATCTTGGAAACAATAAATTACGCCACCGCTGAAAATGAGATGATTTCATGGATATGAACTAATCGAAATTGTTTGAATATTTTCTTTCCTTCATCTCATTACCTGTACAAAAGTATACCTACGTCCCATACAGTTTTGGACCGTCTCCTTTTACGGCGAGGCCAAACGAGCGTAATTTTTTGAGCTGTGAGTTGCGTGAAATGAGTCGCTACATTCGGTTTCATACTAATGCGCACAGTGAGTTGGCGTCGCCGTGTGGCACAAACAGGACTTTAATATGAAACCGAATGCAGCGTAAATTCCGCGACTTTACGCGACTCACAGCTGCATCGCAACGCATACGCACGTGTGTTAAAACTCGTTAAAATGTCAATTGCAAGAAAATGTTATATTTTTATGTGTAGGGTGTCCGTGGGTTGCAGTGGAAATAATCACATACATTGACTTACAATCACATACATACACTTACAAACGAAACTTAACAACGTGCGTAGCCTCTCCGCAGTGGAACCGCGCTCTTACACGTACAGTACGTAGGGTACAGTGTGTGATAAATGGGCAAGTGCAAATAAAATTATTATAATCATCATCAACTCAGTCTGACCGACGCCTCTCGCAGGAGCCGCTAGTGTACTGTGATGCACTACAGTGCATCTTCATATCCATTGGTTATCTCAACTGGTGTGTATGTTGTATATTACGTAATGGTACGGAACCCTTCGTGCGCGAGTCCGACTAGCACTTGGCCGGTTTTTTCCTCTTTAGTATTTCATTTTTGCGTCACTCAGTTTACAAAATGGAAAACTTAAAAATCGTGTTATTTACGAGTACTAGTTCCACCGTGGCACCAGTGCTGCAGAAACAGCTATAAGGATTAATGATATGACGTATGGCTGCGATGTCGAAAAAGAAAACACAGTGTGTGTTTTGGTTCCAGCGTATACATTAAGGAAATTTCGACCTGCAGAACAAGCCCGGCCTGCTTTTCCGTATTCCCCCCCCCCCCCCCAATGGGCCACCGGAAATTCACATACAGCATGAAACGCGACAGCATAGCTGTCACTTGACGCCGGTGTTAGGTGAGCATGAGGTACCGCCCCGCCGGCCCAGTTCGGCTACAATGTAGCATGGCACTGCCTCTTGCAGCATGGCACTACCTTTTGCTGCATGGCACTACCTCTTGCTTATGTAAGGACCTAATATACTATTTTATTTATTTTATTCATTATAAGGAGATAAATAAATATATGTATTTTGTTAAAATATTCCTTTTCCTAGCGCTAAAACTTCGCAGCACGTAGATTATCATACACTAGAACATAAAATAAATGTTTACGAAAGTTAGTGAGACATTCAAATGAAGGTCAGTGACCTCGGCGGCCGCCGCACCGGATCCAAATGCAAAAACCACGAAAATAAATTGCACACGAAAGTCGCGTACTCGCGTAGGCCGCGGGGAGCTCGCAAGTGCTGCGGCACTCGAGCAGCCGCCTGCCATTGGGCTGTAATTACATCCAATTTTATATTACTTTCAATATTCACTTTTTTAATATTTACTTTCATTTTCCCTCATATAACTAAACTTAAGAGTTTTACTGGAACGCCCCATGCAAGAGCGTGGTAAATAAGAGGACTTTTCGCCAGTCCTTATGTTCGTATCGCACCACTTTTTGCACCAAATACACACAGAAGTGTGTCAGCTGAGTTCGGACAGGTGACAGCTGACACATCGAATGTGGGATATTTTACACGAAATTTTTAGCGAAAATTTTGACCCCCAATTACTTACAATATATTTGAACTACACTGTTGCCATTTCGCGTGTTCTGTAACACCATATTTCAATTAATCCAAAATGTTTACTTCTAATAACTGAGAATGTTTGATTGTATTAATTACCCAGAAGAATATCTGAATTACTAAATAAAGGATTTTTACGTTATTTGCTACTTAATACACACATTATAAAAGTCTAAGCAACACATACAAATTTCAATTTTACAATGTGTTTTCGCATTAAATCCTTTGTGTTTTCTTATTTATATTAATTTTTAATGCTTTTTTGATATTAAAACTCAATTGTTTTTTTTAATAATCTTAATTAACAATAATTACGAGTAAGTACTGTGTACTGTACAAAGTAAGGTGCCTAAGCAACTAAACTTAAACTAAAATTGCATAAATTAATACAAAGTGTGGCCTCCTCTGTTATTGAGAACCTGCTGGCACCGATTATTCATAGAATCGATGAGACTGTTAATTTTATCCTGCGGCAATTTTTCCCAATGAAATTTTAGTATGTCCATCAGTTGTTGGGTTGTTGTCACTCCATCCAAGTCCTTTAAAACGCGTCTCTGGAGCATGTCCCATGCATGCTCGATGGGGTTGAGATCTGGCGATTGCGCAGGCCAAGGCAATACCAGGATGTTTTCCCTTGCCAAGTACTCCCGTGTGTGCAAAGCTGCATGCGAACGCGCATTGTCATGCATCGACGTGAAATCGGAGCCAAGCGTTTGTGCGAATGGACGAACATAAGGCCTTAGAACATCCTCAACGTAATTTGCAGCGATCATGTTACCATTTACAAAAACGAGCTCAGTTCGTCTGTTCTTCATAATACCCGCCCATACCATAACTGTTGAGCCGTTGTATGGATGCACTTCCTGAACACACCTCAGTCTTTCAGTATTTCCAGGACAACGGTACAGTCTTACCCTTCTAGTATCAGGCTTGAACCCAAATCGAGACTCATCGCAAAATACAATTTTATCTCATTCTTCCCGGGTCCATGTAATGTGTTCCCTACACCATTCATTTCGACGAGCGCGATTCCCGTGACGTATCGGTGGGCACCTAATTGGCCGTCGTGCTCGTAGGCCATACTCATGCAGTCGATTTCGTACAGTTTGGCAGCTAACAACAACACCACTTGAATGTTGTAGCCTTAAACCTATCTCTCGGGCGGTTACCATCGGCTGGCGTCTTGCAGTCAGCTGTGTGTATCGATTATATCGATTTCTCGACCTGGGTGCTGCTCAGCAGGATCTCCCGTGTTAGTGTAACGTGCTCGGTATACTATTTTTTTACGCCCAAAGTTGGGCTAAAATCAGTGTTGAAATACGAAAGTTTAGAAGCTTGCATTTTTTATGTCAATTTTTTTACGATTTTGAGTACATACAGACATAGATAACGACGATATCAATTTATATTATACTTAGTTTTTCATGGTCAACGTCAAACATTGTAGTAATTACTGTTCTGTATATGGAAAGATGAGCGACTTGTGTAACCTTAAATTAAATTACTACCTTAGCAGCAATACCTAAAGTTACAACATATTAATCAGTCCGAATATTACACTTGATCGGAAAACCATGCTGAGTCGCTGGTGAGTAGCAAATAATATGACAAAACTTTAAAGAGGCATCAAAAGAACTTGGCTTCCAGTTAGGTCTCATTTCATTTAAAAGTTTATTTTTTGTTTTCCCGGGAATTGGGACAGTAGTTTTCAATAGCACAGAAGTTGTATACCATTCAGTCTCCTATCTAGAAGAACCGACGAGTGTTTCGTCTACGTAGAGTGATGTATCGTATAAACTATAAAGTATGGTCGCTTTAACGACCGAGCATCACGCGGTCTAGATTTGACGAAAACCTACGTATTGATTAATTCAACTCAATCGAATACATAATATATTCAAATTATTAAAATGTTTGAGGCCTTGTGGTGTGTAAACCTTTTAGAAGTTTGTTCATTTTTATCGTTTCAACTTTATTATCTCAGCAAAAAGTTCTGCGAAGGCCTGACAGCTCGCACAAAACGGGAAATAATACGCGTCTAAAGTACGGAGCGGTAGCGACAGGAGGAGCGGCGCCGGGCCCGAGTATACGGCGGGCGGCTGGAGCCTCGGACGACCAGCACCTGCCCTACCCCGCCCCGGCACACCTAGTGAGCACCTGCTAGTACACCTTAGAACAACATAGGAACTGTGATAGGAGGGCGCAAGTACTTGCGGACGTCACTGCTCGGCGCTCGCGACCACCTTCATTTGCGCTTCTAATATATTTTGGACATCGCGTTATAACTTATAATTATTATATAATCGGTCCAGTTTTGTGTATATGTGCGTGTGTGTGTGTCGCGGATGTACATGGTCACCGCAAGTATGCCACGTTACGGCGGGCTGGCCACGTCAGCACGGCGCAGCATGAGCAGCACCTGCCACCAGGCCAGCGGCGCGGCGGCCCGCTAGCGGCGCGCGCTGTACTATCACTCGTCAGTGATGTGCACACGCGAGGTTTCATCAAGTCATCAAGCATATAACCGGATAGAGATATGGCTCACATTACTATATGAGCCATAAAACTCCGAAACTGGTCAGTGATATGTCACTGACATAATAGCAATTCAACCAACCAGTTATTTGTATGTACGTCCCGTCGGTTAATCATCAATCAATGTCAGAGCCGGTGCAGCGTCGCAGCTAAAATTAGTCGGAATTAGTTTTGATACAAAACACAGCATTACCGCTCTATTCCTAGCTATCCGGGTATATGCTCGATGTCAAGTAAACGAATTATCTAGACTCTAGACTCTAGTAGCATATTGTTGCCACGGTTACGTACGAGTACAGTTGCGCTCCTAATTGTTTTCCTTCGGTTAATTTTACGATTTCGTCGAGCGTGATGGTCGTTAACTATGGAAATTTTCGCGTTCTTTAAATAAAAATTAACAAAATTAACAAAAAATGAACTTATCAAGAATTTATAAACGTTCGTACCTGCTCAAATTAATATTCAATGCCACAGACCACTGCAACAGTTACAAGAGTTTACATTGTGGACGGAGTCACTCAATCAATCTGAATCCATCGTCAAAAAACTTTATTTGTTAGTTTAAATTATGAATTAAAACATAAAAAATATAACTAGGTACATAATATATAAACTAGGTACCCAACCTACCAATGTGAATTATTGTAACTGAATTTATTTGGGTTTTTTTTTAAGTTTAGTAAGAGCTTTGCAGCCAAACTTGGCCGGCACGGCCAGGGTGTAAAGTGACAGTTATGCCGTCGCGTTTCGTGCGGTTTGGGAGTTTCCAGTGGCCCATTGGGGGGATAGGGAAAAGGAGGGCAACGCATCTGCATAATCTCTGGTTGTGCCAATGTGTATGGGCGTCGATACCATATCCGACTGCTCGTTTGTCCTCCTATGATATAAATAAAAAAAATATATATATAATATATATATATTTATTAAACTTAACTTTTAGTAGCTTCACGGTAACTTTTAGTTTATGGGAATATTTGAACGTGATTTAAAAAATGTGGGAGTTTTTAAGTTTAATCTGTGCAAAGTTTAAATTACTACTTATCCAGTAGCGATAACAACACAATCCAAAAATTTAAAAAAATAAATCAGAGTAAATTTAATATTTATTCTACTTTCAGTCAAGTGACCTTTCAATGAAGACTGTTTTTAAATGGTTTTTTTAAACTATACATTCTAGACTTTAGTATGTTATCTTAACACATATTAACAAGAGGTTAGATATTATAGTTAACTAAACAAATGTAAGATCAATAGGTACAGCGTTATTCTGTGGGCGAGTCACCCGCGCAGGCGAGAATATATTGTCCATAGGATATGCTAATTGGTTACACGATAAGATGTACTGTACTGTATGTAAGTTTGCACAGAGAACGTGCATTTTTTTAATCTCAAGTCTTTTATTTTTTTATCACTAGTATCCCAAAACTGGAATATCTACTATCTAGCTAGCGTTTTCACAAGACGCCGCGACGCGCGCTACCACGCCAACACAAAATAAATACGGTGACTCGCCTTCAAATACTATAAAAATACAAACGACATTTGAGACCAATAAATGCGCCGTTCTAACCGAGCCAGTGGAGTGAGACATTTTATCAAAATCCGTTCAACAGTGTCCCAGTTTATTTATATAAAGTGGAGTCAACTCCTCCGCGAGTTTATACACACGCTGTATCACACACGGCTCGCAATCATCAAATACGTGTTTTGTTTTGTAATGACGTAAGGGACTTCACGAGACACGTCCCGCCAGCGACTGTCTGTTCGTCTGTGCACGACCGGTGGACCGGAGTCCGGAGCTAGTGTCACCGATCGGTTCTAGCAGCACAACCAGGACGTCCTACGGCCTACGAGACATATATTTAAATTACAATTACTTTTGAACATAGTAATAATTCAGCTCATCATCTGCTAACCTAATTATAATATCATTTATATATAATATCAGGTATAATGTAACATGGTATCGTTTAATGATAACAAATTGATAGCGACCGATACATATAGATTATAGATCATCCTTTATCAGTAGGTTTCGGTAGCATCGGTAATCGGTATCGATGCTTGGGAACCGGCCACCGGGGCTTGGGGCTTGTGTTAGTCAGTGACGGTCGCCCGCAGCGCCCGAGACGGACGGGCTGCATTTGGGAGAAAGCTGTGTCACTGAAACCTGTCGCCTGTCCCGAGAGCCCAGGTCGGTCCTGCCCCCCTCCCCCTTCTCAAGTATGTCGCTCAATTCAACGCTCATGACGTAACGGTATATGTTAAATGAGGTGCAAAATTATGGTGGCGTGTACCTACCGGCGGCGCTAGAGATGTGCAACAACAAGACCCGTCCGATGGGTTTGGAAAATAAATTGACAAATATTACTAAATGACCACAGCGAGCAGGAGACGGGCGCGCGGCTCGTTTTAGCGACCGATATAAATAACAGTCAAAAACGGGCGCCCGCCGCCACGTGGGATATCATGTGCGAGCCGCGAGGGTAGCGCCACCGCCACTACCCGGGCTCCCCCGGGGGCTCGGCCTGGGCCCGGCGCTCCCCGGTGACGTCACCGCCTGAAATACTCGTCGGGGGCGAGGCGCGGCTGCCGCTCCCGCTCCGGCCGGAATGAAACCGGCCGCAGTGCCAAACCGCCGGTCAACGACTCCCGAAATAGATGCACACCGCGCGTACCTACAACAAATTAAGAACCGGTCTCGCCGCGGCGACACTCCCGGCCGATAAGAATTCGATTCGAAAGCGGAATCCACCTGAACGATTAATTTACTGCGGCTTTCACCTCGACCGCCCCTTCCCCCCGGACCGGACCGGACGGACTCACAAAATATACGACACGTGGACGACTCGGATACGACATATTAAGTTCACCAAGATACTCATAACGGCAACCGCTGCAGTTTTATCGCTGCTCGAGTAGTTCACGTTGTTTAATGTTACCCCTGACTGCCTATCTAACTGCATGATGACCGTCGGTTACCGTAATGAAATAGAAGATACAGATATATAAACAAACTTGTTTATGTAAGAACCGTTATGAGCCGTAATCCTGATCCAAAATAAACATCACAAATTAGTCGAGCACGCATGGCGAGCGTGTCGCCTCAGGCCGGTGCGGTGGTCGTCGTGGTCGTCGCGATAACCTCCGATAGTGGGCGAACCTATCACAAACGAAAACAATCGCTATCGCCCGACCTCTGACCCCGACACCGCAGATAACCCTAGCTACTCTTATCGTACAATGTTCTTGGCGGCGCTGCGCGGCTAATGAATGATCTACAACGATGACACTTTGGACTTGTAAAACAATTGACTGTTTCCTAAATGGAAAGTTAATCCCGCATCAAATATAGATCGACAACATACACACCTGTTAGAAGATGGTTTGTGGCAATATGTAATATACAAATGGTACAGTCACGGAATGAAAAGGTTCTTCACCTTAAACTCGGTTTTAGCTTGCACCTATTATAAAATTAGTCAAAAGACGAGACAAATTCATTTATCTGTTTCAATTTGAACTTTGTTTTGAATACGCAATTTTCGGGGTTGCATTAGAATTTGGGTGCAGGACTTGAGGAGAGGGGTAGTCTTTACCTTGGTACCACTCCCCCAATGCAACAATCTCCTCTATGACAAATTTTCAAAAGAAATTATAATAAACAATTTGAAAACTGATGAATGTTTTCATACCGTAACTATGCTAAGAGCCGCGAGTAGTTATATTTCGGCCAACATATAGCGCATAGTTTGGTGAGGTGTCAGCATGTGGTCCAAGTGTGGCGGAGACCTTGACCTACATCTTAATATTCGGAGAGACAAAAACTTTCCATCCCCTGTTGAATAATGCAGCGCCCCCGAAGAGTAGTCTCTCGCTCGTGAATTATACATCGGGGAGCGTGACCAGCGTGACGCGGGCGCGGCCATCGCGGCGGCCGGCGTCCCCGCGAGCGCCCGGCCCCGACGGCGGTGGACAACGCGGGTAATAAAATTGTAGCTGCGAAGATAATGAGGCGGCCGGAGGGGAATTAATTACTAGTAAACGCGGACCCGCTGTCGATGCGAGGAATTTTAATTAGTTAAGTGGGCTATGTGTGCGGCGTGCGCGTGTACGTACGCGTGTATGAGAGTGCGTGTGTGTGTCGTGTGGGAGCGCTCGGCGCGTGTCGGCGTGTGTGAGCAGTGAGCGTGTGTCGCGCTACGTTCGCCGGAGCCGGCGCGGGCGGGTGCACGAGCAAAATATGCAATTCAACCAGCGCATGCATCTCGCTTTACACTACACCGCGACGAGCGACACTTGTCTATTGACGTTTATATTATGATCCTTGCATCGATCACACGAGTGAATTAGTCGAACACAGGTGAAAGTCGACACTCAAGCAACTTTAATTTATGTATTTCGACCGGACGCGAACGTTTGAAAATCGCCGTTCTCACTAGCCTTCTGATTATTATTTTAACGAATTTATTTGCTCAATCAAGGCTTATCTTCGACGATTATTACAAAACTTTTGTAAGACTTAATCGGTATCCACATTAAAATGCAAATAAGCTGAAGCTATCTAAGGTTCCGAGCGCAGCGCGCGCGGGCTGCGGGCTGACAGGCGCGCCGCACGTGTCCCGCGTGAGATGGCAGTTTATGAGATGGAACATGGTCACACATACGTGCGGAAACACACAGAGTACAGACGTCTTTTGCAATTTTAATAAGCACAGCTACCTGTAGCGCAGGGGCCTACGACGTGGCGATACGAGCACCGCTGGTCCGGGGCAGCCCGGAGCCCGGGGTCCTGCGGCCGGCGGTCCGGGCGGGTGACGTAACGAGCGCAGCCGCCGGGTAGCCGGTTCGGGGCCGGCCACACGCGGCGGCCACGCGGTCCATCCGTAAATATCCATCGCACGACCGACCGGTTCCACTGGAGCTGAATTCATTCGGAGATATCGGCGAACGTGGAGCGCGGACGACATCTTTACCTGACAGTATTAGAAAATACGACACGACTCTAATGCTGCCCGGTAAGATGCGAACCGCCACTCCGGTGGAGCAGCTGCGACTCGCGGCTCGCGACACGCGGCGTGAACGGCGCACTCGATGCGTGAGGCCTCGGGACCGGCGCGGAGCGGACTGAGGCGTGTGTGGTGTGGCCCGCCGGCCGCTCGCCCGCGACCCGTCACCCGCGCGGAGGCGGCGCCGCCCCACAGCCGCCCCACGCCCCCTGCGCCGCCACACTCGCGGGACCCGCGCTCCTCCGGGACTCTACGCACCACGCACCTCCCTGACTCGCCAACTGCACCATTCTTACAATATAACAATTAACAATTCCACGGCCTCACCTTTTTGGACAACTTCTTTTGGCATTGACATGTTACACCGTCGACCGAACCTACAAACCGTTATAAATTTCAAATTAGGCGGGTCACCTCGGTGTGTTGCCGCGGCGGCGTCTTCACTGGGACGCGGTGTCGTGCGACCATCGGCCAGCTCCGGGAACATCCTGTTTGGATCCAGAAGGGTGATACAAATTGTTGCCGATGTGACACTGTATTTATTCTTACTATTTCTTACCCTACTCACCTACGACCAGTTGTTAAAAACGGTGTCTTAGTTTATTCTACTCGGCAATATATATCCGAGCACCAGAATAGAAGTAAACCACGGACCGCAGAAACTATATAATCAAACTATATTATAATAAGCGTCGCTCCCCCACGTACCTACCTACCTATCTGTGACGTAAGATGTTTTAAGCTAATGGTACTGGGTAATAACAATATTATTAGTAAATGGTAACGAATTAACTAACGACCCAGCCATAATGAGTTGGAATTATGATAAGTCCGTTGGTAGCCTCTCTCGTTGTAAATGATCTAAAAGAAGGGTGTTATTATATTATTATTACAAGCTTTTTAGGGTTCCGTAGCCAAATGGCAGAAACGGAACCCTTATAGATTCGTCATGTCTGTCTGTCTGTCTGTCCGTCCTCATAAGAACTATAGTAGGTACTGTTGAAACTTGGTAAGTAGATGTATTCTGTAAACCGCATTAAGATTTTGACACAAAAGTAGAAAAAAAACAATACATTTTGGGGGTCCCCATACTTAGAACTGAAACTCAATATTTTTTTTCATCAAACCCATACGTGTCGGATATCTATGGATAGGTGTTCAAAAATGATATTGAGGTTTCTAATACCATTTTTTTCTAAACCGAATAGTTTGCGCGAGAGACACTTCCAAAGTGGAAAAATGTGTGTCCCCCCCCCCCTGTAACTTCTAAAATAGGAGAATGATAAAACTAAAAAAATATGTGATGTACATTACCATGCAAACTTCCACCGAAAATTGGTTTGAACAAGATCTAGTAAATAGTTTTATTAATACGTCATAAAACGTAAACCGCAATTTACCTTTCATTCAATCAACTCAAATATATAAAAAAACATTTAATTCTATAAACATAAACCATATATTTGTTAAAGTTTCTAATTTTGTATATTACCTATGTACCTAATGGTAAATCCCTTTGTACCAAATACCAATATTATAATCATCATCGTGATCCCGTCCCGAGGATCACTTCTGCCTCTCCCGGAGTGCTCTGTTGTCAGTTCGGGAGTGGCAGAGCCCCCTCGGCGGCGGACTTCCCTCTCTTCTCTCTCTTCAGCCCCAGACGATGGATGAATCACCCAGTAATGATACGATACAATCTGTAGGTACTTTCTTCCTGATCTGCTAAATATTATTTCGGTCTACCACTTATAATAAGCATAGGTAATCAAAACCATAGAGAAACGAAGAGGAATTACGATTGGGCACCTTATTAGATGCCCAATCCCAATAATAAATAATATTGATGATGATTATTGAATCATCATCAATATTATTTATTATTGGGTAGGTACCTTAGTCGTAGCTGTTATACCCAGCTACGAAGCCCTTGCCTGAGAAGGCATCGAAGCGGGCTGATGACGAAGGTTTTATGATGGTGCAAGGAAGGAAGCGCCGTCATAAGGCCAGCAAGAACCGCTGTGGCACGGCTCCCATGGAGCCCAACAGTATACGTGCTGCAGCACCGAACACCCCGGTGTATATCTCCCGCCTACACTACACCACTGAGGCGAGAGACATCATGGAGTACGTGCGCCAAAGGACCAAGTACACAGCGAGAGTGCAGCTACTGGAGTCGCGCCGCAACGTCAACTTCAAGGCGTTCGTGGTGCGAGTGCCAACATGTATTCTGCACTTCGTCATGCAGGAAGACTTCTGGCCACAGGGCGTGGTGTTCCGCCGCTTCCGCGGACAAGTTCCACCGGAACGCACTAAGACTTAAGTGCAAGTGAAGTGTTACTAACATATTTTTAAGTTTTATTTACTAACAACATTGTTTATAATTATATATAATTAGGTTAAGGTATCTATGGGACTATGCAGCCTGAAAATAAAGGTTATTATTATTATTATTATTATTGGGTGCTCAATCAGTCCGTGTCAGCCAAGGTGTACGTAGGGTGGTACATAACAAATACGACACCGACTCCAAAAGTAAAAATAATGGACGTAGTAAACGCAAAGTTTGTAGGTACCTACATTAGAAGAGGAATAAGTTGATTATGAGTTGTAGGCACACAAATTAAAGAAACACATTTATTTTATAACCCATGTGGGTGCAAGTTCTCGTCAGTATAACTTATTTCAGTACGAACACAAGGTAGCTACTGTAAACCGTTGAGAAGTTCCTGTAATTTATTATTCGTCTTCGTCAGTCACAACCCATGAAAAGAATAGGTAACCTAACGTTTGCATATTCTAAGGGCTTCATACTTTCGATTGGTATAGAATTTATTTAATAATCAAACCGGTGAAATGTTTTTTTTTATTATTTATAATTAAAATACGTTTCATCAAATAAACATCTCGGTGAAGGTCGTTTTATATCCCGGATCTTAGCCTAAAAACAATATTTGAAATATAAAATACCTGAGTTGTAGATACATGTGACATATTGACGTGTGTGTACGACGTACGTATGGTTTCAGACAGATCCCTTATGTTCATGATAGATCCCTTGTTTTTTTCTTTGTATAATACAAAGAAAAAAACATCTATGTATATATGTAGCCGGGAAATGCTCTGAGGCCGCCGGCGAGTGCCACCAATGCCACCTTTGGTGAGATGCCCCGGATTTGTTAAGCAAACAGGGCACCTCAACGGCCAGTCAGTCCCCCAAGGGATCGACGCCATCTCCACAGAGAGGTTGTCCCGCACCACAGAACAACTCCTCCCAACGTCGGGACAGTACAATGGGGTGAGGTTACAATCCTCGCCCCTTGTCCCCCTGCTCCATTGTCCCCTCTTCTTATAAGAGTAAGTATTTCTTATAAGAAACGCTTATTGTATTTCTTTGAATTTCTTCATTTGGGTATATTTGGATATTATTTAACTAGGAGTCAAATTTAGTTTTTGTTTCATTGTAATCGCTCTACTCTATCAAAAGATATAAGTATTTAAATTTTTCAAGAAGTTTACACAGAAACTTAGATAACACAACAATAGAAACAGATACATGCAACGCCATCTATTGACTACTAATATTGTACGCTATGTACACTTGTTGCTGGGATTGGAGAATTGAAACAATAATTTCTTCAGAACTTTTTCTTTATTCCTCTTCTTAGTATTTCTTTACAAGTTTTCACTATTACTGGTAGCCGAATACTGAACTAACTAGTGCAAATTCATCGCGATATTTATACAAATCTTGCCGTAAAGCATACTATTAGATTGACCAATCAGAGATCACTTTATTTCCCTCTCACTCTTACCTATATCCTATCCTTTCTAACATTGTTTAAACTTTACAAGTCATTTTCTCTTATTTTCAATGCTTTCTAATGCTTATAGGAATCTAAATAGACATTAATTCTAACTAAAAAACCATAATTAAAACATTCTAATTAGACATTTAAAAAACACAACATATTGCATCTTTCTCACTCTTACGTAAAACGAAAGTGACAGCAAGCTATAAGGTAAACTCGGTTGGCGTACAACCGACTTGGGGCGAGTCAATTACATGACACAAAGTTTTCATATTAAACCTATCAAACTATATACTGGCCTATCCTATATCTTAATAACAATTAGTAGTTAGTATTTACATATTACAATTAGAACAATGACTATGTACATATTATAATTAGTTAGTTACGTGATCGATTGAGTCGTCCTGCACAAATATTTTGAGTTATTATTTCTTAAAAATTTAATACGTTGGAAAGAAATAGTAATTATTATCCTATAGTATTAAATTATTTAATACTTTATAAAAATATCGTTTTCAAATTCACTTACCGATTTTTTAAAAATGTGTCCGAACGATTACCTACAGTTGAACCTCTAAATGTAATAGATGGCGCTGTTCATATTATGATGTTATTTTCTGAATCGCGGTGCTAAAGAATACGAGGGTGGCACTGAAAATTTCGGGAATCAAGGAATTGACACAACATTAGTATTTAAAAATTTATTTATTGCTTTTTTAAGTATTCTCCGCGAAATTTGACACATGTTTCCATACGATGGAAGTTGGGGTCTCCAAAATGGCCGTTTTGTAGGCATCCACAGCTTCTTCAGGCGATGAAAATCTCTGACCACGCAATATATTCTTTATTTTAGGGAAAGTATAGAAATCATTAGGGCTTAAGTCGGGGCTGTACGGCAGATGGTCTAATAATTCTATGTTTTCTTGCTCTAAAAACTCTTTTGTTCTGTGCGCGGTGTGAGAACTCGCATTGTCGTGATGGAGGATGATGCAAACAAATGCTAGCATACCATTCTACATTAACCGTTCTTTGTCCCTCAAGAGGAATAGTCGCAACATGGCCGGTTTTGGAGACAAACGTGGCCACTATTTTTTTTGCAACACTCCGTGAACGAACAATTTTTGTTGGCTTTAACTCATTTTCAAACACCCAAACTCGTGACTGGTTTTTTGTTTCGGGTTCGTACGCGTATATCCAGGATTCGTCACCTAATACGATGTTGTATACAGCATTTGAGGATCCTGCGTGGAATCTTTCGAGAGTTCTGACGCACCAAGTAACGCGAGCCGCGTTTTGCTCTTCACAGAGCAAATGCGGTATCCATCGGGAAAACAACTTTTTTACACCTAATTGTTTGTATTTGTATTTGACTCATGCCAATGTCTAAAGTTGCCTGAATTTCGCGGTATGTCACATGTCGATCTTCGTCAATCAGCATCAAGGTTTTCTTGGGTGACTGCAGCTTTTGGAGGACCTTGACGGGGATCATCACTGAGTTTGACACGTCCACGTTGAAATTCAGCAAACCAGCGATAAATTGTGGTTTTGGATGGGGCTTCATCACCAAATGCAGAAATCATCCGGTCAACACACTGTTTTTGTGTTAAACCACTTCGAAAGTCATAATAAATCATCGCTCTAGAATTTTCTCGAGGCAATTCCATTTTCTCAACGACTAAACAAGTTTGACAAGACCTTGTGACAAGACCGAGAATCTTTTTTTAAATAAATAAATGGTTCTTCTACCCTATGGACTAATGGACCGTTCTACCCTATTTGAATTCCGGATAATTATATCTATATCGCTTCCACTGCATTTCCTGCTAATCCGGATACGGGCGTGAACAAATTTTTGGTAGCAGAGCGTGGTTAAAAAAAGATTTTGGTAGCACAGGCGTGGTTTGAATAATTTTTTATACCTACCTGAAAATTGTTGGTAGCACAAAGCCTGGTTAAAACATATTGTTGCAGCACAGAGCGGCTTATATACTGACTATATACGCTTATATACTGCCTATATAGCTTATAACCTTATGTAAAAAAATTATATACTTGCTTAGCGCTTTGCTTTTAACGCTTGTTCGAGTCTTGATATTTTGTTGAAGCGTATACGAGACGTGTTCGCGTATTGAATTGTATTGAAGTATATTGTGTTTATCATAAATATTCTAACATTAAGTTGAAGGCAAGGTATACGCTCGTTTCTTGTTAAATTCATTGAGTAGGTATTTATATTAGATGTGCGGTCAGACGCAAATTTGTCAAGTACGGTTGGGATAAAAATTTGTTTTTATTTTATTATCTATTTAAGATATTTGTTTATTGATTTATTGTTGTTGTGTCGCAAATTTGTCAAGTACAGTTGGAATAAAAAGTTTGGTTTTATTTTAAAAATAAGTGAAGTATCATCAGCAAACAACACTACCTCTTGACTTTAACGAACTTGCCACCTGGTGCTCACTGAAGCTGATCATAATTTCATTTTTTTTTAACCAATGTTCGGTAATACACAGTATGTCTATATTGTAGTTTTTTAAGAACAATTCAATTTCCAAGTCTTTGCCTAACATTCCTTGTAAGTTTTGATGCACCAGGTTAAATGAGTACATTTTTTTATTTAATTTCTTTACATTGATTTGTTCAATATTTTCATTTAATATATTATTATTATTACTAATTAATGGGCTAGATATTTCCTCTATTGTCTTATTATATGCTAGATATTTCCTCTGAATAACGGATATTGTGGGCCTCTCTGCTGAGCGTACTACTGAAATAGCCTGTATAGAGATGGAGCGCCTTATTATTGTAAGTGTATACAGACCTCCAAATGGATTATATGATTCTTTTGAGAAAATCATGGAAGAATTATTAATTAAAATATGTGGGTCTAACAAGCCCATACTAATTTGTGGTGACTTTAATATTAATTTACTAGAAAAGAATTCCACCACAGTTAGATTCACATCATTGTTAAAATCATATAATCTGACTAATCTATTTTCAGAACCAACAAGAATTTGTAGTTCTACAGCTACATGTATTGATAATATTTTTAGTAATTTAACTCCTGTGCACAAAAAAATTATCAACAAGTTGAATTCTGATCACTGTGGTCAATAAGCTGAATTCCTTATAAGTTCTAATAGTAAAAATTGTAACAAAAATAATGTGTTTGTTCCTGTGAATGTAAGACGTATTGAGAAATTTAGGAGTAGTATAATGGCCAATATTACATATCTGAAAGATAACAAAAGTCCAGATTTCGCTTTTGGTGAATTGTTTAAATTAATTAATACACATTTTAAAGCCATTTTTACTTCTAAAACAGTCAGTTCCACAAATAAAAAGGGCTTTAATGATTGGGAAACAGCAGGAATCCACAATAGCAGACGCAAATTATATGACCTTTACCAAGAACCCACATATAATCAAAATCAATCATTTAAGCAGTATGTCAAAATATATTCAAAAACATTCAAACAAGTTTGTATCGCGGCTAAATCGCTTTATATTAAGGAAAAAATTAAAAACGCAAAAAATAAAATCAAAACTACTTGGACCATAATAAAGGATGAAACTGGGAGAGTCGGTAGTCGTAGCTCTGAACTTAATTTAAATATTGAAAATAGAATAATTAAGTCTGACGAGGAAGTTGCGACAGTATTTGAAAAATACTTTTCTGACATCCCGATTTTGACTACAAAAAATTTAATCTCATATCCTGCAATTGCCGAATCATTGCTCAAAACCAATGTCAAACAATGTGAAGCTAACTTTAAGTTTAAAGAGATAGGACCCAAAGATATTTTAAATGCATTTAACTTATTAAACAATAAAAATACCCCAGATTTATGGGGAATATCTGTAAAAGTCACTAAGCTCATAGTTGATGTAATTGCACCCCATCTAGCAACAATTTTTAATAAATGTATTGATAGTGGCGTTTTTCCTGACTTAATGAAACATAGTCGGGTCATGCCTCTTTTTAAATCTGGCAGTACATCAGATGTTACAAATTTTCGACCAATATCAATACTCCCCTCATTTAGTTAAATTTTTGAAAAAATTATGTTAAATCAGTTACTATATTACTTTGAAACCTATATGTTACTGCACAAAAAACAATTCGGATTTAGAAAGGGTCTCTCCACAACAGACGCTGGCGTTAACTTAATTGACCACATTTATGAGGCCTGGGAGGAGTCACGTGATGCTTTGGGAGTTTTCTGTGACTTATCCAAGGCGTTTGATTGTGTACAGCATGAGACCTTGATCAGGAAATTACGCCACTATGGGATAGATGGTACGGCACTGGATCTTTTGAATTCCTATCTTAAAAACAGGACTCAAAAGGTCGAGATAAATGGTAAAAGATCATCCGGGACTAAAATAGAGATGGGGGTCCCACAGGGGTCCATTCTAGGTCCATTTCTTTTTCTAGTTTATGTAAACGATTTACCTTACCTAGTTAAAGATAGTCAAGAGGTAGTGTTGTTTGCTGATAATACTTCACTTATTTTTAAAATCAAACGACAAGAAACTAATTATGACGAGGTAAACAACACACTTTCGAGAATGGTACATTGGTTTAGCGTTAATAACTTGCTTTTAAATAGTAAAAAACTAAATGCATAAAATTTTCCTTGCCAAATGTTAAGCAACTGCAAACAAATGTACTCTTAGACAGTGAAAACTTGGAATTGGTGGACTCCACAGTTTTCCTAGGAATAACTTTAGATCTTAAGCTGCAGTGGGGTCCCCACATAGCTAAATTTACGAATAGACTCAGTTCAGCAGCATATGCAGTGAGAAAAATAAGACAGTTTACTGATGTAGATACAGCGCGAATAGTAAATTTTAGCTACTTTCATAGCATTATGTCTTATGTCATACTTTTATGGGGAAATTTACAAGTTGCCTCCCTATTCATCTTTGAGAGAAAAATTTAAAGAAATAGGAATTCTGACTGTCATCTCTCAATAAATTTACTGTATGTCCGGAAAAACATAAATGAATTTTGTAAGAAAAGTGATATTCATAGTAGGAATACACGTAATAGACACAGGTTACATGCCTTTATATGCCATACCAATGATTAGACTTTCGAAAGTAAGCAATTCTTTTAAAGGCAACTGTATACGCTTTTACAATAGGATCCCAGAAAACGTTCAAAAGCTCTCCATAAAAAAATTCAAAAAAGTTGTTAAAGAACGTTTGTGTGGTAAAGCATATTATAAAGTAAAAGATTTCATGGAAGATACCACACCCTGGGAATAAGGCGTTCCTCCCGGGCATTTCAAGATAAGATGTTAAAATTGTTATTAATATATATTATTTGAAAAGATTAGTTCCACTGAGTTTGTTTCGCCGGTTCTTCTCAGTGGGCTTAACTTGGAACCGGTGGTAGATTCAATTGACGTTCAAAAAAATACTGTATTAGTACTATTTTGAATAAAAAAAAAATGATTTTGATTTTGATTTTATTGTGCTGAAGCGGTTGCCGGTGTCTTTGAGGGCACGTTTTGAGCAGGAACATGCTAGGGATGAGGCATCTTCTCTCCCTACGTTTGATCAGCTCCTGGCGTCCCTCGACGCTATGGTCGCCGATGCGCCGGTTGAGCCATCAGGGCCCACGCCCTCTAACCAACGACGCGCCACCCAAATCTCGCCAAAGCGAAGAGCGAGTCCTCGCTTTGCTGTCGCGCAGGTAGCGCGACCGGACTGCCGTTTTTGTAAATCCCAGGGGCACCGAACGGCACAGTGCCCAGACTTTGCAGCGCTGCATGTGGCCTCTCGTAGGCGAATTGCACGGTCACGAGGCTGGTGTTTTATCAGCCTCGGGGACCACTACCAGCGCGCGTGCCCCGACACGCGACCGTGTCCGATTTGTGGAGGGCAACATTTGAAAGTGCTGTGCGCTAACGCGAATGGCCGCCGCGACCACGAAGGGTCGCCCTCGGGCGGGTATGTGAGCGGACGTCGAGTTGAGACTCGCAGTTTGAAGTCTGACTCACCCCCTCACGCCGCGCAGATTATGCTGCCGTCAGCCGCCGACATGTTCCGGCGCGCAGCACCACGGGCGGGTATGGAAGCGGGCCCCGGGTTCAATCCCGCACCTTTGTGTCCCGCTCCCCCCCATTGTCCCCACGTGACCATGCAAGGTCACCTCCAGTCGTGTACCACGGCTACCGTGGAGCACGTACGTCGCCATTGCCGCCCCCCCCTCTGGCGGAACGTCCCCGTTTGGAGTCGCGCAACCCTCGGCATGGACGTTCACGGCGCTACGAACCGCCGTCTATGGCTCGTAGCAGTCTTCACCGAGCGGAGGAGGAGGTCAAACCCCTCCCCCATTTTGACGTGCCGTCCCGGGACAGCGGCCGTCGATCGTCGCCGCGTCAACATTAGGATGTTGGCGTCTGCCCCCGCTATGCACTACCCCCCTTTGAGACCGGCCTCTTACCCACGGCCTATGTCAGGGTCTGGGGACGGACGGGCCCCTCGGTTGTAGTCCGAGCTATTTTGGACACAGGCTCACAAGGGTGCATAGCCTCGTCTTGGTTGGTGGGGCAGACTGGCCTAAATATAAAAAAGTACTCTGATTTGATAAGGGGTGTTGGGAACGCCCCTGTAGCTACCGTTGAGGGCCGCGTTTGGTTTGAATTCTCCCCTACAAACTCTCCACGCCCGACGTTGGGGTCGTTGGCTATTGTGATGGAGAATATTTTGGGCAGTCACCCGCAAGTACGGTTGTCTGCGGATGCGGTAAAATTGACCGCGGATTTGAACTTGGCTGACCCTAAGTTTAATTTACCTGGCACGGTCGATTTATTGCTTGGTGCCGACGTTTTGGGAAAAATATTACTTGGGAGAAATCGAGTATTGCAGCCAGGTGGCTTAGTGGCCCTCCGAACCATATTTGGGTTTGCATTGATGGGGCCTGTATTGAAGACTCCCCCCCCTGCCGAACTTCGAACGGCCTTAATGGTGGGCTCCGCCCTCTCTGGCGCTGTGCAGAGATTTTGGGAAGTGGAGGAGCCACCACAAGCTCCCCGCTCTGATCCGGAACATGAGGAGTGTGAAAAGTTCTACCAGAACCACACTACCTACCTCCGTTCTGGCCGGATCATGACAAGACTTCCATTTCACGCAGTACGGCCGCCTCTTGGCTTCTCGCGACCTACTGCTGAGAAGCGTTTGTTGGCGATGGAGCGCCGCATGAGCAGGGACCCCTTACTCAAGGAGAAGTATATTGACTTCATGCGGGAGTATGAGGACTTGGGACACATGTCTGTGTCAAAATTTGACTGGCGCTCGAACGAGCATTGTTTTCTCCCGCATCATGCGGTAATAAACTGCGCACGGTATTTGATGGTTCTGCGCAGATCACATCGGGAGTGTCCTTGAACCAGTGTCTTCATACTGGTCCCAAATTGCTCAAGGACCTTTGTGACATCATCATGCGGTTTCGGCGTCATCAATTTGTTTTTGTGGCTGACATCAAAATGATGTTCAGACAAACGGTAATTCACCCGGATGATCGCCGATATCAATTAATATTGTGGCGGGAAAACCCGCAAGATCCCATGCGTGTTTACGAGCTCAACACGAACACATACGGGCTGCGGTCTAGCCCTTTTTTGGCCATACGTTCGCTTTGGGAGCTCGCGGATCGAGAGCGTATGTCGTTTCCTCGCGCAGCCGCCATTTTGAAAGAGGACTTATATGTCGACGACATATGCACTGGTGCGTCCACGGAGAGAGAGGCTCTCCTGTTGCGGGATGAGTTGATTGGCATACTGGCCTCCGCAGGTTATGAGTTGCGTAAATGGGTCTCCAACTTGCCTGCGCTATTGGATAGACTACCAGATGACCATCAGCAGGACCCTCACCTATTTGAGAACCGGGACAATCCTACCATGATGACAGTACTTGGAATCCAGTACAGACCAGTCCAAGACGTCTTCACTTTCAACGTCGACTTGGATTCGCCTCATATTTGGACAAAACGACTGGTTTTGTCGACTGTCGCGAGAACCTTTGATCCCAATGGCTGAATATGCCCGGTCATATTCTGGGCCAAATGCTTGCTGCAGAGACTTTGGACTGCAGGTCTCGGATGGGACGAGTCACTCCATGCAGTTCTTTCGGAGGACTGGCTTCTATTTGCTTCCTCATTGACGGCCATTAATAGAATTTCGCTACCCCGTGCTATACTTCCGCCAGGGAAGTATACAGCGTCCCTTCATGGGTTCTCGGACGCTTCGGAACGTTGGTACGCAGCAGCCGTGTATTTGCGCACCGTGACCATGGATGGTCAGGTGAAGGTATCGTTGGTCATGGCGAAGAGCAAGGTCGCACCACTGCGAACTACCCTGACTATTCCCAAGTTAGAATTGTCGGGAGCAGCTCTTTTGCCCGCCTTTTGAATCATGCCATGTCCACCTTATGCTCGTCAGTTAACATTGCCACTGCCTATGCATGGACTGACAGTCAAATTGTTTTGTGTTGGCTGAAGACGTCAGTCCACACTTTAGAAGTGTTTGTAGCGAATCGGGTCTCTCAAATCCAGAAATCGGAGACCCCGTTGATTTGGAGACACGTGCCTGGTGAAGTCAACCCTGCCGATTGTGCGTCACGAGGATGCATGGCCCCCTTTTTGATTGAGCACTCTTTGTGGTGGTTGGACCTCAGTGGTTGGCCAGGCCAGAATCCAATTGGTCGCAAACGCCGGCCTTGGATACTTGGATTGCCTGCGTTGCGAACGCTTGCGATTGAACGGCAGGACCGTCCGTTCGACCCCGATTTCTTGTTGAATCGCTACAGCACATTGGTTACAGAATAATAGCCCGAATAGCTAAGAATACAGCTCAGAATACATGTTTGAAGGCGTTCTTATCGCCACAAGAGCTCCAGGGTGCTCTTCTTCATTGGGTTTGTTCTGTGCAAGAGGCACACTTTTAAAACGAGATTGACATTTTGAAAAGGGGCAAATCTAAGCTGTCTGGAGCTATTTGCAAGCTGAATCCCTTTTTGGACAGCGCGGGTCTTTTGTGAGAGAGGGCGTCTTAGGAACGCAAACCTTCCTTATGGAGCTCGTCACCCCCTCTTGTTGCCCAAGAGTGGCCACTTGGTGAATTTGTTGGTGACCGATCGTCACATTAAAAATTCTCACGCCGGCTGTAATGCTTTATTGGCCATTTTACAGCGAGAATTTTGGATTTTGTCGGCTCGAAGGATCATCCGTAGTGTGGTCTTTCGCTGCATGCCTTGCTATAGGCTCAAGGCCTCCACTATGCAGCCTGTAATGGGTGACCTGCCCTCGGATCGGGTCACAGAGACAAGGCCCTTTGCTGGAGTTGGTACGGACTTTGCAGGTCCCTTCTTGGTTAAAACCTCGACCCTCAGGAACAGTAAAACGGTCAAGGCTTATTTATGTGTCTTTGTTTGCCTGTCCACCAAGGCGGTACATTTGGAACTCGTCTCAGCCCTCTCGACAGAGGCCTTTGTTGCGACGTTAGATAGAATTGTGTCACGACGAGGACTACCGTCCTTGATTCGTTCGGATTGCGGCACCAACTTCAAAGGCACAAGTAATTATTTAAAAGAGATATGTGATTTTTTGTCGTCTAATGAGACTGAAATTGCGTCTAGACTAGCTAGTCGCCGAATAACTTGGAAGTTCAGTCTTGCATTATGTCCCCACTGGGGAGGTATATTTGAAAGCGTGGTAAAGATTGCTAAGACACATTTGCGACGAGTAACTGGCGAGTCCGTATTGACATTTGAAGAGCTCGCAACTGTGTTTTGCAAAATTGAAGCCGTTTTGAATCCACGCCCGTTGTGCCCGATCTCTTCAGACCCTAATGACTTGGAAGCCCTTACGCCGGGCCATTTTTGATTGGACAGCCACTCAACGCCCTGCCGGAATACCCCTTTGTTGATGTGAGACCCAGTCGTCTCTCTCGGTTTGAATTGGTCCAACAACTCACTCAGAGCTTTTGGAAACGTTGGAATTTGGAATATTTGCATACTCTCCAGCAGCGCGTTAAGTGGACTGATAAGACTGATCCACCTCGTGTTGGCGACCTCGTTCTGGTTAAGGATGTTAACTCATCGCCACTGTGTTGGCGCAGGGGGCGCATTCTCAATCTCGTTTTTGGGACAGATGGTGTAACCCGTTTTGCTGAGGTTCAAGTGGACGGTTCGGTCTTGAAGAGAGCGGTATCAACCTTATCACGACTACCAGTTAATTAGCGGCCAGGTAGCCCTGGCCGAGGCGGGTAGATGTTATGAACCAATGTATCGAGCCGCGCTCGTGCCACGGCAGCGCGCGAGCGCCACTCCTGTAGGGAGCGCCCGCGCCTCGGGCAGTACCGCCAGTTCACCGCGAGATCTCTCAACGGCGTGTCGTCGCCCGTTTGTCGCCGCTATTGACGTGACGAACGATAATTGCCACGTGATTCTCTTTGTTCGCCAATTTTGGGCATAGTCACGTGGATTGATTGATTTCAGTGTAATGGACTAATATAAATATTGTGTTTGACTATTGTGAACAATTTAGTGCCTAAAACAAGTTAATGTGAAAGAATTGGTAGCCGCCATCTTGTGAAGCTCCGCTGCACGTCGTGTCCGATAGAAGTTGTCTCAGATAAGTATATAGATCAATTAGCATTAATTATCCGATTGGCCAATTAGGGGTTAGTGTTAATTAGATTTATAGTTGAGGCATCGACACACCGGAGAAGGCTCAAGACGCCGCTTAGGTAATTGAACAATTTTATATAGCTCCGTGATAACCGCGGACCGTTCTACCCTATTTGAATTCCGGATAATTATATATATATCGCTTCCACTGCATTTCCTGCTAATCCGGATACGGGCGTGAACACCCACACTATCTCGATATCTGGAAATCCACAATATTTGATTAGTACGGCATTTCCTGCCTCGCATGACCACTATATGGAATCAGCTGCCTCCTACGGTGTTTCCGATCCGATACTACTTAGGGACCTTCAAGAAAAGAGCATACTCATATTTGAAAGGCCGGCAACGCAAAAGAACATTTCAAAAATATACCTTATATTAATGTGCTAGGGTAGTTTCTACCACGTACTGTGTCAATATGCAGATGTGTGAAACGTCTACTAACGTCTATCACTACGTTTGAGTTGCCACACATAACAAATTTTGCACTATATCGTGCAATGTTGTTTATCAGTACTTAAATTTAACCACATTTATGACGAGTTATTTCAAACGATAGTTGTGTAATATTAAAACATTGGAAAATATTGGTCCCAAACAATTATTTATCCACGAACTAATAAGTTATCCATAATTCAATCAAATAAATAAGTTTTACATTGGCAATACAGTAGGGATGTGGGAGAATTCACTAAATTGTCGACATATTTTTTTTGCACAAATTACATAAAATTTTACTGTAATTACCACTTAGACTCACGGCACCCATTTTCCGTACAAGAAATAATATA
The DNA here is from genome assembly GCA_963853865.1 of Helleia helle. Taxonomy (NCBI): domain Eukaryota; kingdom Metazoa; phylum Arthropoda; class Insecta; order Lepidoptera; family Lycaenidae; genus Helleia; species Helleia helle. Next base: position 22,789,860 of record OY971424.1, read on the forward strand.
TTATAATCTTATATTACGGAATTTACACAGCTTACGCGTCTCAGGGATTGAGAGGTAAGTGTAGTCATTAAAATTATAATTTTATGGAATTAATATTTAGGCTTAATTTTATATACAAGTATTGGTTTATATTACTTATTAATTATGGATTTAGGTGTAAATACTTAATACTTAAGTATTTAGTTTATAATTAGTTTTTAGCTTTCTGTTTCAGATGCAGCAGGAGGTGACAGCACGCCACAATGTATCTGTGATGAAAATGATTGTTGTCAATGAAATAACGAATAAGTATTATAAACAATATTTTTATTTTAAGTCATGCTGCTAGATTTGTTTTTATACATTTAAAAAAATCTACAATAATTCTACATTAATTGTATTTGGTCATTTATCATCGCTCCGTCTGACCGAGGCTTTAAACATATGATCTGGCTGTATATTATTATATTCCTTCCTTCTTAATACATTGTTTTGTAAATACATACATCATCATCATCAGCCTTTATCCGTCCACTGCTGAACATAAGCCTCCTTCAATGAACGCCAAGATTCCTTGCCACTCTCATCCAACACGGACCGGCCACTGCACTGAGTTCGTCTTCCCACCTGGTCAATGTCCGACCACGTCTTCCTAAACGCGGCCTCCACTCTTGAACCTTATTGTCCCATCGGCCATCCATTCTCCGTGTTTATGTATAATACACTCAACACAAATAAAATATGTTTAAAAATAAAATTTACAAAGATTTGTGATTGGTGGCGATCGAATCCTGCCTCTAAGCCGAAAGTCGTGCCGACTTTCGACTTAGAGGCAGGATTATTCCTAACTGAGCTATCGGGGCAGATATATCAATTAAATTTAAAAAAGAAAAATATTATACAGTACAAAATGTTTGGCTACCGGTGTACGGAGTTTTGTTAGTTTGATTTTCACCATTGGGAATGGAAGTAGCTCATGGGCAACCATGACATTGATTTAACCAAATAAAATGACTTTTTATTGTCCTTGAAATAGAATGTATTTATTTAATAATTGTCGCTTATTCATTTTTGCAATTGAAGTTTTTAATAAAAAGTGTAATCGGATATCGTCGACCTCTGTGGCTCAGTGGTAAGCGCGTTGGCGCTCAAGCCCGGAGGTTGCGGGTTCGAATCCCGCCAGGGAACAAAAATATTTTCTGTGTTTCTGGGTCATGGATGTATATTAAATATGTGTTTTATATAATAAAAATCTTAAATATATGTATAGTATAAAAGTATTTAATATATTTCCGTTGTCTGGTACCCGTAACACAAGTTCTTTGAGAACTTTCCACGGGACCAGATTAACGTGGTGTAAAAGCGTCCATAGACATAGACATATGTCCATAGACATAGACATATGTCCATAGACATAGACATAGACAATAAATGTCAGGAAACAATGGATAACCAATAAGATCTCGCATAGTTTTTGCTATTACAGCTTCTTTTTTAAATACAATTGATTTATCCATCTGAGTCCGAATAACTCCTTCCGCGCTTTTACAAATTTGAATTACACTATCAGATTGATAAAGAAGGCCACCCTTGTCTTTAACGATGATAAATTTGTGCTGATTATTTGGTGATGGTGATAGTAATGCCCCATGTGTCACAGTTCAGTTTTATTTCAACAGCAAAAGCTATCGATATCGATAAGTTCATTATGTTGCTCATGGAAGCACTATTTACGTATCAAGATTATTTTGCGTTTATGTATTAAATTTCACTAAAATATCGGTGTTTCTGACTAACCGATGAAAGGAAATCCCGTCTTTACTCAAGGTATAATTTTTGCTATTCTTGAGTCATGAAATTATAGCAAAATTTGGCATTTTTTTTTCAAAAAAATACGTATTACCGGTGCGCGTCACGAAAATTGGCCAAAACTGAAGTGAGTTTGTAAGCACTTTGACAGATATATGTTTCAGGGGCACATTCACGGCTCGCGCGCTATGCCCACTCAGCCTTTCTAACCTCTTTTACCGTTCTGTGGGTCCTACCCTACCACCCCCCATACGCGACAAGATGCATTCTAGAAACAACTAACCCGGAACAATTTTTGGATTTGTTAGACTTATGGAAAGGTTTATTGTATTGTATATACTTTTAGTGTATTTATTTAATTTATGAAAAAGGTTATTTATTAAAATCAGTCTAAATCATTTTCTGATAATTAACTTTTGAATTTTGAAATATAAACAATGACGTGTGACGCGACAAAATAGGCCCTTGAGAAACAAATCACTTATAATATTTCGAAATTCATCCCTTTCTCTTCGATAACGACACTTACTAACAGCTTTTTTTTTTTTTTTTTTTTTTTGTTCTGCAGCGGAAATTTGCAGACCAAACCATAACTAGGACCGGGGTGAGTTTTAAACCTAGCCGTGTGTGGGGTTCGCACTTGGAGATGCGTTACCCACTAAAACCGCTGCAAGTGCCCTCAGCCGCCTTTTATGAGAGTCCCGGATCATGCAGGCAACGCAGGACCCTCGGCGACAGGCTGGCCCCGGCGAAAAGGCCAGTCTCCTCCTCTAAAGGGGGACTGCTCGGCTGTTCGTTTGATTCGATACTTTTAGCAGTCCCCGACGACGTCGTGTCTAGCTGGACCCAGTTAAACACTTACTAACAGCTGACAACAACGACGCCATATTAATTTTATAGCTTTCTACAGGGTCTAAGCAATCACTTGAGTAATCATTCCAAAACTACGGTAACGTTACGTTTGCGCCTGGCAAATTGCTGCTTGGCTAGCGTTTGTACAGGAGCTAGAGTAGTTCATTGTAGAAAACGGTTGCGGTATATTCTCTCGTAACCACAGAAATCTAAATTTATCTTATTATTTAGATTTCTGTGAATTGTCTTATTATTTAGATTTCTGTGCTCGTAACGAACGAATAGATAATTAACATGTTGGCTACGATTTTTTCTATACGTCTTCTCTGACCACGTGAAACAGGCCATTAGTCTTAGTTATAAAGTCAACAAGTGAATGTTGTTTCAGGCATTTCAGTAAACAAAGTATATGCCCCTCGGTCAGCACAACAAATTAATTCCACTGCCAACTGGCCGGGACCAGCCCAGCATATACCAGTCGCTAGTGACGTCGGTGGCCGAGATCGATACAACCTGTAATATAGACTCAAAAATGCCAAGATTCTAGTTTCGAATAGTACCGGTTACATCGGGAGTGTAGTGTTACCAGCTCAATAAATCGTGTACCCGACGGAAAACCGGTCCCTGAACTGTGCGCGCTCCGAGACACGCGACACGTCCAATTGTCCTTACCTACTAATATTTCTCTAATACTAATATAATATCAGGAGTGAGGTGTATAATACAGGATAGCTGTCGACCTCGAGGAATCTTTAACTTATTTAATAACTAAGTCTGGCTTAGACTCGTATTCCTGAGAGAACTTCGCGATAAAATTTATATATGTAACACATGTTTTGAAAAGCCATCGCTAAGCCAAGCAGGTAGAGTAGGTATATAAGCGAGCATGGATATACTGTATACTCTAAGATCATCATTGTAAACCCATATTCGTCCACAGTTGGATTTTAACGAGCACCAAGACGACCAATCCAATATAATATCATAGAATATCTTAGTAGGGGTTTCTACTAAAGCTCTCCCATTCCCCAAAACTTCCACTGCAGAAGCCTATTGGACTTTTTTTATGTCATCAAGGGGCAAATGAGCAGTTCATCTGGTCATCATACATCCACAATGACTCGTAAAAGACGGTGCCATTAATCTCTTTTTTAATTGAAAGAAAGAAAGAAAGAATTACCTGTATTTGACAATGACTAATGACTGACACGCTGATTTTCAACTGACGCCTGAGCGGTGACACCAAAGATAATTGAAATAAGTGACACCCCAAATAGAGCATAATATAAGTAACTAATATATTTATGTTACAACTTACAATTAACGTAATTAATTAATTAAATAAGACGCACACTCGCACTGGACTATCAATAAAGTCGTGTACGTCAGTCGTTCACAGATGCGTTCAAATCACCTCATCACAGTGTCGATCGTAATTTCCAACCTAAGATTTTTAAACGACTTCCAAAAAGGAGGAGGTTCTAGTATATTCGACTGTATGTAATATATATTTTATTGTATATTCACCGATTTCTCTGTCAATTGTCGACTGATTTTCAAAATTCATTTTTTATTCGATAGAGTGCAATTCCGAGGTGGTCTCATAATAAAGAAAACCAGATCTGATGATGGTATCCCACAGAAATCGAGAGGAACTTTCGAAAATCGTAGGAGCAACTAGCGCGTTTAATAATAATAATAGCCTTTATTTACTATCTTTACATACATTTGACTTAACCTAATACGATATGTTTATTTTTTGTTTATTTGACACCGGTACGTGAAGATTGACTTCTTGTCCAGCATAGGCCTCCCCTAGAGTACTGGCATAAAGTGTGGTTACGAGCTAATCTGGTCCAGGTGATTCCGCTATTTTCCTAATATCGTTCTCCCATCTGCGACGCTGCCTCCCTTTCTTTCGTTTATGTTGTCTCGGGCACCACTCTGTTACGTCTCTAACCATTTGTCTTTTTTGTTTCTAATCATATGACCAGTCCATCTCCATTTTAGTTTTTTTATACAGTAAGTTACATCAATGATTCCTGTTTCGTTTCTTATATTATCTAGTTTTATTTTATCTATCTTTTGACATTGAGTACACTTCTCTCCATGTTGTGCTGGCAGGTTTCTAGCTTGCTAATATTGTTTGTTAGGCTCCATGTTTGGCATCCATTACTGGTAAAATACGTCATTACTGGTAAAATACGTCATTACTGGTAAAATACACGCATCAAATATCCTGCTTTTTACTTTTAGTGTAACATGGGGATTTTTTCATAATTTCCTTGAGAGACCAGTATCTTTTCCATGCCGGGTTTATTCGGTTGTTTATTTCTTTTGTTGTAAGATCGTTTGGCGATATTATCTGTCCGAGATAGGTATAGGTTTTTACATATTCTATAGTGGTATCGTTGACGGTAATTGCGGTTTTTTCGGAGTTTGTCATCACTTTAGTTTTTGCAGTGTTCATCGATAGTTCCACTCTCCCGCTTTCGTACACTAGCTGTTTAAACATCTCTTGTGCGCGTTTAATAACTTTTTTAATCTTTTATTTGATGGGGGTTTGATCACTTGGTGATTATCGCATCCCCGTAACAGAAACTATACAAAATGACAACAATAATAACATAGCCATATAACAAAGAGTAAAACTATACTTAATTAAAATAATAATAATACAGCGGGAGGGCTTGTCTCTGCCGAACGTCATCACCGCGATGCTCGGTGATGACGTTCGAGTCCTGGAAGGCGATGGTCACCTTCTTTCAGTAATGTCCCAGAAGGAGGCCGACGAGCGGGTGAGAGAGGAGGCCGCTGACGAAGCCTCCTCCCACGGGCGATGAACGGGGTTGCGTAGGAGGCGCTACTTAATGCGCCTCCAGTAACGCCCTTGTGTTCGTGTCGGATTTAGTATGGGAACCTGGGACTGTATGGCACGACGTCCTGGGGACTGCTTAGTAGCGGTTGGGCAGTCCCCCCTTACGAGGAGTAGTCTGGCCTTCACCGGGGCCTGCCTGTCGCATCATCATGTCTGTTGTCTGCATATCCAGGACCCTCAAAAAGCGGCTGAAAGCGTTCGCAGTGATTCTAGTCAAGGTGGACACTACCATGTTTCGAACCCCATATTTTGGTTTTTTCATTGATGGGGAATTGATTTATGCTCTTTATTCGTTCTTCTCAACGCGTTTCATAGTTCTACCCATATTTCAAACAAAGAAAATCAGTCATCGAATTCCGTAATCACTAAAAAATAAAGAAATAAAAAAAAATAAACGAAGATTAAAACCGACTTCAAAAAAAAGTAATAAAATAATTGCGTTTCTTTAATTTTTCTACATATACAGAGTGCATTTTTGAGACGGGTAGTAGGCAAAGACTACAATATTATACTGCCAATGTGTTGGTAATCTCAAACCTGGTTCAAATTAACAGCTTTTCTCTAAATGCATATGAAAGTAGAATATACTTACGTAATAAAATCAATTTTTAAAATAATTGTTATTCTGTCTGTTTATTCTGGCTAATCCCTGAAATGGCTGGACTGGAGTATTAGATATTAAATTACAATTTTATAACTCCAGTTGTTTATGAGAAAGAGTGTAATGAAATAAAAACAGACAAGTGACCAACAGTAGAGAATGAAAATTTAACAGTAGAGAATGAGAATGAAAAAAAAATTCTATTCTATTCTATTCTAAATTTCCTACTAGAGCTGATAACAAAGACAATTATTTGTGACTATGGGTTAACGGGGCCCCGCTCTTCTTAGGTCAGTATTGCAGCCGTATGCGGGCTGATAACTATTAACTTGTTACTTGTTAGTCTGTATTATCATTTCTTATAATTTTACAACTCAAAATTTTAAGTAAGTGTGATCGACGTCTTCTGTATAAACAAGTAACAAACGGACAGTAAGTCTCAGTGGACAAAGCACCAGCTTCGTCAGTCAGCGGTGGTTTTTCAACAGGGCAGCAGAGTTTTGCGAGAGCCGAGTATAAGGAATCGAATCAAATCAAAGTGTCCGGTAAAATAAAAGTGATGACAACGGAGTGCACAAGTGGCGATAAGATTAACGGGCGGGAGTAAATCACAACATCGCCGCAGATAAGAGCGACCCCGCCACTCACCCGGATGGGTGCCGGCGACGCGCGCCCCGTACGTCCCCCGCCCCGCCCTCGGCCGACCGTCAACTAACCTCCACATCAAACGATCTGTTGCAAGAATCGAGATGTCAAGATTTTGACCCATTTATTGAGAACATTCAGTTAAAATAATACATATTACATAAATTTAAATTATTCCGTATTATCAAACGTATTACGGGTTCAATACAGCGTAATGCAGAGGGCGCTGGTGACAGTGACACGCGCTCCTCCAGCCCCGGGACTATCGCAGCCCCGTGGTCATGCTCTTTCATTTCATTTTTTTCATATTATAACTATATTTTTTGTAAAGAAAAATGTAAAAGAATAGTTTTTTACAACAATTTTATTATCTACGGTTTAAATATGTTTATGACGCTCTATTGTTTAAATAAGTAATAATAAGGGTTAAAGTATGAAATTGCTGTAATTCGAATTTACATAGAACCTTCATGGTTTAAGATTTTTGAGTGAAACTTTTTTCACATGGTACCTATGTAGTTCTTCTTTTAAAAATTAATGTGCAACATTCGATTATCGATTTTCAGTTGGTTTTTTTATTCAGCTTAAATAAGAAAGATGGATACTTCAAAATTTCGAGTGATTATTAATACGAGTTCCGACGCGGAACCCACAAGAATGTAACGCTACGTTTACCTACGCGGAACTAACGCGGCAGAAACAGCTCGCAATATCAATGTTGCGTTTGGAGAGGGGACTGCTAATGAAAGCACCTTGTGATTTTGGTTGAAACGCTTTCATGCTGGAAACTTTGATTTGACGAACGAACCACGTGGAAGACCGCCTACACAGTTGAATAACAATGAATTGAAATAGATGGTGGAGCTGATCCAAACTACCCGGGATTTAGCGGCATGGTTTAACGTTACTTTACGAACAATATTGACACATTTGCATCAAATCAATAAAATAAAAAATAAAAAGGGGTGCCTCCTTAGGGTGCCTCATGATTTGACTGATCTGCAGAAAAAACGCGTGTTGAATCTTGTGTTGCCTTGTTGAATCGATACAGAAATGAAGAGTATATTGGATCGAATTGTGACATGTGATGAAAAGCGGATTCTTAACGTTAACCGTAAGCGAAAAATGTAAAGGCTGACCCCAGGTCAAACGCCGCAACAGTGTCCTAAAGCAAAGCTTACCATGGCTTTCTCCGATCTGGTCAAGCAATAACGGCAGATGTCTACTGTACCGAAATCGGAACAATGATAGCAAAACTAGCAGTGAAACAGCCCCGACTCATGAATCGATCTTCACCATTATTGCTCCATGATAACGCGAGACCTCATACAGCACAGCACTACAGGAACTGCAATTAGAAACCATTCGTCGCCCTCCGTATTCGCTAGACCTTGCTCCAACGGACTACCATTTTTTTCGTGATTTGGCTAATTTTTTACGTGATGAAAAGTTTTCTTCTTAGGAGGCATTACAAAATGATTTCACACAGTTCGAATCTAGACCACCAGAGTTCTATCGCAAAGGCATAAATGACCTTCTTATTGTATGGCAGCAATGTATAGATAATAATTCTAATTATTTTGATAAAATGTATATTTATGTTAAATTAAAAAAAAAAACCGAATTTAAATTTTCACTACTAATCGGCAATTTCAAACTTTAACCCCAATATAAAACTTCAGACTCATCAAATTAAAGATCAGGACGCATTGTTTTCTAATGTTAGTGCGCGAATTTCACTCACTATAAATGAAACAATTTTACCGTGGTTTATTAAGTTTTTTACATGCCCGACGTTTCGGATACTTTACAGCAACCATGCGAGTTTTAATCGCGTTAAAGAACATATAGCTGACTTAAAACACCGTCGCTACACTAAGTCTGCAATCTGTGAACATAGTCTAGACAAAGCTCGCCATTATATTATATTTGATAAACCACAGATGCTCGCAAAAGAACACCGATTACAACCAAGGATGATCCATGAGGCTATTGAAAGTAAAAACATCCAAACTTCAACAGAGAAGAAAGCTGGCTCTTACCACCTGCTTCATAATATCACACATAATATTATGATTACGCTGAGGTTGGTGCGGCCCTGTCACTCTCAGCGCTTATCCGAGCAATGACGGTTAGTGAGAACACATGGCAGGTGGTCCTCTCGTTCCGTGAGGACATAATGTCGCTGAAGGACCGGTACGACTCAGAGACCTTCAAGAAAAGAGCATACCTACTCATATTTGAAAGGCCGGAAACGAACCTGCTAATGATGTAGCGGGTGCCTATGGATTTATTTTTTTATTTCTGTCGCTTATCACTTACCACCAGGTGAAACAACTGTCCGTTTGCCCACTTTTTTAAAAAAAAGGAGGAGGTGGAGCGTCACACTGAGCCCCTAGGAGACTGGTGGTCGAACCGACCACCGCCGCGGCCGTGAAGGACCTGTGCGCCTAGCTTATCGGGAGATCCGCCGGAAGCCCGTAAGGTCCGGGCTATAAGACACCCTTATGTGTTCAGGGTGCCTTAAGAGGAGATGCCACCCCCTGCCTCCGGAGAGTGCCAGAGTGTCGAGGCCCTGCGAACGTTCACAGAGCCGGCCAGACGACGAGGAGAACACTGCTGGATTTTAGTGGGTAGGGTCTGCGTCCACCTTACAATCTCTTCGAACACAGAGTTCCACATTATCCCCGGGCAACCCCCGGGCCCGGCGGTGTAGAGTAACGACGAAGGGTGATTTTTAGCGGTAAACGCGCAAACTTGTGTCTTGTTGGGGTTAAATTGGACTAGGTTAAGTCGCCCCCATTCCGAGACTCAGGCCAGCAGAGACTCGATTTCAGACACAAGTTTGTTCCGACACTCATCGACTTGTTCCCGAGAAATATTAGGGCGGCCAGTGTATAAGGCATCTCCAGTGCTGTCATCTTCATAACAATGAATGCCGCTGGTTTCCAGCATATCATTGATATGCAGAAAAAAATCAGTTGTCTGTCAAGTCGGTTTACTGACGATAGTTGAACGTGACAACGTCATAAGAGAATGGAACGCCTCAGAGCGAGGTAACGCCGCATACGTCATCTTTTTTCATTCTTACAGCCGGCTCCATCGAATTATAGGACGTTGTCACGTCAAAAACAGGGTTGGAGGTATTTAAAAAGATTACATTGATTAAAAAGCAGTTATTTTAATATTACAAATAGACACTGAGGTATAAAATCGTTTCGCGAGTTTACTGATAAAGAAGATGAGCTTGCAAATAAATTATTTTTACTTTCACCATAACTTTTTATTTTGTGTAAAAAATATTTTTAAATCTTTATTTTTAAGATTGTATGTAGACGACTTCTTTCAGGTAAAATAATTAATTTTATATCCGTGTCACTTTTCTCCAATATTTCTCATAAAGTTAATATCCGCTAGTTATATTATTAACTTTATGATATTCCTACAATTTTAGGTTGATCTAGAGACCTATTACTTAGCCTGCGAGAACCGGTGTGGGTCCGTAGAGTGGTGGCGAGTCGGGTGCGGTGTTCCACAGAGGTCGGTTCTTGGTCCGATCCTGTAGGACATCGGCTACGACTGGGTCCTGCGAGGCCGCCTCCTCCCCGGGATGGGTGTCATATGCTCGTGTATGCCCGACGAGGCTATAAGGAGGCGGCGCGGCTGGCCGAGGTCGGGATCGACCTCGTGATCAGCCGCATAGAGAGGTTAGGGCTTCGGGTCAGACCTGAGAAGACCGAAGCCCTTCTCTTCCGCGGGACCGGGCGGAAAGGACCCCCACCGGGGGCTGCCCTCCAGGTCGGACCCAGCGCCGCCTGCAGGCAGCTATACTCCGGTGTCTGCCGGAGTATGGCGACATACGGTGCTCCCATTTGGGCGGGTCACCTTACCGCACGGAGTAGGGCCCAGTTGCGCTCGGCGCAGTGGGTCATCGCGGTAAGAGTGATTCGGGGGTATCGTACGATATCGTGGGCAGCAGCAACTGCCCTAGCCGGCGACCCCCCGTGGGAACTTGTGGTGGAAGTTCTTGCTGAGGTGCACTCCTATGTCTCGGATAGGAGGTCTCTCGGCGAGAGCCTACGCTGGACGGGATCCTGCGGGTCCGCCGACTAGGGCAAGAGGCGTTAATGCTGAGGTGGGGAGAGGACCTGGCGTGGGAGCCGTATGGCAAACGCCTAACGGTTGCACTGCGTCCGGTCCTAGAGCGGTGGATGCGTCGTAAACGCAAACCCCTCACCTTCCGTCTGACACAGGTGCTCACCGGGCATGGCTGCTTCGGTGAGTACCTGTGCCGGACGGTCTAAACTCTAAAGGGAGCCGGCAACTGTATGTCACGATTGTGGCGCGGCGGTGGACTCGGCCCAGCACACTCTAGAGGTGTGTATGACGAGTCCTGGACGGCGATGGTCTCCTTCTGTGAGGCAGTAATGTCCCAGAAGGAGGCCGATGAGCGGGTGAGAGAGGAGGCCGCCGACGAGGCCTCCCACCGCAGGCGACGAACAGGGGTGCGTAGGAGGCGCTACTTAATGCGCCTCCAGTAACGCCCCTGTCCTCGTGTCGGGCCGAGGCTTGGGTTAACCTGGGTCCAGATAGGCACGACGTCGTCGGGGACTGCTAAAAGTATCGTGAAAACGAACGGCCGAGCAGTCCCCCCTTTCGAGGAGGAGTCTGGCCTCTCGCCGGGGTCAGCCTGTCGCCGAGGGTCCTGTGTTGCCTGCAAGATCCGGGACCCTCAAAAAGCGGCGGAGGGCGCTTGCAGCGGTTTTAGTGGGTAACGACACTGCCCAAGTGCGAACCCCACACACGGCTAGGTTTAAAACCAACCCCGGTCCTAGCTATGGTTTGGGCTGCAAATTTCCGCTGCAGACCAAAAAAAAAAAGGCAACTTATTTATGTGTTGCCTATCCTGAGACATAAGATGTTAAGTCTCGGTGCCTGTAATTACACTGCCTGTCTTGCCCTTCTCTCCGAAACACAGCAAAGCTGTTTCACGGGAGAAACAAGCAAGATGCAGCCGGGAGCGCAGCACAGCGCTTCCCTCCCACCGGTATTTCCTTAGGTTAAATTATGTACACAATCATAATTAATACGCGTAGGAATATATTGAATAATTTCGCATCGTGCTCCTACAGTTACATTGTAATTATAATAATTCAAAGATAAGAAGAGTATCCATTTTCTAATCTATCACGCCAGAAAACCGTTGAATAAAATCTGGGACTAATATACCTATCGCTTTACAAGGTAAATTCCTAAAACGTAAAACAAATGCTTAAAAAATGCATTATCATAACAGATTTAAGTAAACATAACCCTCTGATTTTAAACTACCACCTATACCGTAAATATTTAAATTGCAATAGTATAACTCTAAATTAGTTAAATCCAAAAGTTCATACTTAATATCCGATAAAGAGGCCTCTGTATCTACTAAAAATTCTAATTGTAACTTATTAAGACTTAAATTTACACAGTTACAAACTAAAACCTGACTGGGAACGAAAATACTCATTAAAAAAATTCTGGTTCATTTTCATGTACCGGCACGGGATTCATACACAAAAATATACTAAAATTCATAAGCATATATATTATAACCACAGCATCATCATCATTCGAAAAAGTATTTTTGAATAATTATAGTTGGCCCTTTAGACAGAGACGATTTAGGGTTCGTTTACATTTTAACACTGCAATGTGAGCTAAGTAAATACGTTGAAGCATAATATCCATTAAGAACAAAACAACTACTGAAGTTGCTAATTAATCATTTGCTGAAAATTTCGTTTTACGCATAAAGTTAATATACCTAGCTGAATTATGGTTTTACGATACGGAATCCCAAAAGAAATAGCTAGTGACAGAGGTACTGAATTTATTTAAAAAACAATGTCAGAAATGTGTAAACTCTTAAATATAATTCAAACTATTGCAACAGTGTATCATCATGAAAGCATTGGATCATTAGATAATTCACATTCTAGTGGCTATTTACGCATACATACCAATAATAATCCTTCTAATTGGAGTTCATGTTTACAGTAATGGTGCTTTTCTTATAGGACTACAGCTGTACATTCGGAAACTAAGTACCCTTCGAGTTGACCTTGCACGTAATTGTAAAATAATTAATGGTAATAAATGGTAAGTAATAAATAAAGCACATAAGGATACATACTAAGTTATATGTATAAGAAACCGCAGTTAATATAAGCTTAAAAGAAAATAATAATCTAAGTTTTTTTTTTCACTAAGGGCCAAGGGGGATGGTGTAGTGTAGTGAGTAATTGTCTTTATATTATTTTATGAGTAATTATCTTTACATCTCAGTAAACATTTCCCGTATAATTGTGCAACTGTTTCCTTTTATTGTGAATATTAAATATGTATTTTTGGTTTATTTAATAAATAGAACCTCAAATCGAAGTAACGTTTTTGTAACAACCCTGATCTACATGTCTACATCTAAACACATCACAGGACAGTATCACTAACATTAGCCTTAACACTGACAGGCCTGTTACCACTAGACCTGAGAGTACAAGAAACGGCAGCGTTGTACCAAGTAAAGCACGATTATAACAGAAACTGCCTGCCGCCAGGTCTAGAACTTCAAAACAGAATGGACCACTAAAAATTTAGAAATATTTTTTTTTTTAACAAGAATTGAAACGACTTCAAAATGTAAAAAATAAACTAAAAAATAATAAAATAATTGCGTTTCCTTAATTTTTGTACCTAGAACTTATAATCAACTTGTTATTTTACTAATTACAATCTTTGCGTTTACCATGTCATTGTTGTTACTTTTGGAGTCGGTGTCAGCATAGACTGTACAGCACCAAAACCGTCGTCAGTCACCGGTATCACATTTGTTGCTGTACCTATCTACCTGTCTTTGCTGACACCGGCTCCAATAGTAACAACAATGACATGGTAAACGCAAATATTGTAATTAGTAAAATAACAAGTTGATTATAAGTTCTAGGCACAAAAATTAAGGAAACGCAATATTTTATTAGTTTTTAGTTTTTTTTTTCCTTTTTGAAGTCGTGTCAATTTTTGTTTATTTAGTCAAAAAAAATGAGTTTGTGCTCCAGCTTTTTAACCAACATAAATAAATTGTTAGCTACGTTTTGCAAGGTTGACATGTTCGCAACGAATATGACTCAATTTATTAAGTCATGTTCAAAATACTTTGAAAAGAATATTTCCGATAAATAATAATTTTGTGTCAGTAATATCTGTCTGTAAATTCATTTGTAAATTATAAACTTGTTCTATGTATGACTTGGCTTAGCTGTAAGTACAGAGAATTGTAAAATTGAAGGAAATAAATAAATAAATAAAGACTATCGTGGCGCTACTATTATTTATACAACTTATTTGTCATTTATAATGATGTTATTATTATATTGTGATGTAAAAGAGCTTGAAAAATAACATTTTATGCTTCATTTTACCTATATGGTAGGGATATTATTAATTATTCTTGTAAATAAATAATACAGCAATAAAAGGTTTTTTTTTTTTATATAGAAGAGGGGGCAAACGGATAGTCGGTTCACCTGATGGTAAGTGAAAAGCGACATCCACAGACACCCGCTACACCAGTGGATTAGCAGGTGCGTTGCCGGCCTTTCAGATATGAGTATGCTCTTTTCTTGAAGGTCCCTAACTCCTAAGTCGTATCGGTTCGGAAACACCGTAGAAGGCAGCTGATTCCATATAATAGTCGTGCGAGGCAGGAAATGCCGTAAAAATCGAGATGTTGTGGATTTCCGGACATCGTGATGGTGTGGATTTCCGGTTAAAGTATAGATTAAAAAGGAGACGGTCCAAAATTGTATGGGACGTTGGTCTACTTTTGTACATCTATTTTTATTTTTTATTTTTTTATGTTAGTTGGATAGGCAAACTGGCAAACGTGCCACCTGATGGTAAGTGGTCGACGTCGCCCATGAACATAAACTAATTTACCTGGAACGAGCCCAGGCAACTCATTTATGTGTTGCCTATCCTGAGACATAAGATGTTAAGTCTCGGTGCCAGTAATTTCACTGCCTGTTTTGCCCTTCTCTCCGAAACACAGCAAAGCTGTTTCACGGGAGAAACAAGCAAGATGGTGGTACCCATGCAGCCGGGAGCGCGGCACAGCGCTTCCCTCCCACCGGTAGCGTAATGAGATGAAGGAAAGAAAATATTGTAACAGTTTTGATTTGTTCATATCCATGAATTCATATCAATTTCAGTGGAAGAATAATTTAATTTTTTCCAAGATTTGCAACACTACGTGTACAAAACAATGGCGTATGCACAAACTATATAGAGAATACTACGTATTCAGTCGCACCACTCACCACGGGGTACAAACTACCTAACATTGACAACTAGACTTCCCGCAGGAATGGCGGCTGAGAGCAAAATTGAAGCGCCGTCTATGAATATTTACAGAACTAAATTTCAATTATTATATTATCAATTATGTCAAAAATAGCCGCCATATTTTAGTCTTAGTATTACGTCGTATTACAATAATGTTATATTTGTATTCAGTAAACTTGTTTGTGTTTACTATTTTTGTGTTGAACTTAAATGGAAAGTGATTTCTATACATTTTCGGTCCATATATTAGTTAAAACTAAAACTTTTGAGTTGTTAACCTAATGTCTTAGTAAGCGGGGGGAATTTTCTTACACAAAATGCCTAATTGTGAGAAAAGACTTCGAAAATGGCTGAGTTTATACCACAAACACAGGAAAGACACGTATTATGAGTTCTGGTTGTCCCACTTTGTTCCTGCAATCAGAAATACCGGGACTCCAGTCTCCAACAAATTCTCTTCTTGTGACTTCTGGTGAGTGAATATGAACTTGTTTTCGTTATGAATCTTATATTTTTATATTACGAACCAATAATCGGTTTAGGTGTAGCCTTAGGGGCGCTATGGGCGGCGACTTAGAAAGGCGATGGCTAAACGACTGCCCTTAACATGTATAGATATTGCATATTCACTCCTAACATTTAAAAATTCATTCATGAATTATTTAATATACAATATGCTTATAGAACTTTCAAGAACTTATTTAATAAATAAAAGTATATCAATTGTTATCCTTATTTTTTCCCAGACAACATGTAGTGCTGCAAGCATTTCCGAACAAAGTAATCGAGATTGACGATTCTTTTCGATAAAACTTAATAATCGAACAACACAAATTGCTGAAAATACATCGAGAACGTAATTACCGAGGTATTACCTAATTAATAGACGACTTTGTCATTACAATCTATTAATACTTTTAGTCGAATTGTGAGTTGATTGAGCAATATAATAAAATAAAAAAACAGTGTGTGTGCGTGTGTATTAATGTATACAAGTATAAAGTTAAACTTTTTCATGATACATATTATATTAGTTTTAGTTATTATGGCGATACATTCAGGATGGTCATGGCTATTCAGGATGGTTCACGGGTCTACGGCGATGAGCAGTAGTGAAAAATAATGTATACTACATGTGGGATAAAAAAGCAAATATGATGAGAGTCGTGATTACGACAAGGCTCGTAGTGACATCGACCATCGTTTTTCTATGAATGCCGCCCCATAAACCATACAGACAGAATGTCGCAATCACGACTGTCAGATTATCCCAATTGTAGCATAAATAAGTATGCATGAATTTCAATAAGTCCATTATACTATCAATTGTTATCATTCAAATATTTCTCCTCAATTTAAAATTGAATATTTTTTGACACTTCGATTATTTAATCGATTCTATTATACTCCCGAGTTCAGTCATTCATCTCTATGAGCATGCAATAAGCCAAATAAACGTCAACATCAAACGTCATCTGTTTACTGCTGCAAAGAGTATGCTCCACCCGACGGTGACGCGGCACAGTCCCGCCACTGATACACAACCGACGCCAGGAGGCCGTGTGGTCGCAGACTGCACGGTAGGCGGGGGGCAACTCCCCAATTTTTAAATAAAAAGTGAGCCGAATGGGCTCACACTAATCCGATGAAGAATTAGGGCTTTCGGGCCATTATCATAGATCCCTCCGAAAAAAAAAAAAAAAAAAAAAAAAAAGAGTATGTAGGTACCTACTCCGTGCACTGATGTTCATTAGTTGCGCAAAATAAATTATTTTTGATTTTTGGTAATAACTAATGACTTTCATTTGGATTTTTGACTAAACCTTTGTGCACCTGGGAGTGCCCACCCTAACTAAAACCACTGCGAGCGCCTTCAGCCGCTTTTTGAGGGTCCCGGATATGCAGGCAACGGACAGGATCACCTCAGCGACAGGCTGGCCCCGGCGAAGGCCAGACTACTCCTCGTAGGGGGGGACTGCCCGGCCGCTACTAAGCAGTCCCCACGACGTCGTGCCATACAGACCCAGGTTCCCATCCTGGGCCTGACACGAACACAGGGGCGTTACTGGAGGCGCATTAAAAGCGCCTCCTACGCACCCCCGTTCGTCGCCTGCGGGAGGAGGCCTCGTCGGCGGCCTCCTCTCTCACCCGCTCGTCAGCCTCCTTCTGGGACATTACTGCCTCGCAGAAGGAGACCATCGCCGTCCAGGACTTGTCGTCACCGAGCATCGCAGTCGTGACGCTCGGCAGAGACAAGTCCCCTGCGATGACTGATGTCAGACTGTGACGCAGCGCCGCCCATCTCGGGCACACCTCGAGTGTGTGCTGGGCCGAGTCCACCGCCGCGCCACAATCGTGACACACTGTCAACGGCTCCCTGCGGGCCGTCCGGCACAGGTACTCACCAAAGCAACCATGCCCGGTGAGCACCTGTGTCAGACGGAAGGTGAGGGGTTTGCGCTTACCGCGCATCCACTGCTCAAGGACCGGACGCAGAGCAACCGTCAGGTTTTTGCCATACGGCTGCTGCGCCAGGTCCTCCCCCCACCTCCGCATTAACGCCTCTTGCCCTAGTCGGCGAACCCGCAGGATCCCGTCCAGCGTAAGGCTCTCACCCAGACACCTCCTATCCGAGACATAGGAGTGCATCTCGGCAAGAACCTCCGCCACGAGCTCCCACGGGGGGTCACCGGCTAGGGCAGTGGCTGCTGCCCACGAAACCGTACGGTACCCCCGGATTACTCTTACCGCGATGACCCGCTGCGCCGATCGCAGCCGAGCCTTATTCCTCCCGGTAAGGTGATCCGCCCAGATGGGTGCACCGTACGTCGCCATACTACGGCGGACTCCGGAGTATAGCTGCCTGCAGGCGGCGCTGGGTCCTCCGAGGTTCGGGAGGAGTCTGCCCAGTGCACTTGCCGCCTTCGCGACCTTCGGTCCCAACATGGAGAAATGTGGGCCGAAGGTCCACCCTCGGTCAAGGATGAGCCCCAGATTCGCTTATCATATTGATCCCTCGCTAGGTTTACTGACATTTTTAAAGCCTTTAAAAATTGATTTATCAACCAGGTGAATCTTAACGCCTTAGTAACAATTCAAAGCAAAATTATAAGATTTAAGTTTTACATACTTATTGCATAGGCATTTCTGTTTTTTATTTTTGAGATTGTAATAAAACTAAAAGTTCCTGAAATATTTTTTGATACGTAAAGCTGATACTAGATTATTTTGCAATATTAAAAGCTAGGTCTTGTCTTTATACATGGTAAGGGCAGACGCCCATACTTTAATTTGGCCATGTCATTTACGAAAATTTTTGATGTCATGATAACCCCCAATTTTTTACGCTTATCATACAGTATATAATCTACTAATTATCCATAAACTTTCCATACGTATTAATGTACCCAAAAATATATTTTCATGTTACAGAATCTGTGCCACTCTTTGATCATGTTTAAATTGCAAGAGAATTTATATACTTATGTATAATGACCATTGCAATTTGTTGGATCCTACATGTAATATAATAAATTATCAGCTGGAGAAGGCTGTCACAAACAGATGGAGCAAATGCTTGACCAAGTTGTGAATATTATAATATGTACAATAAAATTTAAAGGAAAAATGACGGTTTCGTAACTTTTTCAAAAATTTTAATTTATTATGAGAATCCATTATAGAATTTACTAACTTTAATAATATTATTTATTTTCTGACTGGCAAATTTGAAAAGGAATCCTTATTACTAATCCAATGTTTGTTAGTAGTCAGACGTCTACTAGTAGTGTTATTACTTCCATAACATTGGAAAATCATTTGTAGCATTTGCCTTTTTGCTTCTCTTATGCGTTTAGGGATCTCCGTTCACATAATATTTGAAAAATATTTACCTAGTTTTTGTTAGAATTTAATTAAATTGGTATTTATATTTATCTTAAATATATTTGATCTCTTATTTATTAGTTGGTGCAACGAGGCACGAAACTAGTGTTGGAATAAATTGTGAGTACAATTGTTTCAGTTGCCGTTACAGTGGAGAACATTTTGTTAATAATATAACGACCGCCTGATGCTTAAAATATAGAATATCTAATGTTGAGACAGACAAATTAAAGATGCTCAGAGGAAAAACCATTTAGTGTGTCAGTCTTATTGGTAAGTTATTAATGGATTTAAGTGAATATTAATAATAATTTATTTTCTCTATATAGAATGCTACTTTATAAATTTTAAATAAGTTATAGTTAAGTATATGGCCCCCAACGTAAATGTAACTGAGAAATTGACCTGAAATTGAAACCACATTTTCATATGTGAATGCTTCAATACAACGGTTTCTAATTCTACTGAATTTGTATTAAGAAAGCGAATGAGATTCTTTATCTAACATAGTGTAGTCCACTGCACTAGAATAATACTCTTAATACAAATTTTAATATGATATTTTTACATAGAGTCCAGTACCTATGAAAAAAATTCAATAATTTAAAAAAATATTTTTTAAAATATGTTGGGCCATCTCATCCCAAACTAGGCAGAGCCTGTTCTTATGGTAACCAGACAACTGATACATACTTATATATTTCTA
The DNA here is from genome assembly GCA_963853865.1 of Helleia helle. Classification (NCBI taxonomy): domain Eukaryota; kingdom Metazoa; phylum Arthropoda; class Insecta; order Lepidoptera; family Lycaenidae; genus Helleia; species Helleia helle. Next base: position 22,809,600 of record OY971424.1, read on the forward strand.
AATACATACATATTATAGATAAACTACACCTAGACACAGAACAAATGATCATGCTCATCACATTTCATTTGATCATTTGTCCTGGGTGGGAATTGAAACCACGACCTTCTGGTTAAGCAGTCAGGGTCACTAACCACTAGACCAACAGGCCAGTCATTGCCCCCACCATGATTCAGGTCTTGACGTGGCGGTGGGGCTCAATAGCCTAGGGTGAGCCCAGCACCTTGAGCGAAGCTAATTGAGCCGAGGGGGCTCTTTGTACCCCTCTTATAAGAAGAGGGGACATAAGAGCAAGGGGCGAGGATGGAAACCTCACCCCATTGTACTGTCCTGAGGTTGGGAGAGGTTGTTCTGTGGTGCGGGACAACCCCTCTGTGGAGGTGGCGACGGTCACTTGCGGGACTGACTAGCCGTCGAAGTGCCCTGTTAGCTTAACAAATCCGGGGGAACCTCACCAAGGCGGCACTGGTGGCACTCGCCGGGTTTTAGTGGGTAGAGCTGCGTCCACGTACCATCTTTCGGGTGCAGCGAGTCCCACATACCCGCCTGTGGAGACCCACTCCCCAGGAGGGGATGCCTCATTATTATTTTATATTAATTTAGGAGGAGGAGGAGAATCGGGGCAAAAAAAAACTTTATTTTTTTAGGAACTTATTATTTATTTTTAATTAAATAAATTAATTTTCACAAACTAGTTTCTTCCCAATTTTTCATGTTTCTTTATCTTCTTTGTACTTTCCTCGTCCTACTAGCCTATTGATCTTTTTTTTGTAACTGCCAACCATCTGAAACAGAAAAAAGAATATTCAAAACATATCTACATATAGAAATAACCGGCCCTTTTTTTTTCTTTAACGCCGGGAAACGCTCTGAGGCATCCCGCCTGGGGAGTGGGTCTCCACAGGCGGGTATGTGGGACTCGCTGCGCCCGAAAGATGGTACGTAGACGCAGCTCTACCCACTAAAACCCGGCGAGTGCCACCAGTGCCGCCTTGGTGTGGTTCCCCCGGATTTGTTAAGCTAACAGGGCACTTCGACGGCTAGTCAGTCCCGCAAGTGACCGTCGCCACCTCCACAGAGGGGTTGTCCCGCACCACAGAACAACCCCTCCCAACCTCAGGACAGTACAATGGGGTGAGGTTTCCATCCTCGCCCCTTGCTCTTATGTCCCCTCTTCTTATAAGAGGGGTACAAAGAGCCCCCTCGGCTCAATTAGCTTCGCTCAAGGTGCTGGGCTCACCCTAGGCTATTGAGCCCCACCGCCACGTCAAGACCTGAATCATGGTGGGGGCAATGACTGGCCTGTTGGTCTAGTGGTTAGTGACCCTGACTGCTTAACCAGAAGGTCGTGGTTTCAATTCCCACCCAGGACAAATGATCAAATGAAATGTGATGAGCATGATCATTTGTTCTGTGTCTAGGTGTAGTTTATCTATAATATGTATGTATTTAGAAATATATAAGTATGTATCAGTTGTCTGGTTACCATAAGAACAGGCTCTGCCTAGTTTGGGATGAGATGGCCCAACATATTTAAAAAAATATTTTTTTAAATTATTGAAATTTTTTCATAGATACTGGACTCTATGTAAAAATATCATATTAAAATTTGTATTAATAGTATTATTCTAGTGCAGTGGACTACACTATGTTAGATAAAGAATCTCATTCACTTTCTAAATACAAATTCAGTAGAATTAGAAACCGTTGTATTGAAGCATTCACATATGAAAATGTGGTTTCAATTTCAGGTCAATTTCTCAGTTACATTTACGTTGGGGGCCATATACTTAACTATAATTTATTTAAAATTTATAAAGTAGCATTCTATACAGAGAAAATAAATTATTATTAATATTCACTTAAATCCATTAATAACTTACAAATAAGACTGACACACTAAATGGTTTTTCCTCTGAGCATCTTTAATTTGTCTGTCTCAACATTAGATATTCTATATTTTAAGCATCAGGCGGTCGTTATATTATTAACAAAATGTTCTCCACTGTAACGGCAACTGAAACAATTGTACTCACAATTTATTCCAACACTAGTTTCGTGCCTCGTTGCACCAACTAATAAATAAGAGATCAAATATATTTTAGATAAATATAAATACCAATTTAATTAAATTCTAACATAAACTAGGTAAATATTTTTCATATATTATGTGAACGGAGATCCCTAAACGCATAAGAGAAGCAAAAAGGCAAATGCTACAAATAATTTTCCAATGTTATGGAAGTAATAACACTACTAGTAGACGTCTGACTACTAACATACATTGGATATTAATAAAAAATAAGGATTCCTTTATAAATTTGCCAGTCAGAAAATAAATAATATTATTCAAGTTAGTAAATTCTATAATGGATTCTCATAATAAATTAAAATTTTTGAAAAAGTTATGAAACCATCATTTTTCTTTAATTTTATTGTACTGTATATTATATATTATAATATACATATTATTATATTCATACTTACAGGATCAGTTAAATAGTTAAGAACTGTAGATACAACTTGGTCAAGCATTTGCTCCATCTGTTTGTGACAGCCTTCTCCAGCTGATAATTTATTATATTACATGTAGGATCCAACAAATTGCAATGATCATGTGTGCAGTGGCACAGATTCTGTAACATGAAAATATATTTTTGGGTACATTAATATGTATGGAAAGTTTATGGATTATTAGTAGATTATATAGGTACTGTATGATAAGCGTAAAAAAATTGGGGGTTATCATGACATCAAAAATTTTCGTAAATTTTCTAAGTCGCCGCTCATAGCGCCCTTAAGGCTACACCTCAACCGATTATTGGTTCGTAATATAAAAATATAAGATTCATAACGAAGACAAGTTCATATTCACTCACCAGAAGTCACAAGAAGAGAATTTGTTGGAGACTAGAGTCCCGGTATTTCTGATTGCAGGAACAAAGTGGGACAACCAGAACTCATAATACGTGTCTTTCCTGTGTTTGTGGTATAAACTCAGCCATTTTCGAAGTCTTTCTCACAATTGGGCATTTTGTGTAAGAAAATCCCCCCCGCTTACTAAGACATTAGGTTAACAACTCAAAAGTTTTAGTTTTTAACTGATATATGGACCGAAAATATATGGAAATCACTTTCACATGTAAGTTCTACACAAAAATAGTAAACACAAACAAGTTTACTAAATACAAATATAACATTTACGACGTAATACTAAGACTAAAATATGGCGGCTATTTTTGACATAATATACTAATTGAAATTTAGTTCCATAAATATTCATAGACAGCGCTTCAATTTTGCTCTCAGCCGCCATTCCTGCGGGAAGTCTAGTTGTCAATTATGTTAGGTAGGTAGTTTGTACCCCGTAGGCGTATGGCTTAAATTCCTTGGTGTTTTATGTCAAATGTAAGGAATTACCAGGAATTACATATTATGTCATTGTTCAATAATCGTTATGCATCTGTCATCATTTGGTTTGTCATTTGTCAGAAATGACATTTAGTAAGTGATGCCGCATTTACACATTCGCGCGAACCGCGAGGCGAATCACGAGGCGAACAACGAACTGACTGTTTACACATGCGTGTTCGTCATTCGCCTCGTCATTCGCCTGCGGGTTCGTGAGTTAGTGCCGCGTTTACACATTCGCGCGAACCACGAGGCGAATGACAAACACGTATGTGTAAACAGTCAGTTCGTTGTTCGCCTCGTGATTCGCCTCGTGATTCGTGAATTCGCGTTGGGAGCGGTTTTTCGACCGCGATCAAAGGGCACGAATGGCGAACACGAACTTACTGTTTACACATTCGCCTGCCTTCAGTGAACAGCTAGCGCCCGACCCAACAGGGCGTATAGACAATATATATATGATGGTATATAAGAACCTCTTTTAGATATCTATAAAAAGTTGAAAAATTATCATCATCAGTCCGTATAAGTCTGTAAATCGAAGTTAACAAGGGTACTTTTAGTATATTGTTATTATTACATAGTATAAAACAAAGTCGCCTCCCGTCTGTCTGTCCCTATATATGCTTAGTTCTTTAAAACTACGCAACAGATTTTCATATAGCTTTTTTTAATAGATATAGTGATTCAAGAGGAAGGTTTATAATAATATGTATATACATGCATAATATAGTAGATAAACGCTGATAATTTTAGATGTTTCTAATGTGATGTTGTAAATAAACATATTTATTGACCTAACTAGTTGTATACATATAAAGACATATTGACATCTAAAGCTTCGACTGCTCGTTTGCCCTCCTATGCTATAAAAATATATAGAGACGCAGATACGGTGACAGTATAGTTTTATCCTGAAAACGCGAGTGAAACGGCGGTGACGGATAAAAGCATTCTCAAAGTAAAGTTTAGTCCCTAGTCCCTACTAAGACTAATTCACGTAATTAAGACAATTAATAGTTAACGCAGTCTACCATACCTACCCTGAAAAGATATTTTAATTCTTTGCTTGATTTTCTTTTTTTAGAAATCTCTTTCAATTTTAAAATTATACGTTAACACGGAGCGACATTGTCTTCAGTGACAAATCACTGACCGGTTTCGGAATTGTATGGTTCACATTACTACTCTATCCGGTTATATGCTCTATGCCTATTGTATTCATTGGGATAGTTATATATGGGATAATTTTATTTTTTCTAGTATTATCATACATATAGTACAATAAACAACCATTATTAATATTAAATATAATTTTCTCAGTCCGTACCTATACGTCCGTAAATCTAAGTAAACGCGAGCGAAGCCACGGGCATTGTCTGCTTACAGTATAAAATAATATAATATAAAGAGTCTAGGCGTTCATTGAGGTTGGCCTATGTTTAGCTGTGGACGGATAGAGGCTGATGATGATGATGATGATGATGATGAATATAAAATATATATTATGAACTCTCAGATCAAGTAAAAAAAGGTAGATAGCGCACTTGGAACAAGAAAGTGAAGCCACTTTTTTAAGTATGTGTGAGTGAATGAAGGATTACCATTTTTTTAAATATCCCTTAAAATTGCATATTAATAAAAATAGGTAATAAGTGAATGCGACAGTGAATATTTTTATAAAATACAATAATATTACGAATATGTAGGAGGAGTGTAGGATCACTTTATAAATTGTCTCAATAGATATATATATATATATATATTGACACAATTGTTTTATTTATTTATTTATTCCCATGAATGTAGTAAATACATAGGTGATATTAAAAAAAATTAAACAAGTTCTATACATTCTAGTTTCTACCATAACATGGTGTGTGAAAATAAAACTTTATATAAATGAACAATTAATAGAAATTAACAGGAAAAAATAGTTACAATTAAATAAACTTGATAAATACAACATGTCATTAAAATCATTGTCAGAGAATATCAGTTTCAAAATAATTGATTATAATGGTAATTAGAAAGTCACATTTTATCAATACACAATTTAAATTAAATACATAATATGTCGTTTTCCATAAAAAAAACATTTAAATTATAAAAACATTTCTCTGCAAGCCCCGCTGTTACATTTTTTTTAAATTTATTAAAATATGGTAAATCTTTAAATTTATAAATAATTAAATAGATAGTCCCGTTGTGGGTGCGTGAGTCCCAAAAAAAATACAACATAGGTTATACGAGGTCATTTTGATTCAGTCATATAGCGATCAAATAATAAAATAATAATTATGTCACCTCTGTACTTAATTATTTTGCTATGGCTTTGCCTGCAATAGGGATGTTGACAGTATTCATATAAAAATATAATTTTGATGTTAATTGGTAGTTTATATGATAGAATTCTGAAAAAATACAATATTTTCCCTTATTTTTATATAATTTAATTAATATTTTATAAATAAAATGTAACAAAATTTAAAAAAGGTCACGTAGGGTCACGTGATAATAAACGGAAATGACGTCGCCTGTTCCTATTAGCGGAAGCGGAAGAATGTTGACGTACTTTTATACTCCATTTTCCGTACGCAGTACATATTGTAGAAACTAATTTTCAGGCGTTTTGACAGTGTACACACATATAGGCACCGAACAACACTTATTTATAAAACTTAGAAGCCATTTTTTATTAACGACAACTAGAATCATTTTATTACTTTTACGATGTTTAACAACATATGACGTCACGTGACAAGTGTTAGCGTTTTGGAACGAAATTTAAAATGCATTATAAAATGCAAGATTTTATAGGCATTAGACGTATTTAAGCAAAAGTTGATAATATTTAGGCCTCCATTAGATATTTATAAATGATTTAAAAATATTTCTGAAAAATGTCAACATCCCTATTGACTTACCCACAATTGGGCTATTAGAAATACTAACTTCTGGCAACACTCTCCCAAAACGTCATTTCGGGGCAATAATATTATTTATGTTGATTAACCTCAAAATGGTGTTAAAATATCATATAAGAATATAGTCTTGTGTTTATTTATGTGTGAAACGATATTTCTACAGACTCTTTTGGTCACTTTTGTATTATTTTTACACCATAAAATTACACAAAACTATTTTTTTGGCAAATTTACTGCACGACGACTCATAACGCAGAGCAAGTAAATATAACGTAGTGTTTATATACTCTTTGACTCATAAGATACTACTACTCACACAAACAAAAATGAGCTTAGTTTTGGTGCATGTGTGTGCGTGAGCGCGTGTATTTCCATGAAAGGAGCTGAGTTTTGTGGCTTCAGTATTAGCAAAGGCCGTGCGTCATCTACCTTATATTACTTCATCTGAGTATGAACTATACATGAATAAAGAATATCTACACTACACTATATCAGTATAAGTACTAATATTATAAACAAATAAAGTTTATAATTTTGTTTGTACATGTATGTTTGTAGGGGAATTACGCAATTACGGAAATTAAAAAATATCTAAATTATTGTATAAGCTCAATAGATATAGCGCGCAAGCCACCATTATTTGGATGAAGTAGCGCCATGCTGCCTTGCAGCTGAATGGGCCGGCGCGTCCGGGGAAGTACGACGAGTACGAGTAAGACTACCCCAGGAGGGTACCGGTCTCACAAGCACTGGAGAATCCCTCTCTAGGCTTCCGGGCTCAGGACAGGTACCTGAACCCGGAAACCTGGGCAGCCCCGCGTATTCTTTGTGAATCTGTGCTCAAGACAAAAACTGCCCGGGGTAAACGGAGCAGTCGGCAGAAGTCCCCTACCACTATGACCGTGGATTTCTGTAACATTAGGGGACTTCATAGCAATCTCAACGCTGTTCACTACCACCTCCAGACGGCGAAGCCGGCCCGGCTGATACTTCCTATCTCTCTTGTCCGGGGTACAAATTAGAACACTTTTTTTGTACCGCGGGCTGGAGTTTGCGCGTACGTCAGAGAGGATGTCTGCTCTCGTCGCCTTGGCAATCTTGAAGGTAGGGACCTCTCCATCCTCTGGTTGCGCATAGACAGCGACGACCATCCCCGCGTCTATGCCTGCCTATATAGGTCCCACAGCGGTAATGACGAAACCGATCGACTCATAGAGCACATCCAAATGGCTACAGATTCCGTACTACAACAGATCCCATCTGCAGAGATCGTGATACTTGGTTATTTCAACGCCCATCACACCGAGTGGCTCGGCTCACGTACAACCGATCATGCAGGAAGATCTGTTTACGACTTTGCCTCAGCATATGATCTGACACAATTGGTGGTATCACCAACTCGTATCCCTGATGTGGAAGATCATACGCCTTCCCTGTTGGACCTTCTGCTGACCTCTCACCCGGACAATTACGTGGTCTCCGTGGACGCTCCACTTGGCTCATCGGACCACTGTCTGATCCGCAGTTCTGTGCAAGTTGCCCGCGCATCATGGCCACGTTTTGCCAGCTGCCGCCATGTTTGGCACTATAGGTCAGCCGATTGGGATGGAATGCGGTCCTTCTTTGCATCCTACCCATGGGGGCGAATTTGCTTCTCGCTGGATGATCCAGACATCGTTGCCGATTCTGTCGCCGAGGTGGTGCTGCAAGCCATGGAGCTTTTTATTCTAAGCTCTTCAGTGCCTATAGGTGGCAAATCACAGCCCTGGTTTGGTCAAACTTGTAAGATGGGTGCACGCCACAAGCGGTTAAGCTACCGAGCCTGGGCCAATGCATCGATGTCCCAGGATGTAAAGACCAGCACATTAAAAAAGGAGTATAACTTTGCCTCCAGGTCCTTCAAAAGAGCTATTGCTGAGGCAAAAGCGGAGTACGTGAACAGAATTGGCGAGAGATTGGTTCGACTTCCTTCGGGAACTCGTGCATTCTGGTCGCTCGCCAAGGCTGTTCAAGGGAATTTCTGTAAGCCATCCCTACCATCTCTGCACATGAGGAACGACTCGTTGGCCCACACCGCGAAGGAGAAGGCCGATCTTCTAGGCTCTCTTTTTGCCTCCAACTCGACTTTGGATGACCAGGGAAAAATACCACCGACGATCCCTCGGTGTGATACCTCAATGCCGGAAATAATTTTTCGACAGAGCTCCGTACGTAAAGCGCTTTTTTCGCTGGACATCCATAAGTCGAGTGGGCCTGACGGCATCCCTCCGTTAGTGCTACGTACTTGTGCTCCTGAGTTGGCACCCGTCCTTACGCGTCTTTTTCGGCACTCATACTCATTAGGCGTCGTCCCATGCTCGTGGAAGACAGCTTTGGTACACCCGATCCCTAAGAAAGGGGACCGCTCAGACCCGTCCAACTACAGACCAATAGCCATAACTTCCTTGTTCTCAAAGATTATGGAATCCATAATTAACTGCCAGCTCCGGCGGTATTTGGAGGAGCACCAGCTGATTAGCGATCGCCAATATGGCTTTCAACGGAATCGTTCAGCTGGTGATCTTCTAATATTCCTAACGCATCGATGGGCGGAGGCAGTTGAGAGTAAGGGGGAAGCGCTGGCGGTTAGTTTGGACATAGCGAAGGCCTTTGATCGGGTGTGGCATAAAGCACTTCTAGCGAAGCTATCATCATATGGGCTTCCCGAGAAATTATGTAAGTGGATCACCAGTTTTTTAGCAGACAGGAGCATCAAGGTCATTGTCGACGGTACATGCTCGGACCTCAAGTCTGTTAATGCTGGTGTTTCCCAAGGCTGTGTACTATCTCCAACCCTGTTTCTTCTGCATATCAATGATATGCTGAAAACCAGCGGCATTCATTGCTTTGCGAATGACAGCACTGGAGATGCTTTATACACTGGCCGCCCTAATATTTCTCGGGAACAAGTCGATGAGTGTCGGAACAAACTTGTGTCTGAAATCGAGTCTCTGCTGGCCTGAGTCTCGGAATGGGGGCGACTTAACCTAGTCCAATTTAACCCCAACAAGACACAAGTTTGCGCGTTTACCGCCAAAAAATCACCCTTCGTCGTTCCTCTACGATTTGAAGGCACTCCCCTAACTGCCGCAGCCAGCATTGGGATACTTGGCGTCGACATATCGAGAGATGTGCAGTTTCGTGATCATTTGGAAGGAAAGGCTAAACTAGCCTCTAAGAAACTTGGCGTGCTCAATAGGGCGAAGCAGTATTTCATGCCTTCACACCACCTTCAATTATACAAGGCGCAGATCCGGCCTCACATGGAATACTGCTCTCACCTCTGGGCTGGAGCGCCCCAATATCAGCTCCTTCCATTTGACCGCGTCCAACGCCGGGCGGCTCGAATCGTCGATGATAATGTGATCTCCAATCGGCTTGATGCCTTGGCGCTGCGTAGAGATGTCGGATCGCTCTGCATCTTCTACCGCATCTACCACGGGGAGTGTTCTGAGGAATTGTTCGGATTAATACCTGCGGCAGAATTCCACCACCGGACGTCGCGGAAGAATTCCAAATTTCACCCACACCATCTTGATGTCCGGAAATCCACAACATCTAGATTTTTACGGCATTTCCTGCCTCGCAGTACAAATATATGGAATCAGCTGCCACCTATGGTGTTTCCGAACCGATACGACTTAGGGACCTTCAAAAAAGAGCATACTCACATCTAAAAGGCCGGCAACGCACCTGCTGATCTCCTGGTATAGCGGGTGTCTGTGTATGTCGCTATTCACTTACCATCAGGTGAACCGACTGTCCGTTTGTTCCCTCTTCTATAAAAAAAAAATATTTCCACGTCTTCCATGTTCGCGTCCATAGATATTATTATTATTATTATACTCTTTAGTCTTTGAGAATGATTCACCTCGCGAATGTGTGAACAGTAGTTCCGAGTTCACGACGGCATTCGTATACGAATGTTTCCGCGAACGTTTCCACGAATGAGGAGGCGAATGGCGAACACTGAATGTATAAATGCGGTGTAATAATCACGTAATAATCATAATAATCATCCATGAAGTTGGGAAATAAGAGGAGATGCCCCTTTCTTTAAACTTACAGCTGTAAGTGAGTGCCTGATCCGCCATCTTGAGTGCCCTTTTCATAGTAGTATTCTTTATAGTTTGTGGTTTTGCTCTCAAAACCCTAGCAGTGGTAGCCATGTTAAGTGCCGATATGAGTTGTAGGTTACACCTTTTTTTCGTAGGTATGCTCAGTCCTCCTATATTATGTCTATGTAATCATCCGTCTGAAGGGCGCCATCTTCATTAAGAATTGCCAACAAGTTAAAAAAACTTGAAATATATTTTTATTTTTTGCATGTAAATTAGTTTCGTATACTAATTTATTTTATTTTTAATGAAATATATGTATTTTTTATGGCATAAACATATAATATAATTCTAAGTCTATGGTTTATGGTATACTGCTTATATAGGTACATATACTGTATGTACAAGACCAGACATTTTTTTTTTTTTGAGAGCTGGATTCGAGTCCTTCGCTCTAAACTGTACAATTTTATAACATATCATACTACGACAATTTAATCTACATAACATTAAACAAAATCTTCTACACTTCATATTTTTCCTTTACTATATCTTCTCTATTGACGAATATATAAACTTGAATAAGGGTTTAAAAAAACTTGGATTGGATAATATTTCTTCTGGGCGGCGGGGAACATTTATATTATATTCTGAGCAAATGTTATTTATATCCGAAGCCAGGATTAATCTATGTAGTTTTAAAGATTCGCATTTAAAAATAATGTGGTTTATATTGTTTTCTAATGTTTACGCGAATTTCACTCATTATAATAAAACAATTTTTTACGGATTTTATCGCGGTTTATTAAGATTTTTACAAGCCCGACGTTTCGGATACTTTACAGCAACCATGGTCACGGGAGGACTGAGGTGTCATACGTCCTATTATTACAAAGTTATTCGAAACTACCCTATGATACATCAATATTTTGGTCAGTCCTATCTACGCAGAAACTGCTAACTGCTAATAGGACGTATGACACCTCAGTCCTCCCGTGACCATGGTTGCTGTAAAGTATCCGAAACGTCGGGCTTGTAAAAATCTTAATAAACCGCGATAAAATCCGTAAAAAATTGTTTTATTATAATGTGGTTTATGTCAGCGTATGGCTCATTGCATTTAGTACACTTAGGATCTTGAATGATTTTCAATTTGAATAAATGAGAGGGAACCAGACAATGTCCAAATCTCATTCTAGTAATTATGGAGATAAATTTTCTTGATTCACAACTGGTGATATAATACCAGGGCTTAGTATTAAAGTCATATATATATAGTATATATATGACTTTAATACTAAGTACATATATATATAGTATATATATGACTTTAATATCATAGTGTATCATAGGGTAGTTTCGAATAACTTTGTAATAATAGGACGTATGACACCTCAGTCCTCCCGTGACCATGGTTGCTGTAAAGTATCCGAAACGTCGGGCTTGTAAAAATCTTAATAAACCGCGATAAAATCCGTAAAAAATTGTTTTATTATAATGTGGTTTATGTCAGCGTATGGCTCATTGCATTTAGTACACTTAGGATCTTGAATGATTTTCAATTTGAATAAATGAGAGGGAACCAGACAATGTCCAAATCTCATTCTAGTAATTATGGAGATAAATTTTCTTGATTCACAACTGGTGATGTAATACCAGGGCTTAGTATTAAAGTCTTTTTGAATTTTTGCGTACCATTGTCCTTTATTCTGACTTGTTATAGTCCAATAATCTTTCCAAAGTCTATTAATCCCGTCTTTGATAATTGGAAAGTAATCCGAGAAAGGTGTTTTAACAACATCTCTGTGGTCCTCATCATATCCTTTTTTTGCAGTTTGATCAGCTCTTTCGTTACCTGATATTCCTCTGTGGGAGGGTACCCAGACTAGCTCAACGTAAACATTTCTTTTATTTAAATTGTACAATAAATTTCTAATCTTAAATATTAAATAATTTGTTTTAAAAGATAATTTACAACTGTCTATAGCTAATAAAGCGCTTTTGCTATCGCAAATAATAATGACATTTCTAATATTGCTACTGGAATTTACATATAATAAAGCCATATAAATAGAATAACATTCAGCAGTAAAAATTGAACAGTTATTATTTAGTAATATACATTTTGTACGTCCTAAATTACTATCGAAATATGCTGATTTAACTTCTTGGGCACTTTTAGATCCATCCGTATAAATTATATAAAAATCTTTTTTGATATCTAATAATCTAAGTAATTCTGATTTACTATCAATATCAAGAATAATTTTAAATTTTTTCTCCAGAGTACTATCAAATTTATATCCATAAACCGGCCATAGAGAGCTAGAATAAATAGATTTTGAGATTGACATCGTTAAATGTAAAATTACTGACATTTGCGGAAGCATCGCAGAACTTATTGATTGAGCATTAATAACATTAAAGTTCACAGAACTTGATAATTCTTCTACTAACGATAACTTCCTTACAGGTAAAGAAGAGTTAATTGCAATCATTTTTAGAAAAAACTTCTGGGCTAACATTAAGCGTCTTAATATAAGAGGAGGAATACCGGTTTCTATTTCCATTGCGTTTATTGGTGTAGATTTCATTGCGCCTGTAATTATTCTTAATGCCCTATTCTGAATTATGTCTAGTCTCCTTAGCAGAGTAGGTCTAGCATTTATGTAGGCAATACAACTATAGTCAAAGTGACTTCTTATGATGCTTTTATATAATATACTTAAGATCTTTGAATCAGCGCCCCAAAAAACGCCTGCTAGATATCTCAATATATTAATTCTTTTATACGCTCTTTTACAAATGCAATCAATATGACTATTAAATTTAAGTTTATTTTCTATAATTATACCAAGGAATTTTTGTTCCTTTACAATAGGGATGTTTTCATAGTTATAAGTAATTTGTACATTACAGTTTGATTTTCCAAATAACATTACAGAACTTTTGGATGAATTAATATTTAATTGTTTATAATGAGTTTATTATGGTAAAAAGTTTGCAATTGATTAAGACCTCGGTTTATTCTACATTTAGCTATATTTACATTTTGATTAATAGAATACATGACCAAATCATCTGCATATTGTAGGATATTTACATCATTTTCTTTTACATTTTGCTGGATCTGGGAGGTGTAAAGATTGTATAGAATTGGTGATAAGATAGCACCTTGCATTAATCCTTTATGTGCATACTTAGGCCCATGTATAATATTATTAAATTTAACATATACTGTGCGATTATACAAAAAATTGAATGTCCATCTTAATAACTTTCCAGGTATATTTAGTTCACTTAAAACTGTGATCAATTGGAATAGGTTTACATTATCATATGCCCCCTCAACATCCAGAAATACACAAATTGCATTAGAGTGAGCAAAAATAGAATTTTTAATGTCAGCAATGAGTGAAACGAAGCCTTCAACTGCACTTTTACCTTTTCTGAGACCTGATAATCAGGTAATAAAGAATTTATTTCTATAAAATAATCCAACCTTACTTTAATCATGTGTTAATAAATTTTTCCTATACAAGAAGTGAGAGAGATAGGTCGATAGGAGTTATGATCTTGAATTGGTTTGTTATTTTTTAAAATGGGAAGAATACATTGTTTTCCACTATTCAGGAACAATTTCAAAAGACTATAAAAGATTGTATATATTTAGAAGAACTAATTGTGCTACTTTATGTAACTTTTTAATCAATCATAATCAGTCATCCAACCCCGGTGTAGAATCATTTCTTGACAGTAATGCACTATTAAATTCATCCCAACTAAAAATTTTTACAAGAAATTCATTATTTTTATCTATATTTGTTTTATCAAATAATTTTTCTAAACAAGTTTTATTTACTACTTCAGTCTTTGTATATTTATCAAAAAAGTCTGGTATAAAACTATCATTTCTATTGTTTGAGCCAATTTTTATGCGATTAAATCTTTTTATAAAATTCCATATATTACTAATGGGAGTGTATCTATTAAATGAAGCGCATAAATTTTTCCAACTTTTAAGTTTTTCTTCTTTGATAATCATTTTTTTCTTAGCTTCTAATTTTTTGTATTTAATATAATTTTCCATATTCATATTCCGTCGGTAAATACATAAAGCTAATTTACAATCCTTTACAGCCTTATCACAAATTTCATTCCACCAAGGAGAAGGGGCTTTATGTCTATTTTTTGTGCTATATTTTAATTTGGGAAAACACTCCTCTTTTAGATTATTCAGAATATTACAAAATATGTTGTAAGATCCTACAGGATCATCCTTATCTATCTTAAAATTATAGAAAAGACTTTCCGAAAGAAAATAGTATTTTTCCCAGTTTGCTTTCTTATACATATATTTGTTTACATTTTTATTAATTTCATAAGAAATTGGAGATGTATTTATATTAGTAAATGTTGGGTAATGATAACTGCCTAGTGGATCCTCACCAACATACCAGTCACATATGGGTGCTAACTCTGGACTAACTAGAGTGACATCAATGGCAGATATGTTATCATTTGGCCTACGTACAGTAGTGGCACTACCAGCATTCAGAATACACAAATCTATATCATCTATCAAGTCATATAGATTTTTACCCCTTGTGTTAGTTATTGTGCATCCAAATGCCACATGATGTGCATTAAAATCACCTGATATTATATGGTTTAGGTAGACTGGTATATTATTACTATTATATTTTTTAATCTCGAAAGATTTATTTTATTTTTAGGTGGACAATATACACACAGAATAGTTAGAGGACCTATTTTTGTATCAACAGAAATGGCAATTGTTTGAATATCTTGTAAGTTTGGAGTTGAAAGTTGGACATATTTTATAGAACTTTTTATTAAAAAGGCTACACCACCGTGTTTATTTTCAGCATTTTTAAAAATAATATTGTATCCAGGCATAATAAAGTGTGATTGGGAATTTTTTAACCATGTTTCATTTAATAAACATATATCTATTTCATTTTCAAATAAAAGTGTTTGTAACAAAGGTTTTTTATTATTAATACTTTGTATATTATGTTGTACTAATTTTAATATATCCATTATTCAGATAAGTTTTTTATAAAAATTTCCTTAATATGAGATGTGGTCTTAATAGATTCAGAATTTCCTAATGCTACTAATGTTTTTACTATTGAGTTCATGAGTTTTGTATTATTTAAAATATCTGAAATATTAAAGTTGTCTATTTTTGATGGAGTATGAGCAAATTCTTTGTTTTTATTATTATTATCAAATTTTCCTGCGTATTTCTGAATGTTGATCTTAGGAAGAGCTGGAAAGTTAACATTATATTTATTAATAGTAGCCATTGCATAAGATTGTTTATTTTTCATTATTCTAGCTGACTTTATTGGACAATCTTTTGAAATAGCTAGATGATTTCCAGAGCAATTCATACATTTCAACGTTTCAGAATTACACTCTTTATAGGAGTGATTTTCAGAGCATTTAGAGCAAATTTGTTCACTACGGCATATTTTAGCTGAATGATTGAATTTAAAACATTGTAAAACCGGAGGAATATACATGTGTACTTTATATCTCCATCCGTCTAATAAAATATATTCAGGTAAAGAAGTACCCGAAAATGTAATAGATATGGTAGTCAATGGGTTTAAATTGTCTTTTTCACGTTTCATAAATCTTCGTATTCCTATAATATCTATCGCAGCATATTTTTTCAAAAAGTTCCTTATTACCTATTTCTTTAGGAATGTACCTAACAACTCCCACCCTTTCCACAGAGGATGCAGGTATATACGCTCTTAAATTATGATCTATCAAGCATTGGGCTTTTAGAAAGTCGTTGGCTAAAGCTGCTTGTTTAAATGATATTTTAATTTTATTGGAGTTAATTCTTGCTCGCTTATGAACTCCCTTGATATTTTTAAAATATTTTGATAAATTCAATGGATTCATATTCCCAAGTTTTATATCTTTATCCAGATGTTCAACATAAACTAAAAAATCTCCATTTGAACTATTATCTGGATATTGTCTAGTATATCCGTTCTTAATGAATATCATATACTTATCTACAGTTGGTGTCGACATTTTTCTTTTTTTGTTGGAAATGGACTTAACCACTCTCTCCTCTTCATCTCCGTCGCTTTCTCCTTGCATTAGTATTATTTAATAACTAAATTTACTATTAATAAACTATTTAAATAAATTTTATTTAGAGGACAATTTAAAAAAAGGCGCGTTTCTCTTCCCGCCAAAAGAGAATTCTACAAGACCAGACCAGACCAGAAATGGACCATCTCCTTTTTTTAAATCTATGGGTTAAAGTAATAACTAGCAACATTTATAGCGTCCTGTCATGTAATTTGACATTTGACAATTTAGTATTGACACAAAAGCTTATGCAGAAAGTTTGTAGATTCAATTTAATGTAATTTTGATTATCGACTTTCGTTTCTTCTCATTGTGAATATTAAACTATGAAGTGAGTTATTGTCTAGTGTTATAACCAGATAGCGATAATAATGGCGCAACGATTTCCGTCTGGCGGGCCGAGCCCCGCGCCACCGGCTGGGGCCATCCCTCCACAACAACGCTACCCAGGACCTGCCCCCCCACAAGGATCACCGATGCCTCCTAGACCATATGCTGGACCTAATTTTCCGGTAAGTAAGTAAATTATATGTTGGCTCACCCTCGACGTGCACTGCAGACTTGAAAGTACCGTTCCGATATCTCAAGCACTTATTCAGTTAACTACTTAAATATTTCAACAAACCTTTTAAAATATCTGGATCTGAGTCGTATACAAATAAACATATTATTTGTATTTTAATGTGGCAGACATTTGTACTGCTATTAATCTATATATATATATAGGAGCTGTTCTATAGATTGACTCAAGAAGACTAAAGAGTTGCTTAAACTCAATAGGAGCAACATTAGAACAGTTGTAGGAATATTGACGGGACACTGCCCACTCAATAGACACCTGTCAATAATGAAGCTAACAGAGGACCCTCTATGTCCGAAGTGCAAAGAGAAAGAAGAGACCAGTCTGCACTTCATAACGGAATGCCCAACATATGCATATGCAAGATGGGAGCTGTTTGGAGCGGACAAGCTTAAGAAGGAAGATTTAGCATATCTAACCATAAGGCAGCTAAGTAGTTTTTGTAGATCAACACGTAGGTTTGGGGGGGTGACACCGGAGGGGCAATTGATAACCCGTCCCCGCATCTAATCCCAGAGGCGAGCCTGGGGAATTGGGTGAAATGGTCCTGTTAATGAGGACTGATCACCCGTCTGGCCTCGCTGGTGTCCCCACCCTTAAATAATAAAAAATAATAAAAATAGATTGACTCATCACAATATCTCTGGAACTATAAGACCTAGAAACTTGAAATTTGGTAGGAATATTACTTTTGCCATGTAGAGGTCAGCTAAATACGGATTTTAAGAAATTCCTCCCCCTTTAACAGAATGAAGTCTGTGCGAGCAGCTAGTAAATAAATAGAAATTATTTATGACTTAATTTGCAAAATTTCATTTAACTGTACTTTATTAGATAACCGTCTGATGCACTGGTTAGCCTAAAATTTTAACAGTCTTTGAGAATGACAAGTGCTGAAATGATATTGCCCTGTGATACTTCTTTTGGTTCATTCCCCTTTGGTGTAAGTTTGACTTGTTTTTCCATAAATACAATTTATGTTCACTCTAATAGTAGAACAATTATAGAATTATTTTCATATTATTAAAAAAATCATTTGGTGCTAAAGTCGTCAGCCAAACTATATATTAATATGTTAAGTAAAAACTTTGTAGCCCTTTTTTGTTTAATATAAAAGTACATTAGATTAATTTGACATTTTTTTTTTATGTTAGTTGGATAGGCAAACAGGCAAACGTACCACCTGATGGTAAGTGGTCGACGTCATCCATGAACATAAACTAGTATACCTGGAACAATCCCAGGCAACTCATTTATGTGTTGCCTATCCTGAGACATAGGATTGTTAAGTCTCGGTGCCAGTAATTACACTGCCTGTCTTGCCCTTCTCTCCGAAATACAGCAAAGCTGTTTCACGGGAGAAACAAGCAAGCAAGATGGTGGTACCCATGCAGCCGGAAGCGCGGCATAGCGCTTCCCTGCACCAGTTATTTTAATTATATAATATAATAATATCAACTCTTATATGTCCCACTGCTGGGCCTCCTCCTTAAAATCTGGTGTGGAGGGTTTTGGGCCATAGTTCACCGATGCGCTGGCCAAATGATTGGCATCACAGGGGTCAGCTCTCACTCAAGAGGCCGAGCCCATACCCACTAGGCCATCGTCGCACACATAGTTATTTGAATTAACTTAATAAAATTAAAATCATAATTATATAAAATGTTACACACACAACGATACACACATATTTAAAGTTGAATAATGTCTAACAATAGGTATTATTATTATTTAAGGGTGGGGACACCAGCGAGGCCAGACAGGCGATCAGTCCTCATCAATGGGACCATTTCACCCAATTCCTCAGGCTCGCCTCTGGGATTAGATGCGGGGACGGGTTACCAATTGCCCCTCCGGTGTCACCCCTTCATACCTACGTGTTGATCTACAAAAACTACTTAGCTGACTTATAGTTAGATATGCTAAATCTTCCTTCTTCAGCTCGTCCGCTTCAAACAGTTCCCATCTTGCGTATGCAAATGCGAGGCATTCCGTTATGAAGTGCAGACTGGTTTCTTCTTTCTCTTTGCACGTAGGGCATAGAGGGTCCTCTGTTAGCTTCATTATTGACAGGTGTCTGTTGAGTGGGCAGTGTCCCGTCAATATTCCTACAACTGTTCTGATGTTGTTCCTATTCCGCCTTATTCCAAAACGAAGACTAAATATAGTACCGAGTTTAATACCAGCTTTAAACCATGGACTACTGGGTGAAATGGTCCCGCTGATGAGGACTGATCGCCCGTCTGGCCTCGCTGGTGTCCCCACCCTTAAATAATAATAAACCATGGACTAATATAAATGTTATTACAAAAACAAGTTTAACGCTAGTACCAGGACTATCTATGGTACTAAAGTTAGACCACCGTGACCCCTAGTTTAACTTCGGTACTAATCTCAAAACTTCAAATTATCAGATGTCTTATGCGTTGAATTTGCGTTTTTTCGTATTAATTGTATTGAAAGGTAATTAAATGAACTCGATGTAGACAACATTATTGAATTGGACTAACATTTAAAATAATTACTTTGACATCCTTATACAATTTAACATTCTATTTCTGTAATTTTGTTGTATTGTATTTTGTCATTGATAAACATACCTATTTTATATCATATTATGTAATAATTCTAATTAACCTTTTCTTGAGAAGTCCAATTATCACCCCTTTTTTCTTTTGTTGATTCATTTTACAGCATAAGTAATGTTCGTGGCACACAAATTCACAACAAAAAATATGATACTATTCTTATGAACAACGTACCGTCTATTTAGAATCAAAGAACAATAATGGCTGTACATATTGTAACTATTGGCAAGTGGTAACTCGACTTACATTGCAATATCTAAACAATAAACATTTCGAATAACATTAGAACTATGTGCGCTTTGTATTTCATTCCCTTATACTCTAGATATATAAACAACTTAACGGTGAAATATTACAATATTTGTGTGTAATAAACAAGAATTTAAATCACACTACCTCAAAGTACAAAGTAGTAAAGATATCAGATAGGTATTTTATATAACACAATAAACTTTATTATCAAATTATATTGTATTTTCCACATTATATTTAATTATAAATAAGCGAGTTTTGCATAAAAAGGAATGGTGTACCGAACTAATCAAATATTGAACGAATGAATGTATGATATGTTGCTCAATAATCTGTGCATACAATTCAACCAGGGACGATTTTTGGTACTAGTTAGACCTGGGTTGGTCCTCGATTTGTAATAAGAATTAATTTTAGTCCAAGGACTAACGTTAATTCCGTAACAAACCTGGACTTTTTAGTCTTGGTTTAATCCCGGTACTATATCAGTTTTTTGTAATAAAGCGGATTGAGTTTAAGCAACTCTTTAGTCTTCTTGCTGTCAAGCGTCGAGATGAAGAATTTCGACAGTTTGTAGTATCATAATTTAATGTTTTTAGGTATGTTCAAGCTGTATTTGAAGTTGAATGATTTTTTTTAATTGACATCTAATTTCGATCGCTTACATAAGATTTACATTACATACATGTATTGAAAAATGTTTTCTTTGTTGGGCTTTGTACAATTACAAAGCCCAACAAATATCAATATAATATGACAAATTTTAGTAAGTAGCTAACAAAACTTGTAAAGTCCATCCAAAAATAAAAGTCTTATAATGTAAACAATAATGGCGGAATGGGTAACCATTGACAATAAAAAAAAAAATACTCTTCTTGTCGGACTAGTGATACAGACCTGTTTTCTTGTAGGACATTGTTTCATTTGGGCAGAGAACATGCTAACTTATTATTATGTAATATTTTTGTCCTACAGTTAATAATGCGAAAAATAGTGTCGCGTTTGGTGGGGTGGTAGGACCCACGATGCGACCTGATTTAGATAGGGTTCGAAATAAAATGCTGTAGAGGTACCTTATTTTAAAGCTGAAATTTTTCTTCAGCTGACTCACGATGCGATAGCGTATTTGTACGGTAGGGAAGGACACTGGCCTGACTGGCGACTCCTGGCGAAGATGGCTGGACACGGGGAGATCTCCACCGGTATTCAATGCCGGTAATTCAGCTGTTGTTTCGGCCGGTAATCCAGACGGCTGTTGTGTTCTTCTTTGATTAAGATAGGTAGCCAGATTTAGTAAATTCCCAGCGGAATTAAAGCTGTGTTTAATTTTCGAGGATTAGCCTCGAGATGGCCGAGGGGCCATCGGCGGCGATGTCCCCCAGACTCCCGTTGACAAGTCCGGCAGTCAAAGACCACAGACTACATCCGATCCATCGTTCAAAAACCAACATCCCATTCACAGTTAAACGACAAATGACTTTATAATTAGTTAAGTTTTAATTTAGACATTTTGTTATTTTAGTTTAAAGATTAGATTAAATTATTAGATTTAGGATTATTAATTATAACAGGTAAATTGATTTTATTTAAGAGAGATATCTATTACAAAACAATTATCGGATTTCATAGCGACATCTATTGAACAAATTAGAAACACGACGTCTCGTCGTCACGACGACAGTCAAGGATAGATGGCGCTTATTTATTGCAAGTATTAAGTTTAAAACTTAATTATCACTACATTATTTAATTATCAGCTTAAATTTATGTTGCACGTTGCAAGCGCAACGTTACAATAGTCCTGTGGTATTAACAATTTTTTTAGTGTAGGACCGGGATAACGTACCGCGCAATTTGTAGGACTCATTTTTGATGACCTCAATATCGATACTTGAGGGGACTCTGATCAAACCATACATTTTGTAGGACAAATATTTTTTCGAATAATGAAGATAATTATCATCAGATTTAACAAAAAAATTAAGAGCAAAAAATCTTTTTTAAAACAAGCTTTTATTTAAACGCTCTAAAATTAAGAAAATATTTTTTTCCTTAAAAATTTTAACTATCATCTTATATCCTCATTATATACAATTATAATCATAAAAGCTTTAATTATGTAAATTGATCTGCTAAGTTTATTATATTTTCAATTTACATTTAAATAAAATCCTGATAGGTAATTAAACCTTACATCAAGTTTTTATAATTATATAAATTGTATATATAATGAGGTTATGTTGATAGTTAAAATTTTTAAGAAAATATATATATATGTATATATAAATAAATAAAAAAGTTTTTTGCTTTTTTATCGCTGGCTAGGTTTCTCAGTCTGTTCATCTCATTTAACGCATCATTGTTACAAGGTCGTATCTGTGGAGGTGGCGTCGGTCCTTTGCGGGACTGACTAGCCGTCGAGGTGCCCTGTTTGTTTTCTAGATCCGGGGCACCTCACCAAAGGCGGCATTGGGGGCACTCGCCGGGTTTTAGTGGGTAGAGCTGCGTCCATTTACCAGCTGTCGGGCGCAGCGAGGCCCACATACCCGCGTGGGGAGACCCACTCCCCCGCGGGATGCCTCAGAGCATTTCCCGGCGTTAAAGAAAAAAAAAAAAAGTCGTATGCTGGTTAATTTCGAACAGTCCATCTCTTGAATGAGGAGACCTTCTAATGTTTTTATCCTACTCAAGGCCATGTATGCTTTACCAGCAGCAAAGAGCTTTGAGCCTCACACAGTTCCGAGTTTCATTTTGGAGTGGTCCTTCTCCTAGACAGGCTGATGACGCCTATCTCGCCAAATTACACAAGTCAAACTTATTTCAGCTTGGAGCTCACTTTTCAATTTACTCTCAATGAGCCCTTTCATTTGATACCCATATTGCAGAAGTGCATTAAAAATAACTATTCCTCTATCTTGGATGATCCGCCATATTGGATTTAGAATTCCGTCACTTCATTTTTCGAGTTACTTTCAACCATCCCTTTCATTTGATATCCATATGTTATTTTAATGCATTTCGCATTAAAATAACTATTCCGCCATTTTGGATGGTCCGCCATATTGGATTTAGAATGATGTCACACGCTATATCGTGCATTGTCATCCAAACTAAACGTGTATACAAAATTTCAGCTCAATCGGTTGAAGATATCTACTTCAAAATTGAGTTCAAAGATTCCAACCGAACAAACATACTTACTTACATACATTGCAAGTTAAATAAAAGCTTTTAAAAACTAGTTCGTCATAAATTTAGAATCATCAAATCGACATACTTTATCCTTGCTAACTCTGTTAGCTACCACAATCGAGAATTTTCACACAGGAAACTGATGTGCGTCTCATCAAAATGAAGCTACCTACGGAAAATTAGCTTTATAGTAATCAAGTGCAAAAATGGACCCTGGAACCTGGACTATAACCCCAGTACAAATAAAATCTTTTCAAGTTATGACAGGCTACAGTATTTTGTCTCTTTGACTCGTTTGCAAAATGAAAGGGAGAAAACCTATTATAACGGCATTTTAACTATAACATGTTTATTTATCGTATTTTGTTGTTATAAGCCTTCATTTGGACACAATTATGATTGTTTGCTATTCATATAGTATTCTTTTGTTCTATTTTTGTGTCCGTTTGCTCGGTGGCAAAGGCCTCCAAAAGGTGGCAAAGAAGATTGGATCTTCTCCATTCTTGCCTTTCTGCGACCACTCTACTCCATGTTATTACGAATCCCCGCTACTTTCGTAATATCGTCATTCTTTGTTGTATACATTTCTTTCTTTTCCCATCCCTTGGGTTCTATTGTGTGACTAATTTGCTCCATTTGCTCCTCTGATCATGAGACCTGCTCATTTCCACTTTTGTCTTCCTACTTTCAAAGTTATGTCCTGGACCTTAGTCTTGCTTCTGATGCTTGCTTCCTTATTTTGTCTTTTCTTTTGATACCTGTCATACTCCTTTCCATGGCATGTTGGATCTACCTCGAGTGAGAAAAATCGAGAGAGAGAGAGTGAGGTAGAGCGTACGTTGTATCGCAAATCTAGGAAATTTAAAGCTTTAGGGGCGACTTGCAGAAAGGAGATAATAAGTCAAGTTTACTTAAATTCGATTTACCACTAAGCCGTCTTAAGTTTAAACTGATTTAAATTTCCCTCGCTTTGCCTATTTTTCTTGAAGATTTATCTAAAGTGACTCAATTGAGTCGTATGACTTTTCATTCGGTCTTTACGTTTCGTTATACACATTTTGCACTTAAGACTGGGAAATTATCTTATGATGGCCTCTTTGTGGCCGGTTTAATTTTGACATTTGTTTAAATCCAGATTTAACACAAAATTGACGCTGTGTAAGACAATAATGGAGGTTTAACGCTACACCGAGCTTTAGTTATATTGAATCTCGATTTAAGCAGCTTCTGCAAGCCGTCCTAAACCGGCAACATAAACTAGTTTACCTGGAATGAGCCCAGGCAACTCACACACACACACACAACAGTTAAGTATCGGTGCCAGTAATTACACTGTCTGTCTTGCCCTTCTCTCCGAAACACAGCAAAGCTGTTTCACGGGAGAAACAAGCGAGATGGTGGTACCCATGCAGCCGGGAGCGCGGCACAGCGCTTCCCTCCTACCGGTGCAGGGAAATACGTCCGTAAATATAAGTCATACAACTATACATGTTACAGCAGCGGAGCGGGTTCACGCCACCCCCATCGGGTGCGGGTGGCAGCGTGCGCGCGGCATACGGCGGCACACCGGCTGCGCCGCCCGCTCCCCCCGTACCTCCCGCTCCGTACCCGCCGCCGCGTGCGCCCGCCGCGCCGCCCGCCGTGCCCGCAAAGCGGCCTGGGGACGCGCGTGCGCCGCTGCCGCCGCAACACAAGCCCTCGCATTACGGCGGGTATGATATGGAAAACTTATTCGTGCGAAATATGTCAACGATAGATTTCAGATACTTTAGTAGTATCAGTAAGAGGTAGTACCATGCTGCTTTGGGCTGGCACGACCGTCTCACTTACACCGCCGGCGTTAAGTGACACCTATGCTGACGCGTTTCGTGTGGTTTGTGAGTTGCCGGTGGCCCATTGGGGGGGGGGGGATGTGTTGGGAAAAGGAGGGCAATGCATCAGCATAAATTTTGGTTGTGGGATGTCTATGGGCGTCGGTAGTCACCATAAAGTTCCTACTGCTCGGTTGCCTCCTTATGACATTATAAAAAGCTATAATAGTTATAGCTGAGATTCATAGATAGGTATGTCTGGTTCTAGGGATGCGTACGGTGGAGGTGGAGCGGGCGGCAAGCGTAAGAAGCGGCTGGCGGACAAGATCTTGCCCCAGAAGGTGCGCGACCTGGTGCCCGAGTCGCAGGCCTACATGGACCTGCTGGCCTTCGAGCGTAAGCTGGACGCCACCATCATGCGCAAACGACTCGACATACAGGAGGCGCTCAAGAGGCCCATGAAGCAGAAGCGCAAGCTCCGCATATTCATATCCAACACCTTTTACCCAGGTGAGAGTCAATACACCACACTCGCTTTCAACATACCTCTTTATGCTTTTTATTGCTGGCGCCTGCATCTTCGCCCGCGCTGAATTTGAAAAAGTATCTTATGTATTTCCTTGCCAGTGTGGCGGACCAATTAGTGCCACAATTCTGAATTGCCCTGTCCCGGTTCGCGGCCTCCTTCTGCAAAATAACACTTTCGCAGAAGTTGACCGCCGCCTGTCAGGCCTTATCACTCTCGAGCATGCAGCACACCATACTCGAGAGCGAAAGGGCAAGTACACACACAACAGTACACTCTTTACACACACTCAACACCGCCTCCGCCGTAGGTGGCAAAGACCTCGTTTCCGACCGTCGGCCCGTGATCGACAGGAAGGAAATTAGAAGCCCCGCGTTCACATCGATGCCCCGTCTCTTAGATGACGGGACGGGGGCCCCATAAGGGTCTCCAAACACACTAAAACTTAGAAAGGTTTGAGCCTCGTTGCCTCACCTTAGACAGATGAAGTTAGAACAGATCTCAGTCTACTAGCTAAGATCATTTCGTTAATAAAAAAAATTTAAACAAAAATTAAAACCGACTTCAAAGTTAAAAAAAAAAAAAAAAAAAAGTAATAAAATAATTTTCTTAATCTTTGTGCCTACAATTTATAATCAACTTGTTCTTATAATATACAATCTCAGACACCGACTTCAAAAGTAACAATAATGACGTGGTAAATGCAAAGATTGTATATTAGTAGAAGAACAAGTTGATTATAAATTGTAGGCACAAAGATTAAGAAAATGATTTTATTACTTTTTAGTTTTTTTTTTTTAACTTTGAAGTCGGTTTTAATTTTTGTTTAATTTTTTTTATTTCTTAATTTTTTGTGATTTCAAAATTCGATAACTGATTTTATTTGTCTGAAATATGGGTAGAACTATTAAACGCGTTGCTCAGTTTAGATAGCGCTGTATTAATGAGATGAACATAGAAAGGGTTTAAATCATTACATAACAAATGAAAAAAACCGAAATGGAATTGTGTAAAACTTTATATACATGTAATTGAAAGCAATCACGGCAGATTTGCTGCTATTCGTTAAATAATTCCATTATATATAGGTATAGAACATCACCAATATATAGTATAGAATGGATATTATGATGACCTTGAAAAACTATGAAGCGCTTCCAAGCCACAGTTGTTTTTTGTTCATTTAACAACGACAAGTAATAAAATTACATGATTTTGGCATAATATTATTTACCGTATGAAGTAAGCCCAATTAAAGCTATAAAGCATCGAGGATTCCCCTCGACTGTGTATGGGCTCCATCATCACACCTGTAATGGCGCTTATAACCCATATGGGTACAAAGTTCTCATCAATTTAAATTAATTGAGTCCAAACACAAGGTAGCTACTGCAAAATGTTGAGGAGTTCCCTTAACTGCCCTTTGTCTTCATCATAAGACCCCAAATGACAGTCACAACCCATCTAGGTGTAAAGTTCTCATAATTACAAATTAATCAAGCCCAAACACAAGGTTACTGATGTAAATAGTTGAGGAGTTCCCTCGATTGTCTTTCGGCTCCAGCATCAGATCGACTCCAGACCTTCATTAAATTGAAGTCCTTCAAAACACTTTATAAAAAAAATATCAAACGCACTAGTCGCCCCTACGTTTTTCGAAAGTTCCCCTCGATTTCTCTGGGATTCCATCATCAGATCCTGATTTCCTTATCATGGGACCATTTGGGAAGTATACCCTTTAGAACAAAAAAAGAATTTTTCAAATCGGTCCATCCATCTTCGAGTAATCAGGTAACATACATAAAAAAAAAAAAAAAAAAAGATTCCGACGAATTGATAACCTCCTTCTTTTTGAAGTCGGTAAAAAAAAAACCCTCCAAGCACAGCCACGAGATTTTGACCACAGCTTCAAAGCGGCCCATCTATCACACACCTCTAGGGTGTGCTGGGTCGAGTCTTCCACAGCACCGCACTCGTGGCAGGCTGGCTTCGCCCCCTCCTGGCAACCCGACACAGGTACCTACGCACCGAAACATCCGTGTTCGGTAAGCACCTGTGTTAAGCAGAAGGTAAGGGGTTTGTTCCGGCGACGCATCCACGCTGTCAGGACGGGACGCAGTGCCTCGGCCGTACGTTGGCCCAGTCGCCATACGGACCCCCCCACCTTCGCAACAGCCACTGTTGCCCCAACCTCCGCACACGTGCGAGCTCCTCCCAGGTGACTCACCGAATTCTGTGGTGCGGGACGACCTCTCTTGGAGGTGGTGTTGGTCCTTTGAGGGACCGACTAGCCGTCGAGGTGCCCTGTTTGCTCAATAGATCCGGGACACCTCATCAAAGGCGGCATTGGTGACACTCGCCGGGTTTTAGTGGGTAGAGCTGCGTCCATCTACCACATTTCGGGCGCAGCGAGTCCCACATACCTGCCTGGGGAGACCCACTCCCCCACGCGATGCATTAGAGCATTTCCCGGCGTAAAGAAAAGGGTAGAGAGGTAGGTACATCAATAATTCATATGACACAGGCTTCAAAAGTAACAACAATGAAAGTAAATGCAAAGATTGTACTTATATTAGTAGAATAACAAGTTGATTATAAGTTTTAGGCACAAAAATTAAAGAAACGCAATTATTTTATTACTTTTTAGGTTTTTGGAAGTCGGCTTTTTAATATTTTTATCAAAAAAAAATTATATTTCAAATCGTAGGGGAGACAATAAAGGTATTTAAGATGTGTGTGTCAGATTTTGTTAACTCTTATAAGCTTAAATTTCGCGGAAAATGTAGGAGCGGGTAACATATTGCTGTGACTGGTTTAAATAAAATGTCGTGTAACTTATGATCTGTACTTAATGTGTGTCGGTCACGTGTCGGTGGTGCGCAGGCCAGGGGGACGGCGCCGTGGCGTCGTGGGAGCTGCGCGTCGAGGGCCGCCTGCTGGACGACTCCAAAAACGACCCGCACAAGGTACGGCAACTATGTATATAGCGCTATTGTGACTTTTTTTCATATGTCGCAGATTTTAAACGCAAAAATGTGTTTGTTTACTTAAGAAAACTACATAGTATAAAACAAAGTCGCTTCCCGCTGTCTATAATTATTTCCCTATGTAGGCTTGGATCTTTAAAATTACGCAGCGGATTTTAATGTGGTTTTTTATGCGATGAGAAGGCAACCGAGCAGTCGGAGCCTTATGGTGACTACCGAAGCCCATATGATAGACATCTTAACAACCAACAACTTGAAAAAAATAAGCCGTCTGATATCTTTAAACGAAAACTAAGCCCTTTGAGATATAACAAAATAATGTATGGTGGAATTGTGTATCTTAAATAGCTCTACAGGAAATTTGGCGTTGGCATATCTCTTAAGGATGACATACCTACCTACTATGTATAATTACCATTTAAATACTGAAAAAATGGGCATTATAAAGCGGTAATTGGAAAGCGAACCAGGTGGGAAGACGATCTCCGTACAGTACAGATGCGAGTGTGAGGTATCGCTCGTCTTGGCGTTTTTTGAGAGAGGCCTATGTTCAGTGGTGGACGGATAGGGGCTGATGATGATGATGATGATGATGAATCGAAAAGCTATTTACACAAAATATATGGTCTTAACCCTTATCATTTTAAATAGGTTAGAATAGAATTAGTTCGAAAGTTTAGGTAGTGTATCAATCACAGATATTTGAAATAAGGAGATATGTTATTTTATTTAAAATGTGCGAGGACTCATGTCGTCACTTTTCCCCTTCCACATTTCGCAAGGCCGCGCGCACACATAGCTATACATAAATCATAACGTTCTAAAGAATAAAAAATCAACCTTATGTTATCTTACACAGCGCTCATCCTACACGCACTGTGGATACGGATCGCTCTGACTCTTTCTAAGCATTCAAATTTAAACCTTATTTTATCAACCAAAGGGCTCATTTTAGTAACAGGAACAACTCTCTCTCGTTCTTTCTTGAAAAGTGATGTACTATATCGGAAGGATGTCGATACTTTGATTTATTTTTGTATTTTTTAGACTATTATGGTCAGATATTATAAAAATAAAATGATCAGAAAATAATTTATTATAAATAAAAAATATGTTGCACGAAATAAAATGAAGTAAAATGTTTTATTTTGCTTACTTTTCATTGTCATAATTCTAAATATCGCGTCTTATCCGAATATCTCATAACTACACAGTAAAATGATAGAAATTAGTAAAAAAAACTATTTGTAGAACTATACGGTTGACAAATATTAAAATTTGGCTATAATTCATATATTATTTCATTAAACAAACATACAATAAAATAGCAATGTAAAAAGACGCCTAACTCATAATACACTAATCAGTTGAACATTTATAAAAAATACATAACATATTATAACTAAAATTAAACGAGTACATACACACAAAATGTATAATTAATTGCAATAGAAATAAGTCAATCGATAATCGACGTGTTGACGATAGCTTGAATCAGTTGCTATGTATGAGCATCACTGTCCCGACGACAAAAAACAGTATCGTTTACATTGCGTGTTCAGTCACTCCGCAACATACTAAGGTAGTGGTTAAAAAGCAATATATTTTGCGCTACAGATATTTGACGTATACTCGTTTTTTTAAGATTTTTAAGTAAAATATACTAACAATGTAATATTTAGATATGATAACAGATTCCATAACTTGTTAAATGTTTGATTTCACTTCTGTTCTTACAACAAACCACTGAACACGACGGAATTGGTATGTTTTCTCGTTTGCGGGCAACATCATACTGATGATGTGACCGGCAGCGCAATGCCGGTCATTTTTGAAATGTATGCCTGGTTTGGTCAAGCAGAATCTACGCGGACACACCTCCATACCACTTCTCTTGTTCTTATTATTTCTATGGTATCAATATATGGTGGAACTGGCAGGTGCCCGCGACTTCGTCTGTGAAGGATTATTTGGACAATTCACACAATCATTAAAAAATAATAAAATTGAAGTGAGAACCATAATTTTAAATTAACAGCATTTCATTAAATGCATAATATGAATGAAAGTATATAATAATTATGGTACTTGCATAAATAAGCGTCTAATTTCTGAAAATTTTTACGGGATTTTCACTGTCAGATAGCAGTTATAAAGAGTAACTGAGGTTATAAAAAAATAACGCGGGCGATGCTCCGGGAAACAGCTTATTCATTATAATTGAAAGAAAAGCAGCAACAAAAAAGTTTTAATGAAAATGTAACTCAACAAACCCCTTACACCTGACTTACACTGATAACAAACAGACTGACCCCCCAATAATAACCATGGGATATGCAGCTCAGGCGCTTCAATGAACATATGTATGCACTTCTTACTTATGTACGTCTTAAATTTGAGATTCGTTTGAGTATTTGGGGGTAAGTCCGTTATAATTGAAACCCTTCCTTTTGACTTGACAAAAAATAACTTGAGTTTTGTGTAACAAAAAATAATATATAATATAAATAATTTCAGGTAAAGCGCAAGTTCTCATCTTTCTTCAAGTCGCTGGTGATCGAGTTGGACAAGGAGTTGTACGGGCCCGACAACCACCTGGTGGAGTGGCACCGCACGCTCACGACGCAGGAGACGGACGGGTTCCAGGTGAAGCGGCCCGGCTACAAGAACGTGCGCTGCACCATCCTGCTGCTGCTGGACTACCAGCCGCTGCAGTTCAAGCTGGACCCGCGGCTGGCGCGCCTGCTGGGCGTGCACACGCAAGCGCGGCCCGTCATCGTCAACGCGCTGTGGCAGTATGTCAAGACCCACCGCCTGCAGGACCCGCACGAGCGCGAGTACGTGCTGTGCGACAAGTACCTGGAGCAGATCTTCGGCTGCGCGCGCATGAAGCTGGCCGAGGTGCCGGCGCGGCTGGGTGCGCTGCTGCACGCGCCCGACCCCATCGTCATCAACCACCTCATCACCGTGGAGCCGCCGCACGACGCCAAGCAGACCGCCTGCTACGACATCGACGTCGAGGTGACGCCACCTCTCCATCGCACCGCCGGCTCGGTATGACGCCGTGTCGATGGTCCTTGTTAATGTGCGTTCGTGCGTGTTTCAGGTCGACGATACTCTGAAGAACCAAATGAATAGTTTTCTTCTAAGCACGGCCAACCAGCAAGAGATACAAGGGCTGGACTCTAAAATACATGAAACGGTACGTATTAATTAGCCCCTTTAAAGCCGTTAATAAGTCAGTGGTCCTGAAAAAAATACAATTAGTGCAGTTAAAACATAGGGAGCTCTATAAAACTCCTAAACTAAAACGGTATAAATATATTATTAATTTGGACGACAAATAATAATATCGATCCAATGGTCTTATTGAAGGTGGACACGATCAACCAGCTGAAGACCAACCGCGAGTTCTTCCTGAGCTTCAGCAAGGATCCGCAGCAGTTCATACAGAAGTGGCTCGTCAGCCAGTCGCGGGACCTCAAGGTGAGTCGACCGGTCGTGTCGCGTCGGGCTCGCGCGTGACCGACCTGTCGCGGGGTACTGACGCGCGCCTCTGTCCGCAGACGATGGGCGGGGCGGGCGCGGGCGTGGGGTCAGGCGGCGCGGAGGAGGAGCGGCGCGCGGCGCTGTACGCGGGCGCGTGGGCGGGCGAGGGCACGGCGCGCTACCTGCACGCCCGCCTGGCCGCGCGTCGCCGCGACCTGGACGCCGCGCTGCACCCCGCACACCCCCCGCACGTGCAGCGCCTCTAGCGGCGCGCGCTCCACACCGGAACTATTTGTTGCAATTTCCGTTAAATAATAAGGTATATTAGTTTTGACGTTTATGGTAGCGCTGACCTTATAAGAACCTTTAACCTAATACATAAGTTTCAGTAAAAAACCACTGTTTTAATAATTTGTACCATAAACAAAAAAATAGTTTTACTATCGATTTTATATCTGTCAAGATTGTTTCTTAGAATATAATCTAAATATGATAAATAAATGAATTAAATCCACAAAAAACATATTTTTATTTATTCACTCGGAAGACTGACGTAGATAATTGGAATAAGTTATTCCCAACTATTGAATGACATAGATTTGCGTCAACACTTTGTTGTTGACAATAATTACTGACAACTCCAGAGTTGTCAGTTTGTCAGATTGTAACGATCTGCAAGGTGTCAATGTAACAATATCAATATACTTATTTATTATTATTAAACATTACCATTAAAACTGCCTACATCTCACAATCGTTCTGAGGATGCTCGGAAGGCAAAAAGTAAAATATATCGGCTACTTTTATAAGTTACATAAATGGGTTTTAAAAAAATATTTAAACTTTGTACAGTTTTTCACTATAATTTAAAAAATAATGTCCATACCCACAGACACTTATAGTATAATACTAGCTGTTGCCCGCAGCTTCGCCCGCGTTAACTTAGATGTACAGCCGTACATGGATTGATGATGATTATTTATCTATGGACGGGCGTAGGACTTTATTTTATAATATGAAGTGATTAATACCGTATTTTTGTAAATAGCTTTTACATTACCGCTTTAAGATTGCCAATTTTTAAAGTATTAAAATGGATATAGGTAGTATGTTTTTAACATAATATATTATGCCATCGCGGACTTTTCAGTAGGCATATTTAGGATACACAATTCTACCAAATTACATTGATACAATAATAATTATTATCCTAAATTTCGGAACCGGGGCTCGGCCCGGTTCGGGCGCGAGGCGCGGCATCACGGAGCGCCCGGCTCGCGCGGCTCTGTCGAAATCACCGTGTCGCATTATTTTGATTTTGCTATATCTTCTAAGATATGCATTTCATTTGCATGGTGTAAACGGGAAAAACATACTTCATGAAATGCTCAAGCTAAGTTACATATTTAAAATGACAAGGAATAATACCACATTTGTGTAAATATTTGTGTGTGTGTACTAAATAGCTTTCTAACTACCGTTTTATAATTGCCCATTTTTTAAGTATTAAAATGGATATAGTATGTTATCCTTAAGAGATACACATATGCCATCGCGGACTTTTTTGTAGATCTTTCTAAGGTGTATTATTGTAGTACATAATTTTGATCTATCTGTTAGTGTTCATCCAGTGTTTGCAATGTAAGTGCAAAAAATGTGTTTATTTACGACATCACATTAGGAACCTCAAAAATAACAGTATTTCTCCACTGTTTAATGGATGTTATTATACATATAAACCTTCCTCTTGAATCACTCTATCTATTAAAGAAAACCGCATCAAAATCCGTTGCGTAGTTTTAAAGATTTAAGCATACAAAGGGACATAGGGACAGAGAAAGCGACTTTGTTTTATACTATGTAGTGATATACTATAAACTAGTGGATCTCTATGTCATGTGCATGTGTATTCACCTTAAATCATCTACCATATAACCGGAATAGAACGGTAATGTGTTTTATATGAAAACAAATGCGCCAAAGTTGTGCTGCGACGCTGCGCCGGTTCTGCGCTCTGATTGGCCGACTGATTATGTCAAAATGACACTAAAGTAAGGTTACGGACTGCAGTACAGTTCAGTCGAACAAAGTGAACGCGAAATCTAGTATGTTTGTGTTTGTCATCCATGTGTTTTTCATCCACCGTACAATACGTACGCCGTACAATACCATACAATAGGTAGATACGCGTCTCTTTAAACAATGATTGAAGTGACGTGTTATCATTAAATTATGATGTTTGTGTGAAGCCCGTATCAGGTGCGCCGTGCGCTAGAACAAACAGCGCCGACGTCGCAGGCCTTGACGAGTCGCTCGCGCGGATGTAACTCGCCTCCGGGTGCGGAGAGCGGCGAGAACAAACTAACACGCGCAATTCGCACGATAACGTCTAATGTGTATAATGAAGCCCATATGCAGCTACGGCTTAGATCACGACTAGACCGGATATTCCGAGACCTGCCACCGCCGCTGCCGCGCGCACCAAGTGTCAGGTCACCACAGACGAGACCATTGTACAGTCGAGGCGACGAGCGCGGGCGGGAGTCACCGATGGGTGCCGCCGACGAGCCTCACCGCGTAGTGATAAGTCGTAAGTCATTCTGCCTTTATCTATCGCAGTCATCTAATCATAAAATATAAACTATCGTCATTTACATCAGATGTATCATTCTCGTCATGTTTAAGATGAAACAACTTCTATGTGATTATTATAAACATTACAACTTCTATATGACGAGCGGCTGGCCGAGTGGTCAGGCTAATGGACACTAGCAACAGTCGCGGGTTCGAATCCCGCCAAGATTAAAATAATTTGTATGATGAATAATACCTATAGACGAATATATTATGTAGTTATATCATCATCATCATCATATCAGCCTCTACTCGTCCACCGCTGAACTTAGGTCTCCCTCAATGAACGCCAAGACGGCCGATCCCTTGCCACTCGCGAGGTGATTATTTATTTATTAAATCCACCATAAAACACATAGCCCCGTCATTTGTATTTCCTTGTTTTGTCTCAAAACAACATCTCCAGTCAGCTCGTACAAGCGTCGAACCGTGCAGTTACAAATTACAATACAAGCGAGTTTCCCCAACGTTCAGGCACGAAACTAAGTGCCGTATGTGGCGTGTGATGTTACACAACTATAAATTTGCTCCGGTTGTTGCAGATCTGTTATCGTTAAATACATAAATACATAGATAATATTTTATTTGCCGTCATTAACTGAACCCCACTGTTCAGTTAATGTCAGTCGCGTGTATTCCTTCGCAGTAAAACAGTCGGTATCTGAGATAGCAGTCTAGAACTGTTGGCGATAGTATAATAGCGACCATGGCATCACCGGCGTACCACAAAGCTAGCTCCGACGACCCCGACGAAGGTAACTTTGTTTCTGTTTCTAGTTACGGGCCTGAGCGTTATGAAGTTTGGTATAGTTGCCCAGAAGAAGTTTTTTGTCATCAGGGGGCAAACGAGCAGTCGGAGCCTCACGGCGCCGACGCCCATACACATCGCCGCCCTCCTTTTCGCTATCCCCCCAATGGGCCACCGGAAACTTACAAGCCGCACGAAACGCGACAGCATAGCTGTCATTTGACGCCGCTGTTATCTGAGCGAGAGGTACCACCCCGGTCGTGCCGTGACTGATATAATATGCTGACGTGGATATGATATGATATAATATGCTCAGATGTTCTCACGATCGTTTTGAATTAGCGAATTATTTTTTAAACTGGAAAATACATCTATGATCGTGAAGAAATTAACGGAGACGTTTAAACACAATATTCAGATTTGAGTCGGATAGGCATAGTGTAGGGAAGACTCAACATTGATGCGGGTGGGGGGTGGGTTCAGGGAATCATGGATGTCGTTAAAATTTGTAACATTTATCATTACCGTGGTGCCCCATTGGAGACATTCACCTAAATAATCCTTATCCTTACTTCCTTACTAATATTATAAATGCGAAAGTAACTCTGTCTGTCTGTCTGTCTGTCTGTGTCTTCTTCACGCCTAAACCACTGAACAGATTTGGATGAAATTTGGCACAAAGATAGTTTGAAACCTGATAAAGGACATATGATAGTTTTTATCCCGGATATCCCACGGGAACGGGATTTATGCGGGTAAAGCCCGGAACTGTCTGTCTTCTGAACCACGAAACAGATTTGGGTGAAATTTGATATGAAGATACTTTGGAACTTAACGTAGAACTTAACGTTAGGACGATAACGGGATAACGGGAGTTATGCAGCTAAAACGCCGGAACTGTGTATTTGTTAAACCACTGAACCGATTTGAGTGAAATTTGATATGGAGATAGTTTCAGACCCAAGGTAAGATATAAGATGTATAGGTAAGTGTAGGTGTGTGTGTAGTAAGTGAAGTTTTTAGATGTCTCAATAGATGGCGTTCACACAATATATATAACGCCATCTATATAGATCACGCTATCTATTACAAAGATGCGTATCCTTATAAGGATTGCACCTTTGTATTTCACGCGTTTTTAATGAATACTGTTTCCATATATTAATAATTTATCCAAAATGATTTATCAATAGAATTCATGATATTATAAAAAAGGAATACTTATCTTTATATATAAAAATCAATGCCAATTTTCGTTGTAATTTTATAACTCAAGAACGGGCTCACCAATCCAAACCAAATGTTTAGGTTTTGTTCGGACTATTTAGTAGATGGTTTATGTGAAGTTTGCATAAAATCGGTCAAGCGGTTCTTCATTTATCACAGATCTAGATCTATATAAATAAAACAAAGTCTGGTTTGTTCGAACACTTATAACTCGAGAACGGCTGGATCGATTTTCATGGTTTTTAATTTATTGTGTTTGTCTCCGTCCAGAATAGCAGAATAACTATAAAAAATATTGGAAAATGGACTAGAAAATAAAAGAAAAGAAAAAACATTTTTCCATACAAAATCTTCACGATTTTCCTAACTGTCAAACATTTAATATTTATCCCATCGATACGGTAAGTTCTCCTCTCAAATTAAAGAACGTATTTAAATAAAGGTTTCGAATCGACAACATATATCCACAATATTCGGATAATGGCGTACCTAGTTTAGATTTAAAAAATATAAATAATGAAAAATAATTGACATAATATACAATATCTGTCAAATTTTTATGCGTGTGTCACGGAGCTTAAATAGAAAGGAGAGCGATCGACATAGGCGTTATCTTTATATATGAAAATCAATGCCACTTTTCGTTGTAATTTTATAACTCAAGAACGGGCTCACCAATCCAAACCAAATTTTTAGGCTTTGTTCGGACTATTTAGTAGATGGTTTATGTGAAGTTTGCACAAAATCGGTCGAGCGGTTCTTCGTTTATCACAGATCTAGATCTATATAAATAAAACAAAGTCTGGTTTGTTTGAACTCTTGTAACTCGAGAACGGCTGGACCGATTTTCATGGTTTTTAATTTATTGTGTTTGTCTCCGTCAGAATAACTATAAAAAATATTGGAAAATGGACTAGAAAATAAAATAAAAGAAAAAACATTTTTCCATACAAAATCTTCACGATTTTCCTAACTGTCAAACATTTAATATTTATCCCATCGATACGGTAAGTTCTCCTCTCAAATTAAAGAACGTATTTAAATAAAGGTTTCGAATCGACAACATATATCCACAATATTCGGATAATGGCGTACCTAGTTTAGATTTAAAAAATGTAAATAATGAAAAATAATTGACATAATATACAATATCTGTCAAATTTTTATGCGTGTGTCACGGAGCTTAAATAGAAAGGAGAGTGATCGACATAGGCGTTATCTTTATATATAAAAATCAATGCCACTTTTCGTTGTAATTTTATAACTCAAGAACGGGCTCACCAATCCAAACCAAATTTTTAGGCTTTGTTCGGACTATTTAGTAGATGGTTTATGTGAAGTTTGCACAAAATCGGTCGAGCGGTTCTTCGTTTATCACAGATCTAGATCTATATAAATAAAACAAAGTCTGGTTTGTTTGAACTCTTGTAACTCGAGAACGGCTGGACCGATTTTCATGGTTTTTAATTTATTGTGTTTGTCTCCGTCCAGAATAGCAGAATAACTATAAAAAATATTGGAAAATGGACTAGAAAATAAAATAAAAGAAAAAACATTTTTCCATACAAAATCTTCACGATTTTCCTAACTGTCAAACATTTAATATT
Organism: Helleia helle; assembly: GCA_963853865.1. Classification (NCBI taxonomy): domain Eukaryota; kingdom Metazoa; phylum Arthropoda; class Insecta; order Lepidoptera; family Lycaenidae; genus Helleia; species Helleia helle. The sequence continues at coordinate 22,847,817 of OY971424.1, forward strand.
TATCCCATCGATACGGTAAGTTCTCCTCTCAAATTAAAGAACGTATTTAAATAAAGGTTTCGAATCGACAACATATATCCACAATATTCGGATAATGGCGTACCTAGTTTAGATTTAAAAAATGTAAATAATGAAAAATAATTGACATAATATACAATATCTGTCAAATTTTTATGCGTGTGTCACGGAGCTTAAATAGAAAGGAGAGCGATCGACATAGGCGTTATCTTTATATATAAAAATCAATGCCACTTTTCGTTGTAATTTTATAACTCAAGAACGGGCTCACCAATCCAAACCAAATGTTTAGGCTTTGTTCGGACTATTTAGTAGATGGTTTATATGAAGTTTGCACAAAATCGGTCGAGCGGTTCTTCGTTTATCACAGATCTAGATCTTTATAAATAAAACAAAGTCTGGTTTGTTTGAACTCTTGTAACTCGAGAACGGCTGGACCGATTTTCATGGTTTTTAATTTATTGTGTTCGTCTCCGTCAGAATAACTATAAAAAATATTGGAAAATGGACTAGAAAATAAAATAAAAGAAAAAACATTTTTCCATACAAAATCTTCACGATTTTCCTAACTGTTAAACATTTAATATTTATCCCATCGATACGGTAAGTTCTCCTCTCAAATTAAAGAACGTATTTAAATAAAGGTTTCGAATCGACAACATATATCCACAATATTCGGATAATTGCGTACCTAGTTTAGATTTAAAAAATGTAAATAATGAAAAATAATTGACATAATATACAATATCTGTCAAATTTTTATACGTGTGTCACGGAGCTTAAATAGAAAGGAGAGCGATCGACATAGGCGTTATCTTTATGTATAAAAATCAATGCCACTTTTCGTTGTAATTTTATAACTCAAGAACGGGCTCACCATTCCAAACCAAATGTTTAGGGTTTGTTCGGACTATTTAGTAGATGGTTTATGTGAAGTTTGCATAAAATCGGTCGAGCGGTTCTTCATTTATCACAGATCTAGATCTATATAATTAAAACAAAGTCTGGTTTGTTTGAACTCTTGTAACTCGAGAACGGCTGGACCGATTTTCATGGTTTTTAATTTATTGTGTTTGTCTCCGTCAGAATAACTATAAAAAATATTGGAAAATGGACTAGAAAATAAAATAAAAGAAAAAACATTTTTCCATACAAAATCTTCACGATTTTCCTAACTGTTAAACATTTAATATTTATCCCATCGATACGGTAAGTTCTCCTCTCAAATTAAAGAACGTATTTAAATAAAGGTTTCGAATCGACAACATATATCCACAATATTCGGATAATTGCGTACCTAGTTTAGATTTAAAAAATGTAAATAATGAAAAATAATTGACATAATATACAATATCTGTCAAATTTTTATGCGTGTGTCACGGAGCTTAAATAGAAAGGAGAGCGATCGACATAGGCGTTATCTTTATATATAAAAATCAATGCCACTTTTCGTTGTAATTTTATAACTCAAGAACGGGCTCACCAATCCAAACCAAATGTTTAGGCTTTGTTCGGACTATTTAGTAGATGGTTTATGTGAAGTTTGCATAAAATCGGTCGAGCGGTTCTTCATTTATCACAGATCTAGATCTATATAATTAAAACAAAGTCTGGTTTGTTTGAACTCTTGTAACTCGAGAACGGCTGGATCGATTTTCATGGTTTTTAATTTATTGTGTTTGTCTCCGTCCAGAATAGTAGAATAACAATAAAAAATATTGGAAAATGGACTAAAAAATAAAATAAAAGAAACAACATTTTTCCATACAAAATCTTCACGATTTTCCTAACTGTCAAACATTTAATATTAATTATCCCATCGATACGGTAAGTTCTCCTCTCAAATTAAAGAACGTATTTAAATAAAGGTTTCGAATCGACAACATAATATATCCACAATATTCGGATAATTGCGTACCTAGTTTAGATTTAAAAAATGTAAATAATAAAAAATAATTGACATAATATACAATATCTGTCAAATTTTTATGCGTGTGTCACGGAGCTTAAATAGAAAGGAGAGCGATCGACGTAGGCGTTATCTTTATATATAAAAATCAATGCCACTTTTCGTTGTAATTTTATAACTCAAGAACGGGCTCACCAATCCAAACCAAATGTTTAGGGTTTTTTTCGGACTATTTAGTAGATGGTTTATGTGAAGTTTGCATAAAATCGGTCGCGCGGTTCTTCATTTATCACAGATCTAGATCTATATAATTAAAACAAAGTCTGGTTTGTTTGAACTCTTGTAACTCGAGAACGGCTGGACCGATTTTCATGGTTTTTAATTTATTGTGTTTGTCTCCGTCAGAATAACTATAAAAAATATTGGAAAATGGACTAGAAAATAAAATAAAAGAAAAAACATTTTTCCATACAAAATCTTCACGATTTTCCTAACTGTTAAACATTTAATATTTATCTCATCGATACGGTAAGTTCTCCTCTCAAATTAAAGAACGTATTTAAATAAAGGTTTCGAATCGACAACATAATATATCCACAATATTCGGATAATTGCGTACCTAGTTTAGATTTAAAAAATGTAAATAATGAAAAATAATTGACATAATATACAATATCTGTCAAATTTTTATACGTGTGTCACGGAGCTTAAATAGAAAGGAGAGCGATCGACATAGGCGTTATCTTTATGTATAAAAATCAATGCCACTTTTCGTTGTAATTTTATAACTCAAGAACGGGCTCACCATTCCAAACCAAATGTTTAGGGTTTGTTCGGACTATTTAGTAGATGGTTTATGTGAAGTTTGCATAAAATCGGTCGAGCGGTTCTTCATTTATCACAGATCTAGATCTATATAAATAAAACAAAGTCTGGTTTGTTCGAACACTTATAACTCGAGAACGGCTGGATCGATTTTCATGGTTTTTAATTTATTGTGTTTGTCTCCGTCCAGAATAGCAGAATAACTATAAAAAATATTGGAAAATGGACTAGAAAATAAAAGAAAAGAAAAAACATTTTTCCATACAAAATCTTCACGATTTTCCTAACTGTCAAACATTTAATATTTATCCCATCGATACGGTAAGTTCTCCTCTCAAATTAAAGAACGTATTTAAATAAAGGTTTCGAATCGACAACATAATATATCCACAATATTCGGATAATTGCGTACCTAGTTTAGATTTAAAAAATGTAAATAATGAAAAATAATTGACATAATATACAATATCTGTCAAATTTTTATACGTGTGTCACGGAGCTTAAATAGAAAGGAGAGCGATCGACATAGGCGTTATCTTTATGTATAAAAATCAATGCCACTTTTCGTTGTAATTTTATAACTCAAGAACGGGCTCACCATTCCAAACCAAATGTTTAGGGTTTGTTCGGACTATTTAGTAGATGGTTTATGTGAAGTTTGCATAAAATCGGTCGAGCGGTTCTTCATTTATCACAGATCTAGATCTATATAATTAAAACAAAGTCTGGTTTGTTTGAACTCTTGTAACTCGAGAACGGCTGGACCGATTTTCATGGTTTTTAATTTATTGTGTTTGTCTCCGTCAGAATAACTATAAAAAATATTGGAAAATGGACTAGAAAATAAAATAAAAGAAAAAACATTTTTCCATACAAAATCTTCACGATTTTCCTAACTGTTAAACATTTAATATTTATCTCATCGATACGGTAAGTTCTCCTCTCAAATTAAAGAACGTATTTAAATAAAGGTTTCGAATCGACAACATAATATATCCACAATATTCGGATAATTGCGTACCTAGTTTAGATTTAAAAAATGTAAATAATGAAAAATAATTGACATAATATACAATATCTGTCAAATTTTTATACGTGTGTCACGGAGCTTAAATAGAAAGGAGAGCGATCGACATAGGCGTTATCTTTATGTATAAAAATCAATGCCACTTTTCGTTGTAATTTTATAACTCAAGAACGGGCTCACCATTCCAAACCAAATGTTTAGGGTTTGTTCGGACTATTTAGTAGATGGTTTATGTGAAGTTTGCATAAAATCGGTCGAGCGGTTCTTCATTTATCACAGATCTAGATCTATATAAATAAAACAAAGTCTGGTTTGTTCGAACACTTATAACTCGAGAACGGCTGGATCGATTTTCATGGTTTTTGATTTATTGTGTTTGTCTCCGTCCAGAATAGCAGAATAACTATAAAAAATATTGGAAAATGGACTAGAAAATAAAAGAAAAGAAAAAACATTTTTCCATACAAAATCTTCACGATTTTCCTAACTGTCAAACATTTAATATTTATCCCATCGATACGGTAAGTTCTCCTCTCAAATTAAAGAACGTATTTAAATTAAGGTTTCGAATCGACAACATATATCCACAATATTCGGATAATGGCGTAGTTTAGATTTAAAAAATGTAAATAATGAAAATATTGTATATATTTATTGTATATCTATGTATGTATTGACTTCTTATTCTATTTTATATTATAATGTAACGCAATTCTTTATTGAGCTATCAATCTTGATAATATTTTAAGTAGTTAACTGGTATTTTTCTAGCTCTGCACTGCATTTCCTCCGTCTTTCCTTTCTTTCAATCCGGATGTGACTGAAAATCGGTGTTGGTGTCCTCCAACATATGCCGAGTTACATCCCTTCAGTGCTCCTTACATTGCACTGCTTTGCAGATGATAACACCGTTGTTTTTATATTTTTGGTTTGTATCTGATGTGTCTGTTTTTTATTTTACTTATTTTGTATTAGATTTTCATGTATAGATCATTATTACTATGTAAATTTTTGTGTTTGATACGTCCTATCTGTACTGCAGTGACGTGTACTGAGCATCGAATAAAGCTTTTCTAATTCTATTCTATTTCTAAAAATAATATTGACATAATATACAATATCTGTCAAATTTTTATGCGTTTGTCACGGAGCTTAAATAGAAAGGAGAGCGATCGACATAGGCGTTATAGACTACAAGCACATGTCAAAAATGGATGGGTCATATGAACCACCAGGTGACATATATAGGAAGTTATAAGAGCGTAAAATAATAAGATTCAGCACTATGCCGTCACTTGTAAGCTGTCCAACTGAGTGCTGGTGAGAATTCAAAAGTGCAGGTAGAGTGAGTACATTTTGGTCATATATTTTTGTACGGCATTTTTACCATCGATAGATCCCTGAAAAATAATAAGAAAGCGCGCAGTGCCGTCAAAAAATGGTGCGCCACAAAGTCTGTATTTTTTTTTGATTTTCTAAAAATTTCCAGGGTAAATTTGGTCATTTCATTCTGTACGGACACAGTTTCATATTGTTTCAATACAGCTTCTGATCCATTATTCCGCAACGCCGTACAAAAATCATGTGACAAGGGAAAAAATCGAGGGTTGCCACCCCATCTCTTTCCGTGGTCCGGGGGGTGATTTGAAAAAGTACGGATTCGGTTCCAAAACATCTAGTACTCAAAAGTACTATTAAAAATAATGCCGTTAAAAAAATATTGTACATTCGAATGTACAATACAATTTTTATATTAATAATTATCTTAATTTCATGGTATACTTGATTTATAAAGCTGTAAAATCATTGCTTGTTTCTCCCGTGAAGCGGCTTTGCTGTGTTTCGGAGAGAAGGGCAAGACAGGCAGTGTAATTACTGGCACCGAGACTTAACATCTTATGTCTCAGGATAGGCAACACATAGATGAGTTGCCTGGGCTCGTTCCAGGTAAACTAGTTTATGTTCATGGGCGACGTCGACCACTTACCATCAGGTGGCACGTTTGCCAGCTTGCCTATCCAACTATCATAAAAAAAAAAAAAAAAAATTGACTCTGTACGGCAACTTTTTTGTAACATGATATTGTAAAATACAATTGTAATATAGTATTGCCGTTCAAAAGAAACTGTTCTAAAAAAAATTATAGAGAAATACAAAAACTGAATTTTTTAAAATTATTGCAAAAGTTTAAAATATATTCATAGATTAATAAAATAAAGTTTCTACATTGTTCCTTTGTTTCAAATAGTATTAAGATAAATAAATTAGGAAAAAATGATGCCGTACATTTCAATGCAGACCATATCTTTTAGGCTGGTGAAAATGACGCTACCATTTTAAGGGTGTAGTACTTTATGGCCATCTGATACTGTACAGTATTAACATATTTTAGAAGAGAACAATTGATAATATGATAAAATCATTATGACGTCTAACTGAAGTGAAAGGGTGTGTATATAATATCCAAGAATTGAAACTGTAAATCCCAGTATCCCAGTAGTTTTGTATACTTTTTGTTTTAATATATACTTCAAACATTATTGATAGATGTATATAATAATTTGTTTCATTGTAATGATGTGAATAAATAAAAGACTATTTTTTAGAAAAAATCGATATATTTAAAGATGATAAAACAAAATAAGGTTTTCATTTAAATTATTCAGTATCGGAATCAGTCGCTGAGTTGCTATCGGAATCAAGGTCTTCATCAACGTCCGAATTATCTTTTCTATCATTTTCTGAAACATGAATAAGTTTTTGTCAAAAGCAAAGTCTTACGTACAGATTAAAGATGTAAAGATTTATTTATTTACCTATGACGTCATCAATTTCTTCGCCTGATTCCTCATCTGGTTCCGTTATGTCACTGACTTTTTGGGGGCCGACCGTCGTTTAAAATCCATCCATAGCTTATTGTTAACAACGTTATAACCCAAGACTACTTAGCACACAGTACAGTATAGGCAGGTGTAGATATATGCCTACAAATGCCAAACGTCGTAACATAACGTCGCTCCGTAAGCGATATATATGTAAATTAGGGCTCACACTAATCCGATGAAGCATTAGGGCCTTCGGGCCATTAGCATAGATCCCTCTGAAAAAAATATTATATTTATTTAATATTTTTATTATTTTTTTATCAATATGAACTTTCAGATTTGTACGGCATTAACTTTTTATAAATTATTGCATTAAGTACAAATAAACTATCTAAATGCCGTATAAAAAAATATCGTCATGAATTTCACCTTACATTTTGTTATATGGATTTTTCTTACATTTCGTTCTATGGATTATTCCTTGAGTTTTTTCCCCTACAAACCTTTGGACCAACGAAAATGTACGGCATGTAAAAAAATATTATCTATGCATAAAATACTTTCAAAATAAATTAATTTTATGTTCAAATCACCCTCCGGACCACGGAAAGAGAAGGGGTTGCAACCTTCGATTTTTCCCCTTGTCACATGATTTTTGTACGGCGTCGCGGAATAATGGATCAGAAGCTGTATTGAAACAGTATGAAACTGATGCCGTACAGAATGAAATGACCAAATTTACCCTGGAAATTGTTAGAAAATCAAAAAAAATTACCGACTTTGTGGCGCACCATTTTTTGACGGCACTGCGCGCTTTCTTATTATTTTTCAGGGATCTATCGATGGTAAAAATGCCGTACAAAAATATATGACCAAAATGTACTCACTCTACCTGCACTTTTGAATTCTCACCAGCACTCAGTTGGACAGCTTACAAGTGACGGCATAGTGCTGAATCTTATTATTTACGCTCTTATAACGTCCTATATACGTCACCTGGTGGTTCATATGACCCATCCATTTTTTGACATGGGCTTGTAGTCTATAATCTTCCTATCGACAAATTGAGTAGAAATAGCCGGTGGGCTAAGAGTTCTGGAGGGGAGGCCCCCTTCGTGTAGACGGTATATAGACTTTAAGGCTTTACGCCTCATCACACGTTTATATATTTTTTAAAGTTAATATACAATAAGAGGTAGTGGCATGCTTCTTTGCAGCCGAATTGGGCCGGCGCGACCGAGGTGGTACATCTCGCTCACATAACACCGGCGTCAGGTGACAGCTATGCTGTTGCGTTTCGTGCGGTTTGTGATGATAGAGAAGGAGGGAAACGCATCCGCATTACATTTGGTTGTGCGGATATCTTTGGGCGTTAGCAGTCACCGTAAGGCTTCGACTGCTCAGTTGCCTCCTTATGACATTAAAAAAAACTATACAAATGAATAAAGATCCTACAACGTACCTACGTACGAAAACTGTTTACAGTAGAATTAGGGAATTGTCGTAGCAAATATATAATTTGTTATTGACGTTATTACGATATAATGGAAATGTTTCTGTGTTCGCAAGGCGGATTTGAAGTGCGTCCGACCGTGTGTGCGAGCAGAGGCGCGCGCGGGGCGGGGCCCCCAGCTGGGGTGGGCCCGGGGGCGGGACTGTGGCGCGTGTGCGTGGCGGAGGGTGTAGGCGCAGCGCTGCTAGTTCTGCTGGTGTGCCTGCCTTGCGCGCCCGCCCCGCCGCTGCAGCGCGCGCTGGCCGCCGGCGCCGCCGTGGCGCTGCTGGTGCAGAGCCTGGACCACGTGTCTGGCGCGCAGCTGAACCCCACCGTGACGCTGGCGGCGGCACTGGCGCGACACGTGTCCCCCGCGCGCGCCCTCGCCGAGATGTGCTCGCAGGTGGCCGGCGCCGCGCTGGGGGCGGGCGCGCTGCGCGTGCTGTCGGCCGCCTCGCTGCCGCTGTGCGTCACGTGCCCCGCACCCGACGTCTCGGACTGGCGGGTAGGTCATCACACACTCAATGAAAATGGAAGTTGCCGTTGCCGTAATATAGTCATATTTGAAATGCTGGCAACGCATTTACAACTCCTCTGGTGTGGCGGGTCTCTATGAGTGTCGGTGATCACTTACCATCGGGTGAGCGGACTGCCCGTTGGTCTTCTCTTCCTATATAAAATCTCTCCTTGCTACAAAAATAGCTACTTCGTAGAACTTCCCATAAGTTGAAGTGCCAGGCGGGCGAATGACGATGGGTTTCCCGCTTGGAGTTAGATCAGATAGGACTTCTTCTGTGACGTGCATTGTCTTGAATCCCTGAAAACCCTCCCGAGACTCGACACTTGTAACAGTACACTGCGGGCGGCAGGCGCTGGCGATCGAGGCGGTGGCGGGCGGCTGCCTGGCGCTGGCCAACCTGGCGGCCTGGGACGCGCGTAAGCGGCAGCTGCGGGACTCCTGGCCGCTGCGGGCCGGCGCCGCCGTCGCCGCGCTCACGCTGGCCGCGGTGAGTCGCCACGTTACACATAATATTTAGTTTGAGATACTGGCACTACACTATACACTTTCGTAAAAATTATACTGGTGGAAGTGATACCGCGTTTGAGTACCACCATCCTGCTTTGTACGACCGACAAACTGCTTTGCTGTGTATTGGAGAGGAGGGCAGAACGGGTAGTGTAATTATTGACACCGAGACTCATCATCTCAGGTCAGGCAACACACGAATGAGTGGCCTTTTTTATATGTATACCTACAGGCTGACTGGTGAGACATTTTCATCACTCATAGAGAAAAAACATATTACCTAGTTAGTTTAGTTAAAAAATATATGTGATTATTTCGTTTTTAGTAAATAGTTCTAACATAAATTAAACACTTTTTACTTTCACTGTATTGTATTTCTTGTAGCTACTTATATATAACTCTATATTGAAAAAAATATCTAAAGGAACTTCAAAGATAACGCAAAAAAAACTAAAATAGCCTTGGAATAATAACAATAAAGGTAAACAGTCTTCATACGAGTGCTCTATCAAAAATAATAACAATAAAGGAAGACAGTCTTCATACGAGTGCTCTATCAAAAATAATAACAATAAAGGAAGACAGTCTTCATACGAGTGCTCTATCAAAAATAATAACAATAAAGGAAGACAGTCTTCATACGAGTGCTCTATCAAAAATAACAATAAAGGAAGACAGTCTTCATACGAGTGCTCTATCAATAATAACAATAAAGGAAGACAGTCTTCATACGAGTGCTCTATCAAAAATCGATTCACACACGCTCGGCGACACGCACCGCACACATACACATGTGTAATTTTTCCCGCAAACGGGTAATGTTGCGGCCACAGATAAGTGATAACATTTTTTATAGCAATAATATGTAATTAGCACATAAATAGCTATGTGTGTTTAAATATGGGCATGATTATGTAATGGCTCGTGAGGGGGGACTGCCCGGCCGCGTCCCCACGACGTCGTGCCATACAAGCCCAGGTTCCCATCCTGAGTCGGACACGAACACAGAGCGTTACTGGAGGCTCATTAAGTAGCGCCGCCTACGCACCACCGTTCGTCGACCCCGGGGGGAAGCCTCGTCGGCGGCCTCCTCTATCACCCGCTTGTCGGCCTCCTTCTGGGATATTAACGCTTCTTGGTCCTAGAACGCAAACTCGCAGGATCCCGTCCATCATAAGGCTCTCACCGAGCGACCAACCTCCTATCCGAAACATGGGAGTGCGTCTCGGCAAGAACCTCCGCCACGAGCTCCCACAGGGGGCCACTGGCCAGGGCAATGGCTTCCGCCCACGAGATCGTACGATACCCCCGGATCACTCTTACTGCGATGATTACTGCGCCGAGCGCAGCTGGGCCTTATTCCTCGCCGTAAGGTGACCCGCCCAGATGGGTTGCACCGTACGTCGCCATACTCCGGCAGACACCGGAGTATAGTTGTCCTCTGAGGTTCGGGAGGATTCTGCCCAGCGCACTTCACTACCCTCGGTCCCAACATTGGGAAACGTGGGCTGAAGGTCCACTTTCCGTCAAGGATGAGCCCCAGATATTTGATATCACTCATCTGACCTATACACGAGGATGGGTGTCATCTGCATAGCAGACCGAGGACGGGGCGGCCTTGTGTCTTGCAGGACCCTAGCCGATGTCCCACAGGATCGGACTAAGAACCGATCCCTGTGGGACACCGCACCCAACTCGCAACCACTCTACGGTCCCACACCGGTTCTCGCAGCCTACCCTCCTCTCGGAGAGGTACGACTGCAACTGCCTCCTCAGATACGGGGACACTCCGTATCTGAGAATCACACTGTGAGGGAGACTGTTGAAGGCGTTCGCGATATCCAAGGACACCACGCCACCACCCCTCTGTGTTCCATGATCCATCTTACCCGTGATCGCCCAAAGACGTTTAAGGGCGTCGACGGTCGACCGGACGGGTGCCCGGAACACAAATTGTGACTCTGGGAGTCCCGGTCCCGAACCATCCTCCAGTTGCTGAACGAGTCAGGAAGCTACTATCCTCTATTCAAATTCAAATTTATGTATTTGCATAAAAATACGGTAGATAAAAAGTTGATATTATATAGTTTTAATGATCGCGTATTCTGCCGTACAGCGTGCAAATTGATAGAATATATGATAATATTACAAAACACATCCCACAATAATTATTAATTAATTATTATTCCATATTGTTTATTTTATTCATGTCCATACTGTTGGCTTGTGTCAATTTTTATGGAAGTCATATAGAACTACACAGTGTTATATAAGCTAAAAATAAAAAATAAAAAATAAAATGTCACTCGAAATTCACATTCCCCCCGAAGCCCCCTCAGGGCAAGGTAGTTAGACCGACAGTGGCTCCATCTGCCGCTGGTCACTAGGCGCGACAAACTCACGTCTCCCACCCAGGTCCCACAGAGCACCCCAGCAGAATAGCCAACCCCAGCCGGCATCACGATGCCCGCAGCCCCCCGCCCTACCCTCTCTTCCGGCTACGGAGCTGACCTGGCTTTCGTGTCACAGTACCTTAGCGTCATTGACACCAACGAAGTTAGTATAAAAAATATAGCAGCGAAGCTGCGAGGTTCCCCCCATGATCGTCTACAAGCGTTATTAGACCACGCGGCCTTGATCGACCAGATCAAGTTTTCCACTCCAAGTCCATAAATGGCTACCACCGCCAGAACTAAACCGCGCTCTCTGCGAGTGGTGTCGTTAAATGCGAACGGCATTAGAGCGAACATCGACGAAATTCGTATATTCGTCAAAAAATACGACGTAGACGTCCTCCTTGTGCAGGAAACGTTCTTAAAACCCAGTATTAGTGACCCGCGTATAGTCAATTATAATATTGTTAGGAATGATAGGACGCGATCCCAACTTGGAGGCACCCTCATTTACTACAAGAGGTCCCTCAACTGCATACCTATAGACACGCCGGCCCTAGAATCACTAGAGGCCTCCGTTTGCCAGGTGAGCATGACCGGCCATCAGTCGATCACAATTGTCTCAGTATACCAATCGGGTAATAGGAAACTATTATTTAGCAATTTAAATACGCTATTAGAATTAGGCAACACTGTCTTGATTGCCGGCGACCTAAATAGTAAACATCATTCATGGGGCTGCAGAGATAACAATAACAATGGAAAGATTCTCTGTAAAGCAGTCGATGATTTAAACAGTATTATTATCGCCCCCGATGAGCCCACGCGTTTCGCAAGTAGCGAGAGTAACGTGCGGCCATCTATACTAGACATAGCCATTCTATGAAATATTACCCTTCAGGTACATTCCATAGAAACAATTCAGGAGCTTAACTCAGACCATTGGCCGGTGCTTATACAACTCGGCGACCCGGCAAACAATAGAAATACAGATAAAAAAAAGATCATCGACTATAAACTTTTAAACGATAATCTCAAAATACTTCAATCGAGTCATCTCGATAAAACCCCGACATAACAGACAGTCCTCAAATTGCTATATCAGCGTGCTCTGACTTCACCGACCATCTGGTAGCAATGATAGAAAAGTCATCCAGGGAGATCTCACAGGCCCATGACGGCCGATGGGACTTCCCGGAGGATCTTAAAGACCTAATACGCGCAAAAAATGCAGCAAAGCGTACATACTCTCGCTACCGGACGGACGAGTATACACGAGCTCTCCGTGACCTCGAACGACAGGTCAAAGCCCGGGTCATAGAAAATAGAGCAGAAAGGCGGGATCGCCTCCTAAGTTAAATTTCACCTTCGCACGTGGCCTACTCGCCACTAGCCCGTTCAATGAAAAAAAAGACGGAGGCACCTATGCCTCCGTTAAAAAGATTAAATCGCGCGCCTGCACTAGAGGACGCCGACAAAGCGGAATGTTTAGCCGATACATACACTCGAGAGTCAGTGCACTCCGAGCCAAATAGTCGCAACTCCCCCGTAGGCCCCCACGTAGAGGAGGTAACTAGGGAGGTGGCGAGAAGGGCCTCTGCGCCGCTGGAGGGAGATCCAATCCTTCCGACGGACGTAGAACAGGTCCAAGACATTATAAAATGCCTTCACGCCAAGAAGGCCCCCGGGCCGGACGGGATTTCCAACAAGGTATTAAAAATACTACCGCCCGCCCTAGTTATCCTCCTGGTTAACATTATAAACGCCCTCCTCAAGGGTTGTAGGTTCCCCGATATATGGAAAGAAGCTACAGTCATAGAAATACCGAAGCCCGGAAAACCGCGCTCGGAACCATTTAGCTATCGTCCCGTAAGCCTAATAAGCTCGTTAGGAAAAATCTACGAAAGAATTCTGCTTAGGCGGTTGAAAACCGTCATTAGCGAAAAGAATCTTTTCATAGATGAGCAATTCGCCTTCCGCGAAAACCACTGCTGCCCGAGGCAAGTCCACCGTATGACGGAGGATATACTCAGAGGTTTCCATAATAAAAACAAACACGATACGTGCGCTGTATTCTTTGATGTAGCAAAAGCCTTCGATAAAATCTGGCACGAAGGCATCATATTCAAACTATTCAAGTTAGGAATACCGGACAGATTAGTCATCATCATCCGCGACTACCTTTCGGGCCGGCATTTTAGATATAGAGTAGAGGATACTCTGTCCTCTCGGAGACCTCTGAGGGCCGGAGTCCCACAGGGCTCCGTGCTGTCTCCGACCTTGTACAACTTGTATACCTCCGACATCCCCGAACACCCGGTGGTTAAACGGGCTCTCTTTGCAGACGACACCGCTCTGTATATCACCCACCCCTCAGCCGCAAGGGCTTCCACCATCCTCCAGCGTGCCGTCACCGAGCTGGGTGAATGGTTCGCAAAATGGAGGATTGATATAAGCCCAGAAAAATGTGCCTCCATAAAATTCTCACGTAGGAGGGTCACAAACAGTCGACCTTATCGTACCATTAAACCGATAAGGTTAAACAATATAGAAATACCCAGAGTAGATCAGGTCAAATACCTGGGGGTCAACCTTGACAGGTCGATGTCATTTAGACCACACATAGAGACAGTCACCAAAAAGGCCAAATTCATCTTGAGCCGTTTATATTTCTTAATTAACAAAAACAGCAAAATGCCCCTCAGGCATAAGGTAAACCTGTATAAAACTTGTATCCGACCCATTATGTCATACTCTTGTGTCGCATTCGCGCATGTGCCACAAAGTCGACTTAATGCACTACAAATAGTCCAAAATATGTTTTTACGCATGGCAACCGGTTGCCCGTGGTACGTAAGAAACATCGACCTGCACAGGGACTTCAGATTAGAGTCCGTTAGGGGCCACTTCAAAATGACGTCAGAACGTCACTTTGAAAAGGCACTCCTCCACCCAAACCCGCTCAGCGTGAGCGCGGCAAACTATGCCCCAGATAGCTTAGTTCCAATTAGACATAGGTTACCTAAGCATGTTTTAACAGATCCAGCTGACGAAATCTCTCAGCTACTAATGCGCGACGCAAAAGCGCGACACGAACGTCACAGCATATACAGACACACACACGGTGCTAGGTACACCTGCAAACCGCTTGGGCCTCGGGGTCGTAAGCGACTTCGAACCCTACACATGGAAACCACATCGATCCGGATCGATCGCGGAAGCTTAGGTTCGAATCCGATACGAGTAGACACAAACCCAGACCGCGCAAACACCGCTAGTACTACGCTGCCGCTAGATTGCTTGGGCACTGCGCATGACCCGCCTCCCTCTCCAGAGGGAGGGATGAGGGCCGGCCCTCATGATGATAGGTTAAATTCAACCGTAAAAGATTCGTCGACCGTATCGGATTTGACTAGTTCAAATCCTGCTCTCCCGAGCAGCGCGCGCGATGAACCGCGCCCCCTGCGGGGCGCGGAGGGGGGCGTCCCCCTTTCGAATATTTCTAAAGTGAGCCATCTGCTCACTTACTGTACCGATTGACCTTAAAGGCCATCAGGCCGAAAAGTCTAGCCCTTCCGAAAAGAAAGAAAGAAAGTGGTGCCAAGATCATCAGGAGCAAATAAAAATGGACGCTTTGGCCGATAAACATACAAAGGCGACTTTCGCGATTTCTGGCAGGAGACGCGCAAAGCAAATATACAAACTGGCCGCCCGATGAGCATTGAGGGTGTGAGTGATCCTAAAGGTATAGCAGATGTCTTTAAGACTCATTTCACTGTAAAAGCGCCACTGGGTCCGGCGTCGGGGGGTGCACAATGCTGGCATAAACGGTGAATTGGTAACGATGTCTTTTCTTGCGAAAGATATTCACAACACAATTAAGCAGATTGCCAGTGGCAAGTCTCCTGGGCATGACGGACTCAGCATTGAGCACCTTCGGTACGCTGGACCTCATGTCTGTAGAGTCTTGGCGGTGTTCTATTCTCTTTGTGTGAGTCATTGCTATTTACCTAGGGACCTTATGAAAACAGTGGTTGTGCCTGTAATAAAAAACAAAACCGGTGATTCGGCTGATAAGAATAATTATAGGCCCATTTCCCTTGCCACTGTTGCGGCCAAGATATTTGATGGTCTGCTTAATGGAAAATTAAATAAACATATAGCGCTGCACGATAACCAGTTCGGTTTTCGGTGACAGCTGTCCACCGAAAATGCAATACTGTATCTTAAGCACACCGTGAAGTATTACACAAATCGCAAGACTCCCGGTACGCGTGTTTCCTTGACTTATCTAAGGCCTTTGACTTGGTGGTTGTTGTGAAGCAGGAAAGGGCAGTGGAAGCTATATATATATATATATATATATATATATATATATATATATATATATATAATTATCCGGAATTCAAATGGGGAAGAACGGTCCGCGTTATATCACGGAGCTATATAAAATTGTTCAAATACCTCAGCGACGTCTTGAGCCTTCTCCGGTGTGTCGATACCTCAAATATAAATCTAATTAACACTAACCCCTAATTGGCCAATCGGATAATTATTGCTAATTGATCTATACTTATCTGAGACAGCCTCAATTGAACACGATGCGCAGCGGAGACAAAATGGCGGCGACACCTTTTCACTTATGTTAGGCACTTAATTGTTCACAATAGTCAATACACAATATTTATATTAGTTCAATATACTCAAATTAATCAATCTAAACGCAGGCAAATGTAATAGGAAAGGCGAAATCAGATTCGCCTTCCCGACCTCGACATAGGGCCCCTCCACTGCAGAAAGGCAGCCACCGGCGGCCGCCTCCTACTACTGCCAGGTGCCACCAGCTACAGGTGAAAAGGCAGACTCCCTGGCTCAAAAGATCCGGGAGGTAGTCGGGTAAGATGTAGTCCGGGTCTCCAGGCCTACCAGATGTATAAGCGTGCACGTCTCGAGCCTGGACGACTCGGTCATGAAGGCTGACGTTGTGGCTGCGGTAGTGGCGGCAGGAGGCTGCCCCCCGAAACAAGTAAAGTTTATATCTTAATAAACAGCGATAAAATCCGTAAAAAATGTTTCATTATAATGAGTGAAATTCGCGCAAACATTAGAAGAAATCCGGCCATAGCCCATGAACATAAACTAGTATATCTGGAACGAGCCCAGGCAACTTATTTATCCTGAGACATAAGATGTTAAGTCACGGTGCCAGTAATTACACTGCCTGTCTTGCACTTCTCTCCGAAACACAGCAAAGCTGTTTCACGGGAGAAACAAGCAAGATGGTGGTACCCATGCAGCCGGGAGCGCGGCACAGCGCTTCCCTCTCACCGGTAAAAAAGTACAAAATAAATATTAAAATTGAAAAAACCTGAAATAAATGAATTTTATTTTTTATAACAAAAATTGAAGGAAATATAATTTTCGGGCGATCTGAGGGCGGGAAAGTAGAAGGGGAGGAGGTAAAGGTAAAAAAAAACGGTTTATCTCGATTTCCGGCAAAACTACAAGTCCTATGGAAAAAAAATGAATGGCAAAGTTGTAGGTAATAAAAAGGTCTATAGATAACTTTTGTATTTACATTTTTTTTACATAAGCTCAAAATGTATGTGAAAAATTCAAATAACCACGTTTCTTGTTTATTATTTTTATCTTTTACAATAAAAAAAAATGCTCACGAAATTTGGTGAAAACTTATCTTTTTATGTCCCAAACACACTGTATTTTTTTTATTTCCAATATCTATAAAGATCTTGCACACACCATACTTCTTCCCATTATGGATTATGCGAATGTGAGCTTTACTGATCTCACTGAAGATCAGTTGAATAAACTGGAGCGCTTACAGAATTCATGCATTAAATTCATTTTTGGACTGCGTAAATTCGACCATGTATCGCAATTCAGATCTAATATAAAATGGCTTCCTTTCCGGTCTCGTTTCAACTCCCTTGTTCTTCATTTCCTTTCTAATGTCTTGTTTCATCCTAAATATCCCGGCTACCTTAAGGAGTAGGAGTTCCGGATACTATACATTGATACCATAGACATCTATCGTATCAATGTATAGTAGATTATAATAAATTGTTCAAAGATTAGTTTCACCGAGCTATCGTCGGTTCTTCTTAGTGGATTATCTTTGGAACAGTAGTAGAGATAACTGACGTTCAATAACGGACTTTAATTCAGATACTCTTATGAACTATATTGAATATTTTTTTCTTATTTTATTTTACTGTGCGTGTGTGCAGGGCGAGTTTACTGGCGCCAGCATGAACCCCGCGCGCAGCTTGGGGCCGGCGCTACTGACCGGCGACTGGCGCAGCCACTGGGTATATATTAATAATATCTATGGACGCTTTCACACCACGTCAATCTGGTCCCGTGGTAAGTTCTCGAAGAACTTGTATTACGGGTACCAGACAACGGAAATATATTTAATACTGTTATACTATACAATATATATTTAAGATTTTTATTATATAATACACGTCCATGACCCAGGAACACAGAAAATATTTTTGTTCCCTGGCGGGATTCGAACCCACAACCTCCGGCTTGAGCGTCAACGCACTCACCACTGAGCTACAGAGGTTGTCACATATACGTGGGTAACACTGAAAATGTTTAGAACTGGCCAGTTAGAAACATTGAAAATGAAAACTTTTTTTGAATTTCAATTTCAGAACTCTTTGGTAACCTAATGTAGTATATTGCATTCATTTGTCATTTGTTTTTGTGAATTGGCGGCAAATCTAAAAAGTAAAACTCTTGTTACACGTGAAAATGAACATAATGCGAGAAAATTTTCGGTCAATGATTTATTATGACTTTCGTTGTGGGCTTACTCAACAACAAAGCTATGATAGGCTGCGATTAGCATTTTTTAATGAAGCCCCATCTCGTGCCACTATTTACAATTGGTTTAACGAGTTTAAGCGTGGACGTAGCAATCTCAGTGATGATCCGCGTGAGGGACGTCCTTTAACAGCGACTACTGATAGCGAGATAACATCAGTGCTGTGCGACGCATGATAGAGGAAGATAAGAGAGTGACCTATCAGCAGATACGGGCAAGCCTAGGCATTGGTATGAGTCAAGTTCAAAAAATATTACACGAACATTTAGGCGTCAGGAAGCTTTGTACCAGATGGATTCCCCATACTTTAACCGACGACCAGAAACGCCTCCGCATGGACTGGTGTCGCCAAATGTTAGATAAGTTCAACGGCGGTAACTCAAATGCTGTATTTGACATCATCACAGGTGATGAAAGCTGGTTATATTGCTACGAACCCGAAACCAAAAGACAATCAGCTCAGTGGGTGTTTCCTTTCGAGGATCGGCCAACTAAGGTAAAGAAAGGAAGAAGTCAAGGAAAAAAGATGATTGCCTCATTCTTTGGTCGGAAAGGTCAGTTCGCGACAGTTGTGCTGGAAGATGGAAGGACAGTTACTGCAGACTGGTATGTCAATCGCTGTTTGTCTGTTGTCTTGGAAAAAATTCGACAGCAGCGCCCTCGAAGCAGGATCCTCCTTCACCACGACAATGCTTCAGCGCACTCCGCAAAACGGACTGTTGAATATTTGACTATGGCAGGTGTCGAGATAATGAGTCATCCGCCTTACAGTCCTGACCTGGCGCCCTGCGAATTTCATTTATTCCCAAGAACTAAAGATAAAATTCGAGGTATTAGCTTTACGAGCCCTGAAGATGCGGTGAAAGCGTACGAAAATGCCATAGAAGAGACTCCTAAGGAAGAATGGGCCCACTGCTTTTCTCAGTGGTTCCATCGAATGCGACGATGTGTAGAAAGAAACGAAGATTACTTCGAAAAACAATAAAAGTATTGGCAACTTTCTACATTAAGCCGTTTTTCATTTTCTAAACAATTTCAGTGTTACCTAGGTATTGCTGTTTATGTTCCTTTATTTATATTTATATTATGATTGTAACATAACAACGAAAACCATAATAGAAAACGTAATTGGCCCCCGGACTCTCTTTTTAACCGACTTCAAAAAGAGGAGATTATTAATTCGTCGGAATATTTTTTATATGTAAGTATGTTCTCTGATTACTCGAATATGGCTGGACCGATTTGAAAAATTCTTTCTTTTCTTTCAAATAGTCCCATGACAAGGAAACCAGGACGATTTACATCCCCACCAAGGTTCAAGCCTTGTCGTGGCGGTGGGCCTCATGCTTAAGGTGAACCCAGCACCTTGGGCCAAGCCAATTGGACCGAGGGAGCTGCTCTTTGTACCCCTCTTATAAGAAAAGGGGACAAAAGAGCAGGGGGGGATAAGGGGCAAGAATGGCAACCTCACCTCATTGCACTGTCCCGACGTTGGGACGGGTTGTTCTGTGCGTGCGGGACGACTCCTCTGTGGAGGTGGTGTCGGTCCTTTGAGGGACTGACTAGCCGTCGAGGTGTCCTGTTTGCTCAATAGATCCGGGACACCTCACCAAAGGCGTCATTGGTGGCATTCGCGGGGTTTTAGTGGGTAGGTAGAGCTGCTGATTAATTTGTAGTGATGAGAACTGTACACCTAGATGGGTTATGATTGTGATTGAGGATCTGATCATGAAGAGAAGGAAGGACAGTTAAGGGAACTCCTCAACAGTTTACAGTACTTACTACCTTGGACTTAATTAATTTATTCTGATGAGAACTTGCACCCATGTGTTATATGTATAAGTGTAATTCTTGGTTCTTCTCATTAAAATGGCCCTGACTAATATAAGCAACACGTTTAATAGTTATTACATATATTACAGACAAATGCAACAAGAAACAAAAAAAAAATAAACAAAAATTGAGACAGACTTCAAAAAGTATTAAAATAATTGCGTTTCTTTCAATTGTGTGCCTACAACTTATAATCCACTTGTTTTTATACTAATGTCTAGAATATTTGCGTTTAACGCGTCATTATTATTACTTTTGAAGTCGGTTTCAATTTGTTTTTATGATACACTGCCAACATTGGCACTCGTACATACGAGGATACCAAATGTACGTCAATGTGTGCCACAGGTGTACTGGGCGGGCCCGCTGCTGGGCTCGCTGCTGGCGGCGGCGCTGTACACCGCTGCCTGGCGCGCCCCCGCCCCCGCCCCGATGACACCCCCACACACGACGTGACCAACTCCGCATGTAATAAATTGTTTCTCGAGCCAGTTGTGATTTCATTTTCCTCGAATATTCTTCAATTTATTGTTATAATAAAGAATAATAAAGAATAATTGTATTACACATATAACCTATTTATATATGCATTTGATAATGCTGATAAAATATAATGTCAACCCATAAATTATGTCCCATTGCTGGGCACGGGTCTCTCGTTGGTGAACTTCACACACCATCAAAGACTTTTAATCTCATCAGGCATGCAGGTTTCCTCACGATGTTTCCTCCAAGTGAGTGAGTGTGTGAGCAAGTGATGGTCTCATGTTCAGGTGCACGTAGAAATTTAGAAAAACTCATTGCAAGATACCATAGTGGTCAGGATTGAACCAGCACCTCACACTCAAGAGGCCGAGCTCTTACCCACTAGTGACTAGGTCATCGACGATCGGCATATTAAAGCAATTACTTCAAAATTATATAGAAGGCATTCTTAGTCCATTTAAGGACGTTGACTTTAGAAATCTAGGATTGTACATCGGTGTCAGGTCGGTTGGCGGCAGCAGGCATGTTGCAATGCCGAGAGATGGACATCGTTTTAATAGCAATCGCACCACGTCCGAAACGTGGAGTCACAGGAGATATAGTTTTAAAAAAAATGTTTACTAACGACTAAATTGTCTCTTCGATATTCGCTTTGCTGAAAATTCTGTCAATCAGTTGCTGAGGCGCAGGAAAACTTGCAGGGATGTCTCCACGTAGACACGAAGATGCAAATTCTGGTCAAAGAACATGTTCGTCAGTTCGAAACATCGCTTACCTACATAGTTAATTCGATCATGAAGTTAAAGTTTAAACATAAAGGTGTTTAGAGCGTATAACATGACAGGTACATGCCAAAACGGTTAGGTTGATTTACAAGTCAAGTAGTTAGGCGTACATAATGTAAGTTTTCTTAGACATTATTATATAATAAAAAAAATATCAGCTGCTTAAATTTGACCGCGTTCAACGCCGGGCGGCTCGAATTGTCGATGACAAGGTTCTCTCCGATCGGCTTGATCTGGCGATTCATAAACTCCTGTACTCCAACCCACCTTACCACTTGATAGTGTAACGAGACCGACATGACTAAGGCGCGCTCATGGTGATAGAGATAATGAGAAAATGAGTGTTTCTCGTGAACCGCTCGCGGCGGCCGGTACCTAATTAGCGAGGTGAGGAACTGTCTCGTTTGCGGCCGGGGCTCCACCGGATTGTCTCCAACAACCTAATTCCGTAGTCATCGTAAATTGGAAACTTGGGTATTTCTCATGAAATGTTCACCGCGTATGTGAGCGTCTCTGAACCTCGCGCGTCGAGCCGAATGTACAAACAGCTACTATACAACCTGGTCGCTGATACTTGCGAAACAGCAATCAATTGTTTTTGTTGTTGTTTGTTGATGGAAATATCGTTAAATAAAACTATAGGAATGTAGCACGCGCTAAACTCCTCGCTTCGTGTTTAGAGAGCACATTCGCTTGTATAAGCTTGTTATGTCCACCATCTTTGGTGGTTTTTAAACGACTTCAAAAAGGAGGAGGTTATAATATATTCGTGTGTATATATTTTTTTAATGTATGTTCACCGATTTCTCCGTCAATTGTGGACTGATTTTCAAAATTCTTTTTTTATTCAAAAGGGTGCACTTCCGAGGTGGTCCCATGATAAGTAAACCAGGATCTGATGATAGCATCCCAGAGAAATCGAGGGGAACTATCGAAAATCGTAGGAGTAACTAGTGCATTTAATATATTTTTTAATAAGTTTTTTAAAGCACTACAATTTTATGAAGGTCTAGAGTTGATCTGATGATGAAGACCTGTCTATCAGTCGAGGGAACTCCTCAACGGTTTTCAGTAGCTATATAAATAAATTAAGTGTAAAAATAAAACACAAGGTGTTTGGACTTAATTTATTTATATTGACGAGTATAGTACCCACAGGTAGTACCCACAGGTAGTACCCACAGGTAGTACCCACAGGTAGTACCCACAGGTAGTACCCACAGGTAGTACCCACAGGTAGTACCCACAGGTAGTACGCACAGGTAGTACCCACAGGTAGTACCCACAGGTAGTACCCACAGGTAGTACCCACAGGTAGTACCCACAGGTAGTACTCACAGGTAGGACCCGTACAATCTAGTGGTAACGTAGTGATACGTAGCGCTGTTTGCGCGGTCTGAGTTGGCTTTTACCGTCTACTCGTATCGGATTCAAACCTAAGCTTTCGCGGTCGATCCGGATCGATGTGTTGCCATGTGTAGGGGTCGACATCATTAAGCTTAAGCTTGGTTACAAATTATCAAATCAAATAAATGTTCACTGTTGGTTCAGGTATCAACCGACACAATAAGGCGTCGTTTAAAAGCCGTTGGGCTCATCAGGCCTCATGATTCGGAGCCCGGCAAAATGAAATGTTTTTCACTGCGGCCGCTGCCCGAGAGAGAGCTTAAAATTTTAAAGTTCTAAAATTTTTAATTATATCTACTTTTTAATTATTTTGAATTTGTAACACGTATACGATTTGGCGCCGTTTCGCATATTTTTTCGTGTTCATTATCTAATTACAATATGGAATTGGGTGTTAAAGAAAATAGGATTACAGTGATCGCCTTGCACAAAGTGGGTATGGAGCAGTCGGTCATATTCCAGACACTTCAATAGCAAATCGTACTACATAGGCTGCACTAAAAGTATCGGGAATGGAATATTTCCACTGTTCCCGTCATATTAAAATCTTTTTTAATTGAAAACTCCTTGGTTTAAAAAATCTAATACCATTTATTTATTAAAAAAAAGATTCTCGGTCTCGTCACAAGGTCTTGTCAAACTTATTTAGTCGTTGAGAAAATGGAATTGACTCGAGAAAATTCTAGAGCGATCATTTATTATGACTTTCGAAGTGGTTTAACACAAAAACAATGTGTTGACCGGATGATTTCTACATTTGGTGATGAAGCCCCATTTTTTCGCTGGTTTGCTGAATTTCAACGTGGACGTGTCAAGTTCAGTGATGATCCCCGTCAAGGTCGTCCAAAAACTGCAGTCACCCAAGAAAACGTTGATGCTGTGCATAAGCTGATTAAGAAAGATCGACATGTGACATACCGCGAAATTCAGGCAACTTTAGACATTGGCATGAGTCAAATACAAATAATCTTGCATGAACAATTAGGTGTAAAAAAGTTGTTTTCCCAATGGATACCGCATTTGCTCTGTGAAGAGCAAAAAGCGGCTCGCGTTACTTGGTGTGTCAGAACTCTCGAAAGATTCCACGCAGGATCCTCCAATGCTGTATACAACATCGTATCAGGTGATGAATCCTGGATATACGCGTACGAACCCGAAACAAAATACCAGTCACGAGTTTGGGTGTTCTAAAATGAGTTAAAGCCAACAAAAATTGTTCGTTCACGGAGTGTTGCAAAAAAAATGGTGGCTACGTTTGTCTCCAAAACCGGCCATGTTGCGACTATTCCTCTTGAGGGGCAAAGAACGGTTAATGCAGAATGGTATGCTAGCATTTGTTTGCCACAGGTCGTTTCTGAACTCCGTAAAGAGAACTGCAACCGCCGCATCATCCTCCATCACGACAATGCGAGTTCTCACACCGCGCACAGAACAAAAGAGCAAGAAAACATAGAATTATTAGACCATCCGCCGTACAGCCCCGACCTAAGCCCTAATGATTTCTATACTTTCCCTAAAATAAAGAATAAATGGCGTGGTCAGAGATTTTCATCGCCTGAAGAAGCTGTGGACGCCTACAAAACGGCCATTTTGGAGACCCCAACTTCCGAATGGAATGGTTGCTTCAATGATTCAAAATCAAATCAAATAATTTTTTTTTATTCAAAATAGTACTAATACAGTATCTTTTTGAACGTCAATTGAATCTACCAACCGGTTCCAAGGTAAGCCCACTGAGAAGAACCGGCGAAACAAACTCAGTGAAACTAATCTTTTCAAATAATATATATATTTTGGTTTGGTTATATTATGATTGGTTCCATCGTATGGAAAAATGTGTCAAATTTCGCGGAGAATACTTCGCTACTTAATAAATACATTTTTAAATAGTAATGTTGTGTCACTTCCTTGATTCCCGAAATTTTCAGTGCCGCCCTCGTATGTTTTCTTACATATCTTATGAGGAAAATACTGTATTCCATTTACAAATTCTTTACTTGACAAGTCTACAATATAAAACAATTCCGCAGCACGGATGTCCGATTAACACAATTGAGTCTCCTTGTTCGCAATGTAATCCGGCAGAGTAATGACCTTCTCAAAATATACTGGTAGAATGCCCCGCAACACTACCATCGGCGTCCTTTTATACTAAACTGACAATAGACAAACCTACAACTACCAATACCCACAAAATCGATATTAATATAAATAATTCAAACTACTGAAAATCGTGACGCACAAAATCGATATTAATATAAATACTACTGAAAATCATAACATTCGGCCGTCCTGCAACGTGCAAGCCTCCTGGCGCACGTTGGCATTGGCTGGTCAGCTTAAGGCTCACTTAATAATTGTGAGGGTATTTACAATAATTAAAATAAAGATACATGTCATAAAGGTTGTCGTATATCATTTTAAATTTAAAGAATCATAACATTCGGAGAAACAAAATATGAAATGCAACTAAGATGTCGTAAAATTAAGTTTAAGTAAGATGAACAATTATTAGTTATAACTTATTCCAGTAACAATAGTTCCATTAAGGATAACAATACATTTCCAAATAATGGTTACGACACCTGGAATAGATATTTATTTGTCTTTTTATGGCCTGCCTTTTAGGCTTACAATTAATAATATGTTGCAAAGGCAAAATATAGAATGTCGTCAAATTTATTACGCGATTGCGTTTAATACATACCAATTATAGAATTTTCGTGAGGAAACCTGCATGCCCGATGAGATTAAGTCTTTGAAGGTGTGTGAAGTTAACCAACCCGCATTGGGCCAGCGCATCGGTGAACTATGGCCCAAAACCCTCCTCGCCTGATTTCGAGGAGGAGACCCGTGCCCAGCAATGGGACATATAAGGGTTGATATTATTATTATATTATATAGAATTTTATCATTTAAAGTTATTACATTATTCATTATATACCTACATTATAAAATTAAGCAATAGTAAAATCAAATATACAGAGAAGTGTTATTCACTCAGTTTAACAAAATGTATCCAAAACATTTTTTTCGAGTTTACTCCTTAAGGTTCAACTAGTCGATGGCGCGAACTCCAACAAAATGATTGCTATCTCACCTGACATAGTGCGCGAACATGCGTGCTAGAATGAAATGCACAATGATTCATTCCGAAAATGTCCTTTTAGCAAAACAGTTATTATAGAAAAACTATGAAGTGTCTCTTTTAAAAATAAATTTATTTCAACTTTTGAATAACTATCTATATCTGTACGGGCTTTATTTTTAAACTTTCGTGCTCCGTGTAATATTTATTTTCGCCGAAAGTTGGGCTAAAATCAGTGTTAAAATACGAAAGTTTAGAAACTTGTATTTTTTAAATGTATATTTTTTTTACGATTTTGGGTACATACACACATAGACACAGAGAAAAAAGGAGATGAAAAAAACTTATAATTAGTATTAGGTACAAACAAAATTTTGTGACTGATCGTGTCATTATCGAAATAAATAACTGAAAGTATAACGCATTTTTTTTATTTTTTATACAGTACTTATGTAAGACTGGCCACAATATAATATTTTGTAACGGAAGGAGTGGTGAGTGGTGAGTAGACCAGTGGTGAGGAGAGGAGTGGGGAGAGGAGAGGAGAGTTGCTTATAAAATGCGGTGCATTTTGGCGGAGCGTTACTATTATTGTGAAATTCTTAATATTAATTCATTAAAATATCTTCAGTAATTGCTTATTTTATTTATTTAAATTTACATAATATAAAGTAAGAACTAATATCATACTATATTTGAAGGCCGTAAAAATTTATTTAACGATGCAAAACTGTCATTTCCAGTTTGACTTAGACATTAAAATATTCGATAAGCTGCATAGTTCTCTATTTAAACACTTAACGTTAAAGTCATCTACTGTAACACCGAGGGCTGTACAATAGATAAAAATTACGCTTATCGCGTTAGTTTTACAATAGAGTAAGACTAAACTTTTATGCAGCAGACATCATATTATTACACTCTTATACAGAAATTTGCTTTCTAATGGTTTCCTAGATAACCATTGAACAGCTATTATCCAGCCTTATATGATAACTGTACTACAGAGTAATTATACACTAATATCCTGAAGGTAGCAATATTCAATGCTCTTGTACAGCATTAGGCAATACAAGAGTAGATTTCTAGAGCACTATTCAGCCGATATACTGCTCTAGTCTTATAAACTTGCTGATAGTGGTTTTTTACACCATACGCTGTATTTTAGAGTTTTTCGGTGCTCTTTAGAAGCTAAAAGTAATAATTTCGGCTTTATACAGCCCTAAAGCAGATGTACTGTATTAAATAATACAATTTACTCTCTACTACAGCCATAAGTATATTTTGACGCTTTTGTACATCGTTTATAAAGCTTCTAGCTGTTATTGCACTGGTTAAAAGATCTTTTTTCAGCTTAAATGTTTATTGGGTATATAAATTCAATCTCGTCATTTTAGCAGATGTGTTCATTTACCCTTTTTTTCTACTCGAAATATTATATTATAATAATTATCGTTCGTAAGGAGTAAACTCCAATCGTGCGTCGGAGCTGACACACGCACACTTTTTTTTTTCAAAAATACAGTGCCCACAGTTTACAAGTAATTTGAATATGTTTTAATATAAACTAGCGATTGGATACATAATGATAATTAATTCTTATCGGTCAAATATAACCGCACATAATATTATCATTTTTGAATCTAAAGATATCAATCTAACAAATATTCTTACATAATTTTATTGCATGATACCATAGACTTATATTCCACCGATAGACACGCACGTTCATACAAAAAAGTCGTTCAAATACCAACAATAGTATGAAGGAGGAACTTAAGTTGTCGGCAGCGCTCAACGCTAGTTATTTCGTCTAACCAAACCATAAAACATACAGCGCTAGATCGCATATTCAGTATATTTTTCTCGCGCGCAACATCGTAAGTGTGCGTGAATTTCGTGCACTTAGTGTTTAGTTCAACGTATTGTAACAACCACAGATATTTGTTCTTAATATTTCTATGGTAACAACATGTTCTTTCTATAGATTTTACACCGCAGGCAAAAGTGACAGCTTTTGTACCTACAAAACCTAATCAGACTTTATTCTCTATTTCGAAACTTACTAATCATAACATAGTATAAGACAAAGTCACTCTATCAAATCAAATTAAATGAATATCTTTTATTAAAAATAGTAACAATAAAGTATATTTCCGAATGTCAATTGAATCTACCACCGATTACCAAGGCAAGCCCACCGAGAAGAACCGACGAAACAAACTCAGTGGAACTAATCTTTTCAAATAATATTATAAATATCTTTACAACAATACAATTCAAATAATATCTATAACAATTTTTACATCTTATCCTGAATTGCTTGGGAGGAACGCCCTATTCCCAATGTATGGTATCTACCATGAAATCTTTTACTTTATTATATCCTTTACCACACAAACGCCCTTTAATAACTTCTTGATGATTTTTTTAATGAATAGCCGTTGAACGATTTCTAAGATCCTATTGTAAAAGCGTATGTAGTTGCCTTAAAAAATAGCTAACTTTTGTGAGTCTAATCACTGGTACATCTAGCCTGTGTTTATTGCGCATATCCTTACTATGATTATCACTTTTCTTACAAAATTCATTTATGTTTTTCCGGACATATTCAACACATGTTATCAAGAGTAACCTCTAAAGAAAACATTATTGTCCAATGACAAAAACGCTGCGAACGTTGTATATAAAGACATTATATAGAATATTTAGTATCAGCATAGCACACGCGCGAAGCCGGGGCGGGTCGCTAGTAGTTATATAAATAAATAACTAATATTAGATATTCGGCTCAAATCCTCGTATTATTAGCATTGCTGTCGACTGTCAAAATCACACTAAACGTAGTACATATATATCTGTGTATGATACCATTACCCTAGTCAAGTGTGCATGGTCACCCCGCATTTCAATATAATATATTTATACTCGTTGCTGCATTCGTTCTACTCTATTTGGGATAGAAAAGTTAATGCCTAAAAAACGCTCGTATACGTTTCGACCTACTAGGTTAATAACTTCATCGTAATCATGAAATAATACGTAAAGTTCAATAGGGTCCTTGAATTTGTTCCAAGTGACAGGCGCATTCGACTCGAGACCATAAAGTTAATATACGAGGGCGGCACTGAAAATTTCGGGAATCAAGGAAGTGACACAACATTACTATTTAAAAATGTATTTATTGATTTTCAAAGTATTCTCCGCGAAATTTGACACACTTTTCCATACGATGGAACTAATAATTGAAGCAACCATTCCATTCGGAAGTTGGGGTCTCCAAAATGGCCGTTTTGTAGGCGTCCACAGCTTCTTCAGACGATGAAAATCTCTGACCACGCCATTTATTCTTTATTTTAGGGAAAGTATTAGGGAAAGTAGTAGAAATCATTAGGGTTTAGGTCGGAGCTGTACGGCGGATGGTCTAATAATTCTATGTTTTCTTGCTCTAAAAACTCTTTTGTTCTGTGCGCGGTGTGAGAACTCGCATTGTCGTGATGGAGGATGATGCGGCGGTTGCAGTTCTCTTTACGGAGTTCAGAAACGATCTGTGGCAAAGAAATGCTAGCATACCATTCTGCATTAACCGTTCTTTGTCCCTCAAGAGGAATAGTCGCAACATGGCCGGTTTTGGAGACAAACGTGGCCACTATTTTTTTTGCAACACTCCGTGAACGAACAATTTTTGTTGGCTTTAACTCATTTTCAAACCCCAAACTCGTGACTGGTTTTTTGTTTCGGGTTCGTACGCGTATATCCAGGATTCGTCTCCTAATACGATGTTGTATACAGCATTTGAGGATCCTGCGTGGAATCTTTCGAGAGTTCTGACGCACCAAGTAACACGAGCCGCGTTTTGCTCTTCACAGAGCAAATGCGGTATCCATCGGGAAAACAACTTTTTTACACCTAATTGTTCATGCAAGATTATTTGTATTTGACTCATGCCAATGTCTAAAGTTGCCTGAATTTCGCGGTATGTCACATGTCGATCTTCGTTAATCAGCTTACGCACAGCATCAAGATCATCACTGAGCTTGACACGTCCACGTTGAAATTCAGCAAACCAGCGATAAATTGTGGTTTTGGATGGGGCTTCATCACCAAATGCAGAAATCATCCGGTCAACACACTGTTTTTGCGTTAAACCACTTCGAAAGTCATAATAAATCATCGCTCTAGAATTTTCTCGAGTCAATTCCATTTTCTCAACGACTAAACAAGTTTGACAAGACCTTGTGACAGGACCGAGAATCTTTTTTTAAATAAACAAATGGTATTCGATTTTTAAAACCAAGGAGTTTTCAATTAAAAAGATTTTAATATGACAGGAACAGTGGAAATATTCCATTCCCGATACTTTTAGTGCAGCCTATGTACCTATGCTCGAGACCTAACTATGACAATATGTGAAATCTATACTAATATTATAAAACTGCAGAGCTTGTCCGTTTGGACGGGCTAATCTTAGGAACCACTGGTCCGACCTGAAAAATTATTTCAGCGTCAAATAGCCCATTTATCAAGGAAGACTATAGGCACACGCTGCGACTAATAGTAGTTAAATTGAGTAAGTTAACGGTAGTGAAGCTGCAGGCAACAGCTAATAAGTACATGTTATAGTTAAAAATGTACAACAAAACATCTGTCCTACAGATAAGATTTCCAACTGTACACAAAACTAGTATACAGTATGTATATTCAAGAAGACTAGGTTGTTCGTTAATTTATTATAATATTTTACTACTTTAATATAATATTTTACAAATTTATTAACGATTTCTTAATATCTAATAGAGACTTGCTATTTAATATCAACTCATCAGATTACAATATATTTTTGTCATTTGGACTTCGCCAATAATATTATAGTCAAGATGTACGCCATAATAATGTAAATCCTTCTAGATTTACATTATTATTTGTGTGTGACACACACACACACACACACACACACACACACACTTAATATTGGTAGGAAGTAGGATAATGGACAAAGATCCATTTTATGTTTTATTTCATATTTCATAAATATATAAAACATCAACAAGTAAGTACAGACATAAGATAAGAAACAATATATTTTAAAACAAACTACAAGAAATTAACAATAGTAGTAGTATGCAAATGTCACACATTATTCTTCTTCATTATGTCCATATCTGTCTCGTATAATATTATATCTTCTACAATAAATGGAAACAGACTGATACATATATATATATATATATATATATATATATATATATATGTATCAGTCTGTTTGTAATTCTGTCAAATTGTATTATACTATACTATATATATATATATAGTATAATACAATTTGGCACTTTGTTTTGCATGTAATTTATTAACTATATTGTGCTATAACAGCTTGCCTCATAGCAAGCCCCTGTGCCGATGATGGTATTTGAGACCTTGTTTATTCTGGTATCCTCACAACTACACCACTAGTGTTGTCATCATGTAGTAGTCAAGGCATGAAAAAATCTTATTTAATTTCAGTTCAATTGATGTACAATAGATGGCGTTGTGCAGTGAATTAAATCGCGCTATTAGTAATATAATGTATATATATCGGCGTAAATAACAACAAGGGTAGTGTGTGTGGTAAGGATAGCCGACATCAGTGGGTTGTTAAATGAAACACTAGATCATGCGTCATCATCTTTTATTCTCAGTGTCATCTTTACATAAGACAGCTCCCAAATTGCCCGCCCGTTGCCGCTTGCTAGTGCCAGGCCAGAGAGAACAAGCGGCAGAACAAACTCTCCAGCAGCACGCTGTCTGACCTTCGTCTGGTTGTTGTACAATCAAGTCGGTAACATCAAATCTCATGTTTGCTAACGCATTAGTAAACGCGATAAAACAATAATAATCTTAGGTTCAGAAGCGATGTTTGGGTACAATAATAATATTGTCGCAATCACGAACGAACCTAGGGTTCCAGTTCGAATAGTGGCAGAACCACCCAACAAAGCGAGTACAAAGACTCGAGCTATGTTAAATATACAGCAAGGCTGTACCGGGTAAACCGACAGTTTTGTCGGGAGCTGCTGGTGCTCTTTATCGAGTCGAATCCGAAGACCGACCGAAAGGGTGTATACGTGCCAAATGGTCCTATGATAAGGAAACCATGATGATGGCATCCTAGAGAAATCGAGGGGAACTTTCAAAAATTGTAGGAGCGACTAGTGCGTTTAATATTTTTTAAAGTAAGCATTTTAAAGGACTACAATTTTATGAAGGTCTAGAGTTGATCTGATGCTGGAGCTGAGAGACAGTCGAGGGAACTCCTCGACGATTTACATCAGTAACCTTGTGTTTGGGCTTGATTGATTTGTATTGATGAGAAATTTACACCTAGGGTTGTGACTGTGATTAGGGGTCTGATGATGAAGACGAAGGACAGTTAAGAGAACTCCTAAATAGTTTACAGTAGCTACATTGTGAATGGACTTAAATAATTTATACTTTTGAGAACTTTGCACCCATATGGTTTACACGTGCCATTACAGGTCTGATGATGGAGACCATAGACAGTCAAGGGAACTCCTCGACGATTTACAGCTTTTGTTGGGCTCACTCCATACGGTTCAATATGCCAAAATGTCTATCTCTGTCTGTCTTTCTTTAATGAATCACTAAAAATTAAGAAATAAAAAAAATAAGCAAAGATCGACTTCAAAAAATAAAATAACTAAAAAGTAATAAAATAATCGTGTTTCTTTATTTTTTGTGTCTACAACTAATAATCATCCTGTACTTCTACTACTGTACAATCTTTGCGTTTACCACGTCATTATTGTTACTTTTGGAGTCAGTGTCAGCTAAGTTAAATAGGTACAGCAAAAAATACGTCACCGTTGCCCGTCACCGGTGTCGTATTTGTTGCTGTAGGTAGTAGTATGTATTTGTAAGTGTAGGGTTGTTGTAGGTACCTACCTAACATAGCTGACACCGACTCAAAAGTAACAATAATGACGTAGAAACATGACAGATGACAAAGAGCCCCCTCGGCCCATGACAAGGCCTGAACCATGGTGGGGGCCTTGTCTACCTAACTTATATAAGGTAAACCTTTTTTTACTCCTCGTGTTTTAATTTACCCGCCTTAAAATTAAAGAACTTTTCCTTAAAATAAATATAGCCTTAGACCGTCCCTAAAAATGTAAAAACATAAATGCACAAAATAGTATTTTAAATGTAAATGCAGATAATGGTATTCATAAAACAAGCTATCCCGTAGTCAGTGCTGCTGCGTGTACAGCCTTCCTCCAGCCCCCATGACCATCCCATAACTTTGGCGCTTCTTCATATATCGCCCTATTTTCGTTGTTTATTATATTAATATTGAGCACATGTTTATTGTATTGTATTAATATGATAGCACACACACACTTTAAATTCAAACGCGAGGCGCTAGTCGTTCCATCGCTTACTTACATACTTTTTGCCTGCGCGGTAACTAGGCGTAAAGCGTGGAGAGCCAGGTGGTTCCGTCACCACCTGCCGACCTTCGCAGTACCGCCTGTCATTTCCTCGCGTGGATGCGTAGGTGCCTTAAGTACTTACAGGTAGGTTCGCCCTAATTAGTCACTTTGGGTGTGGGTGACGATTGACGAAGCAGAACTTGCTATAAATAAATGAATAAAAATATTTTTACATCAAAGTATGACTTCTACTGGTTCCAAAACTAGTCCACTGAGAAGAACCGGGGAAACAAACTCAGTGAAGCTAATCTTTTCAATATTTTACAATATATAGGTACATATAATTATACACAGAAGCCTCGTAGTAAACGCCTTATGCCCTAGGTATATCTTCTATAATATATTCTATAATATATAGATACAATAAATTCTTTTATTTTGTATTATCCTTTTCCACACAAACGTTCTTTGACAGTTTTTTAAATTTATTTGTTGATAGGTTTTGAACGTTTTCTGGGATCCTATTGTAGAAACTTATACTTAGGCAAAAAGATCTATACTTTATAATATAATAAAACTGTAGAGGTCGAATTTCTGTACAATGAAAAAAATGCTAAAAACCGAGCCAGGGGAATGTAAGAAATGAAATAGAACTAATTTAGATTTTTTTCAAATTTATTGTTTCTCTGTTTGTCTGTCTGTTTCTAATCTCGAAGGAGATGGACCGACTTTAATGAAATTTTGTATAGTGGTAGCTTATCCCTCAAGTCAACATATAGGATACTTTTAAAGAGTTCAAGTGGGATATTATAATGAAACAATTTTTACGGATTTTATTGCGGTTTATTAAGATTTTTACAAGCCCGACGTTTGGGATACTTTACAGCAACCATGGTCACGGAAGGACTGAGGTATCATAAGTCCTATCATTACAAAGTTATTCGAAACTACCCTATGATACATCAATATTTTGGTTAAACAAAATTTTGGTTACGCAGAAAGTGCTAACTGTATCTTTAATCTGTGACATATTATGCTTGGATTTTGATTTGATAATTTAAATAATGGACTCCCAAGCCAGCCATCTTCTCTATGGAAATTAGGATGTTTTTTAATTTCAATAGCCTTACGGATCATCCTTGGTTGGAATCGGTGTTCTTTTGCGAGGACTTGTGGTTTATCAAATCTGATTATAATGGCGAGCTTTGTCAAGAATATGTTCACAGATGGCAGACTTAGTGTAGCGACGGTGTTTTCAGCGTAGATAGGACTAACCAAAATATTAATGTATCATAGGGTAGTTTCAAATAACTTTGTAATGATAGGACTTATCACATTAAAAACTATTTATTACCTACCTATACAAGATTTCGCGAAAAAGTTAAACAGTGT
Organism: Helleia helle; assembly: GCA_963853865.1. Lineage (NCBI taxonomy): Eukaryota > Metazoa > Arthropoda > Insecta > Lepidoptera > Lycaenidae > Helleia > Helleia helle. The sequence goes on from OY971424.1 coordinate 22,882,613, forward strand.
CTAACATAGCATATTTCAACTAGATGGCGCTAATAGTATTCTACATCGCGATGGTGAAATGTTACAAATTACAATTCACTGCAATAACCAACGCTTCAAAATATCGACTCTAAATCGTATTAAATAAACTAGATGGTGAAAATCCGAGCGATGACCGTCAGTGAGAGCACATGGCAGGTGGTCCTCTGAGTGAGGACGTGATGTCGCAAAGGAGGAGGCGGAATGGGAGAGGGAGCGCACTGGCGCCTCTTCCCGCGGGAGAGCACGGCGGTGACAGGCGGTCGCACCGCCATGAGGGACCTGTGCAAGGCCGATCGGGGCGATCCGCTGCGCGCGCGTGTGGTCCGAGCTATAAGGTCCCCTCCTCCTGCTCTGTTTACGGAGAAGGAGGAGGGGACGCCACTCCCCCACATCTAGTGAAGAGGTTAGAGGTGTGCCATACGGCAGTATGGCACACCTCACGGTCTTTAAAAACCACACCACCTCACCTCACGGTCTCTAAAAAAAAAGGTGTAAGGAAAATAATTATTCGGGTAGGTATACATTTTTTATGATTTTTTTTCGATAAAAATCAGAGCATCTCCCGGCGTAAAATAATAAAAAAACAAAAATTGTTCTGTGGTGAGGGACAACCCCTCTGTGGAGGTGGCGTCGATCCCTTGTGGGACTGACTAGCCGTCGAGGTGCCCTGTTTGTTTTCTAGATCCGGGGCACCTCACCAAAGGCGGCATTGGTGGCACTCGCCGGGTTTTAGTGGGTAGAGCTGCGTCCCTTTACCAGCTGTCGGGCGCAGCGTGTCCCACATACCCGCGTGGGGAGACCCACTCCCCCGCGAGATGCCTCAGAGCATTTCCCGGAGTTAAAGAAAAAAAAAAAGAAAAAAATATATAATGAGAGAAATTCGCGTACGTAAACATTAGAAAATCAACATTTTTTATTAAAAATAGTTTCAAGAGTATCTTTTTTCATCTTGAGTCTTCAACCGGTTCCAAGGTAAGCCCATTGAGAAGTACCGGCGCAAATAAACTCAGTGGAAGAAATGTTTTCAAATATTTTATAACAAATTTTTCATGTTGTTATCCAGAAATGCCTTTAAGGAACGCCTTATTTCCAAGGTATGGTGGTATCGTCTATAATATATAGAAAACAATATACTAAGTACCTATATCCAATTTAATACTTTAAATACTTTACTCGTATTAACAAAATTTACCGGTGGGAGGGAAGCACTGTGCCGCGCTCCCGGCTGCATGGGTACCACCATCTTGCTTGTTTCTCCCGTGAAATAGCTTTGCTGTGTTTCGGAGAGAAGGGCAAGACAGGCAGTGTAATTACTGGCACCGAGAATTAACATCGTATGTCTCAGGATAGGCAACACATAGATGAGTTGCCTGGGCTCGTTCCAGGGAAACTAGTTTATGTTCATTTTTTTGCAATTTATATCTAATCAACTTGTTATTTTACTAATTACAATCTTTGCGTTTACCATGTCATTGTTGTTACTTTTGGAGTCGGTGTCAGCTAAGTTAAATAGGCCGTACAGCACCAAAACCGTCGTCAGTCACCGGTATCATATTGGTTGCTGTACCTACCTACCTGTCTTTGCTGACACCGACTCCAATAGTAACAACAATGACATGATAAACGCAAAGATTGTAATTAGTAAAATAACAAGTTGATTATAAGTTCTAGGCATAAAAATTAAGGAAACGCAATTATTTTATTACTTTTTAGTTTATTTTTTACTTTTTGAAGTTGGTTTCAATTTTTGTTTAAATTTTTTTTAAGAAATAGATACCGATGAAATATTTTTAATAATGAATATTGAGCACCTCACGCTTTTTTACAATAAATAATTTTGTTAACCCATTTAATTCATCCATTAAAAAATATTTTCAAATTTTTTGTTGGGTTTGCTATTAATGCGTGTTTTTTAGTTTTTTTTAACTATAATTTATTTTTTAATTTTTAGTGTCGATTTTTTTAATTAAAGATTTTATTAATTTAAGGTACTCAACTAATAACAATCACTTTATAAATGAGTGAGAGACTAAAAACAACACAAGTGATGTAGGTAACTTGCGCGCCTTACGCCTGCCTAGCGTGTGCTATCCTGATTATCCTGATCAGGATATTGGAATAATTTTATCAAATTATTGTATTGTCGTGGTATTGTCATCGGTCCTCGATAAATCTACAAAGTTTAAACAAAATCTGGTCGTTAGAAGTGAGTCAAAATCAAGTCTAAAGGAGTCGGTTACAAACATACAAATATACATACAATCATACAGGTGAAGCTATTATAAAGCGTGTTACATATGCGCACTACCCATAAACCGCTGACGATCATTTTATATAATAAGTTCCCATACAAGTTACAAGATATCAAGTGCGACGGTTCCCTAGGAAACGCCGACGCAGCTCAACCTGACTTATAGTGAAATTAACATGATGTAATAAACTTTTATTAAAATAAAATCGGTTTTTATTAAGACTCTCGAACGCGCTCAACATTAGTGGCGCAGTCGTACGGATTTTCGAAAGTGTTACGAAAATTAAAAGAACCTTCGCGAGTGACTGTTCGGGAGTGATATATTCGGGTGTGATCCAGAAATCGATCCAGCAGAAACCAGAATGCGAATGTAAGTGCTTTAGTTTCTATCTAGAGTTGCTTCCTTTTTATCCTATAAGTTTTTATTATATTTCCCAAGATTTTCCATCAGTCGTAATAATTTGTTAGACGCAAATAGAAATATGTATTTTAGAAAGAGAGGAAAATTTAAATTTAAGTGAGAATATTTTTTTTAATGTTTATTAAAGATGGCAGATAATATGTTAGACAATATTTTTAAGGCTTTGCGGCTATTGCCCGAGTTCGACGGAAATCCAAATGTATTAACTAGATTTATTCGATTGTGTGACCAACTGGTCCAACAATTTGTTCATAATGAGCCAGGATACGAACTTACTAACTATGCATTAATAAATGGGATTTTAAGTAAGGTGGTAGGTTCCGCATCTCGTCTTATTAACTCTAACGGAATACCAGAAAACTGGGATGACATTCGATCTGCCTTAATTAATAATTTTGCTGATCAGCGAGATGAAACATCGCTTTACAACGACCTCGCATTATTGAACCAAGGGTCATTAAGCCCACAAGAATTTTATGAAAAATGCCAGATTTTATTTAGTACTATAATTACATATGTCAGTCTGCATGAAACGGCGTCGAGCACTATAGAATCTAAACGCGCGTTATATAAAAAAATTACGCTTCAATCATACCTACGTGGACTTCGTATCTGTTGCATGCGCCCTGACACAATAGAGAAAGCGCTAGAGTATGTCCATGAGGAGATGAACACTCTCTACGTGCAACAGCGCAACGATCATCCCTCCGAGAAGAAAATGCAGGTTAGTGAAAATCAATTAAGATACGGATTTATCCAACCCCCTATGTCTATGCTACCCGCGCCGCAGCCAACGCCACCACCACGGCCGTTTAATATGGCGGGACCGTCCCGACCACAGTTAGGTACATACTTTTAACGACCTGATCAAGGTTGGAGAACGCAGCCACATCCTCTTCGTGGACCGACGAGAGCGCAGCAAATGTTTGCAGCACCCCCGCCTAATTATAGACCTCAAAGTCACTTATTTAAATTACAAAAACGACCCTCTCATAAAGAACCGCAACCAATGAGTGGTGTAAGCCACTTCGTAACTGTAACGAAACCATTTACACAGACAGACAACCCCATGATTGGTCTAAATTCGGTAACCCTCCGCCAAATAATTATTTTAAGACGAGGGAAATGCATTTTAATGAAATATACGAACCATACTGTCCCCTAGACTATGACCAAAACTACTATGGTTACCAAGACCGTGACGATTACTATAACTATGAGATGTATGACTACTCAATGGACCAACGACATAACAATTATTCTGAAAATTACGTTATAGAGGAGACACAAGACGATGCCCCGACATTAGATAATAAGCAGGATTTTCAGAAAGTAGAGTAATCAGACAAATTAGGATAGAGTTAAAATTGCAAACACAACGACAGTTACCCTATATAAAAATAAGTAACCCCCCTTTGAAACTGTTAATCGATACCGGGGCAAATCAATCGTTTATCAGCCCCGAAGCCGTATTTTTTTTTTATCCTCATATCAAGTGTAATTATGAACCTTTTGAGGTAACTAATATTCATGCAACTACTAGAAATAATTACTCAATAACTGTACCTTGTTTTCAAGAAATAAATAGCGACGATAAAATAAATTTATTCGTATACAGATTTCACAATTTTTTCGATGTTCTGATTGGCCTGGATTTATTAGAAAAACCATTTTTCTTTTGAACAACATTTACCTTAAAAATAAATGTTTAATTACAAAATATTCAACTAACCCCTTACTCATGTACGATTCACACAATGCTAATTTATATGAGGATATTATACCAGCAAATACCTCAAAATTAGTCAGAGTACCTGTAAATTTTCAGGAAGGTGAAGCCTTCGTACCGGAGCAAATAATATCGAATTGCGTTATATCTGATTGTGTGACAACAGTAAAAAATAATCGTGGCATTATTGAGGTTAAAAACCCTTCTCGTCATAATTTAGTTTTCTCAATGGACCGACCTAATACTGCCGAAATTTTTAACATAAATTGTATGCCCACGAAACAACCAGACCGCGTTAACGAGGTTTTATCCCGATTACTAACAGATATTTTAAACCCCGAGGAACGGGCTAATTTGGAAGCCCTCTGTTCTCAATACGCAGATATTTTTTATATAGATGGCGAACCGCTTACCTTTACGAATCAAATAAAACACAACATACGGACAACTGATGAAATCCCGGTCTATACAAAAAGTTATAGATATCCTTTTATTCATAAACAAGAAGTTCAAGAACAAATTGCAAAGATGCTAGAGCAGGGTATAATCCGCCCCTCTCAGTCAGCGTGGAACTCCTCCATCTGGGTTGTTCCCAAAAAGACTGACGCCTCTGGAAAAACCAAGTGGCGTTTAGTTGTGGATTTCCGAAAATTAAATGAGAAAACCATTGACGATAAGTATCCTGTTCGAGCGACATCGCCCGAGCGCTGCAACGGGGGCGCAGCGGGTAGTGGGTGGGGGCCGCTGCACGATCAGTCATCCCGCGCATGAGACGACTTGCATCGGGACACCACCGGCGACGGACGTTACCTCTCATTTTTCTTGATATACATAGTTTTATCTTATACGGTGTAATATACCAGCTCAGTATACAGTCCACCCCACCATGGTTCAGGCCTTGTCGTGGCGGTGGGGCTCGAAGTAGCCTAGGGTGAGCCCAGCACCTTGGGTGAAGCCAATTGAGCCGAGGGGGCAAAAGAGCAGGGGGCAAGGGGTGAGGATGGGAACCTCACCCCATTGTACTGTCCCGACGTAGGGAGGGGTTGTTCTGTGGTGCTGGACAACCCCTCTGTGGAGGTGGCGTCAGTCCCTTGTGGGGCTGACTAGCCGTCGAGGTGCCCTGTTAGCTCAACAGATACGGGGCACCTCACCAAGGCGGCACTGGTGGTACTCGCCGGGTTTTAGTGGGTAGAGCTGCGTCCATTTACCATCTTTCGGGCGCAGCGAGTCTCACATACCCACTTGGGGAGACCCACTCCCCAGGCGGGATGCCTCAGAGCATTTCCCGGCGTAAAAGAAAAAAAAAAGTATACAGTCCACTAGTTTTATTTCTATTAAGTCTTAGGACCCTATACATTGGTCCTTCAGGATCGCCGTAAAATTCAATTATTCGTGTATCTTCAAGAAGAATAACTTCCGGGACCTATAAGTTGCGGCCTACAGCTGAAGAAGAAACCTATCTACAATAATTATTCCGAAGAGGATTCTTTTATTGGCAACCGTAACGCCTCGGAAAGTCAATTGGAGGTCGAACGGACACGGACTTTGGACCCAAGAAACCGCAAGTCATCGCCAAGCAAGACAAGTCTCTAATATTATTGTCAAGTGGAAGGTCTAGAATATTTGTGAGTCTGTTCCAATTTCCATCATTTTTCATTACCATTTTATCATCCATTAAATTCCATTTCATCCATTTATTTGTATTTCATTTTGCGTAAATTCATAGTTATACAGCTCATTCATTAATCAAAAACAAAATAAAAATTAGATAATCATTCAATAGCTAGTGCTCATTTATTATTTATATAATATTATTTTTATTTTCTCTAACTATTAGTACCTACCAAATTTTTCTATATTCCGAATATTTCGGATGTTCTTGATAAGTTGGGCAACTGCCATTATTTTACGACCCTGGACCTTGCCAGTGGCTTTTACCAGGTGGAGATGAATCCAAATGATATATCCAAGACAGCCTTCAATGTTGAACATGGGCATTTTAAATTTTTACCCATGCCCATGGGTCTCAAAAATTCGCCATCCACGTTTCAACGTGTGATGGATAATGTACTAAGGGGTCTCCAGAACGTTATTTGCCTTGTGTATCTCGATGATATAATAGTATTTAGTGTATCGCTACAAGAGCATAATACGATTAATTTAGAAAAAGTGTTTAAAAGACTCAGGGAATCAAATTTTAAAATTCAAATGGACAAGTCCGAATTTCTTAAATTAGAAACAGCATACTTAGGACATGTTATTAGTAAAGATGGCATCAAACCAAACCCTGACAAAATTTCAGCCATTCGAAAATTCCCCATACCAAAAACCGCAACAGAAATAAAACGGTTTCTTGGTCTCTTAGGTTATTATCGTAAATTTATACCAGATTTCGCTCGTATCACAAAACCTATGACGCAGTGTCTGAAAAAGGGCTCTAAAATAGTAATAAACGATCCCGTGTACATTAACTGTTTTGAAAAATGTAAAACACTATTGACTAATGACCCAATCTTACAATACCCAGACTTCACCAAAGAATTTGTACTGACTACAGACGCCTCAAATTTCGCCATTGGGACCATACTATCTCAGGGACCCATAGGTAGTAGTGTAGTAGGTGACAGACCAATAGCTTACGCTTCTAGGATACTTAACACAAGCGAAATTAACTATAGTACTATAGAAAAGGAGCTTTTGGCTACAGTTTTTGGTACTAAATATTTCCGACCTTATTTATTCGGTAGCAAATTTAAAGTTGTAACAGACCATAAGCCACTTCAATGGGTTATGAACCTTAAGGAACCGGGCTCTAGGCTTACAAGATGGCGTTTAAAACTGAGTGAATATAATTTCACTCCCATCTATAAACAAGGCAAATGTAACACAAATGCAGATGCCTTATCCCGGATAGAAATTAACAACGAAGATACTAGTTCCATTGTAGTAAATGTATCCTATTGTAGTAACCACCAAAGGTACGGAGATCTGGTTGGACGACAGGATCTTAGAACAAGCCAAGATCCTGGCGGAAAATGATCCTCCTGATACATGGGAACTGCCGAACACAAGATGGGTCAACGGGGTGCCAGGATGCGGGAAGACCACCTGGATTATAGCCAATTTTGATAAAACTAAGGACGTCGTCATGACTGCGACCGTAGAGACGAGGAAGGAGTTAAGGAAAAGGATCGAAAACCGCGCAGGAGCGGACGCAAACACTGGCCTCAGTACTCGCCAATGGGGCGAAATAATCGAATGCGAGCGTCTCTTCGTGGATGAAGCACTCATGAATCACTTCGGTTCCATTGTGATGACACTTAAGATTGTTAAAGCCAGAGAACTGCTCCTAATAGGAGATATTAATCAACTACCATATATCGAGCGCGAAAATCTATTCCCGATCCATTACCATCGTCCCAACGTACTAACACCAATAACAGAGGACTTACTATGTACCCACCGTTGCCCACAACACGTAGCATATGCCCTGAAATACATCCACAAGGGCATATATTCCTCCAGTCAGGTAATCAAATCACTCAACATCCAATCCACACTGGAGGTCAATAACAAGAAAGACGAACCCAAAACGCTTTTCTTGACATACACCCAAGAAGAAAAGCAGACCCTAATAGACCAAGGGTATGGGAAGGGGGAAGAGTCCAAAGTCCTGACTATCCATGAGGCCCAGGGACTCTGCTACGAAACGGTGTACATAGTAAAGACTAAATCAAGGATAAAACTACACGACAGCGCGTCTCACGTATTTGTAGCCCTCTCGCGTCATACCAAAAATTTCACATACTACACCTGTGACAGCGATGACGCATTGGGCAAGCTGATAAAAGTAGCAGCAATCCCTGACCAAGAAATAAACAACTACAACTTAAAAATGGCAATTAAGAACAGAGACCACGCCATCATAAGAAATTTTTTAACCAGAAACTGAAGACAAAGGGGCGCGCCACAGAATCCAGCGCAGCCAAGCCAAACAACTGACCAGGACTTGAGGACAATAGGGCGCGCCACACCATCTAGCGCAGCCAAACCGAACTAACACTCTGACCAACTATGAGCGCGGGGAGTGAATCACTAGGATCCACACCCCGTGACACAACTAACATACTAATAACGGTGACAAAATAAGAGGAGCCCTTAACCACCAACTTGAGCGCGCGTGACCACTAAACACCGTGCAAACACTTTACCATCTATAAGTGCCACTGAGTTTCTTGCCGGTTCTTCTCAGGAAAGGGCTAGGGTTTGAACCGGAGGTAACATCCTCTCTCCCTCTTCCACCCCAGCGGCTCCTCTTAAGCTAATCAATCAATCATCATCAACTAACCTCCTAACGAACTCCAATTTTGCGGAGCAACAGAAGTAACAATCAATCATCATCAAAACCAGTGGTGCGGACAATGGTCTGCAGAGTATTTAAAAGAAAAAAAGAAAAAAAAGCATTCGTAGCAGACAGACCTTCATCACCATCAGGTTCATTTACGCTTACCGCGCAATCCGGTTCATCTACATTTACCGTTCATTCGAGTGCAGAAAACCCTATTTTAGAAATCCCCATATCTGATGACCCATTGAATAAGTTTAGTAGACAAATATCCCTTGTAGTTGTAGGAGATATAAAAAAACGACCGACAGTTACAAAACCATTTCAAACTCATACGAAGACGTTCTAAGAAATATCAGAATCAAATTTAGAAAACGACGTTATAAATGCAATTAAAGAGTACGTAAATCCAAAAGTGATGACTGGACTTATAATCCACCCAACCCTTGCCATGTATAAAATCATCCCTATACTTCAGGAAAAGTTTAAAAGTTCAGCCATGAAATTAGTTCTTACCAAAACCGAGGTAGAAAACATAAAGGAATATCTGCAACAACAAGAGATTATAGATATATATATCACTTAGGAAAAACCAATCACCGCGGCATTAATGAGTGCTTCCTAGCTTTATCCCGTCGATGTTATTGGCCTAAGATGAAGGAATCAATTGCAAAATTTATACTTTACTTTACTACAACTAAGCCATTTGAGATTCTCCATCTCGATCTGTTCACGGCTGAAAATGAAAAGTATTTAACATTAGTTGATGCTTTTAGAAATATGCTCAAGCGTACCATCTCTGAGACGGCACAGCGTTAATCATAATTCAGGCTCTTCTTATATATTTCACCCATCATGGCGTTCCCCTGACAATTGTAACCGACCAAGGACCGGAATTCACAAATGCAATTTTCATGGAATTTATACGACTTAATAAAATCCAGCACCATAAAATCCTGTCACACTCTCCAAACGATAACGGCATTGTAGAGCGGTTTCATTCAACTATCCTTGAGCACCTTAGAATATTAAAACTTGAAAAAAAATCTGAACCTACTCTAAACCTCATGCCTTATGCAGTTCTGGCCTATAACAGCTCTATTCATAGTTTTACGAAATGCAGACCGATAGATCTAATCACAGGACATTTTCATCCTCGTGACCCAATTGGCACTGACTTAAACGAACATTTACTCCAACAATACTTGCAAGACCATAAGCGCAGAATAACTCAAGTATATGACATAATTAACGAGACCTCATTACACAATCGGACAGAACTGACAGAAAATAGCAATAAAGACCGTGAACCCGAGCAGGAATATACTTCTGACCAACATATTTTCATAAAAAACCCTGCAGCAAATAGACAAAAGCTCGCTCCACGCTATACACAGGACACGGTCCTAGCGGATCTTCCTATCAATATATATACCAAAAAGAAACGTGGCCCTGTTGCCAAATCACGCCTTAAGCGAAGTTCTAAAAACCCTGTATTGTTACAGGATACATCTCCTGCTACTGATACGACTGACTCGAGGACAAGACATACTGATTGACTCTCTACAAGATGGTCCAGGGGTTCTTCCGTTTAAACTAGGACCTGCGAAAATGGTGTCCCACTATCATTCATTTCTCGTTAACGTCGACCTATCCCCTATTCACGAACAAATTAATTCTGTAAAATCTCGGCTTTCTCAATTAGTACCAAACCTTAGTAATAGAACCTTTACCTTGTATGATCCTCACATAGCTATCCTCATCTCGAAGCTAGAATGAATTTATGAACAGCTGCAGACCTTTGAACCAAACCGCAAGAAAAGAGGTCTCATAGACGGACTTGGTTCAATAATTAAGAGTATATCCGGTAATCTCGACTACACAGACGCAATTAAATATAATACCTGCAATACATGTTGGTCGAGCTTAGGCCAATGCGAGCGTAGGCAAATTAATACAAGGCAAGCGCTACTGCCTAGACGTTTGGCAAACCAAAGCCAATGGCCAACATAGACAAGTTTTGAGTCAAGTTTTGAGTGGTGCCCACACGTTGGACGCTATCAGTTTGTATTATGCATTGAAATAATATGGACGTCGTAGTAGTTATTGCAGCTGCTGCTGTTTAGAGAGAAAAATAATGACGTGGTACATGCAAAAATTGTACATTAGTAGAAATCAAAGATGATTATTAGTTGGAGACACAAAAATTAAAGAAATGCGATTATTTTATTACATTTTAGTTAATGTATGTTTGAAGTAGGTTTTAATTTATGTTTAAAATTTTTGTTTCTTAATGTTTTGTGATTAATTAAAGAAAACAGACAAATATAGGCATTTTGGCATATTGAACCGTATGAAGTAAGCCCAACAAAAGCTGTAAATCGTCAAGGAGTTCCCTCGACTGTCTTTCAACTTCAGCATCATATCGACTCTAGACCTTCTTTACATTGTAGTGCTTTAAAATGCTTAATTAAAAAAAAAAGCCCATTAGTCGCTCCTACGATTTTCGAAAGATCTCGATTTCGATCCTTATCGTGGGACCACTTGGCAAGTATACTTTCAAACAAAAAATAATTTTTAAAAACTGGTCCATAATTATTGACGGAGAAATCGGTGTACATACATAAAAAATACCTATCGACTTGAGAACCTCCTCCTTTTTGTTGAAGTCAGTTAAAAAGAAGGTGGTGGATGTTGAGTATTCACAGAAACAGGACAAGTTATATATAGTGTCAAAAAAAATATGAAAATATTAGATAATACCTAGTAACTTCATTTTTTTGTTGAATTGTATGGCACGCGGACAAACATGTGAACACCATTGGCCAAGCGCGCGCGTGCGCCTTTGATTTGTGCAGAAAAATCGACACGGCTTCGAAGTGAGGCGAGTGGTCCCGAGCGGCTTCGAGTTGTGACAAGCTACGTCAAATGAGTCCTATACACGTTGGCGCATGCCTTTACTCGGCCAACTAGACGAGCGACACCGAGCGATGGCAAGACAATGCTAATATACCAGATGGATTCCCCATACTTTAACCGACGACCAGAAACGCCTCTGCATGGACTGGTGTCGCCAAATGTGAGATAAGTTCAACAGCGGTAACTCAAATGCTGTATTTGACATCATCACAGGTGATGAAAGCTGGATATATTGCTACGAACCCGAAACCAAAAGGCTATCAGCTCAGTGGGAGTTTCCTTTCGAGGATCGGCCAACTAAGGTAAAGAAAGGAAGAAGTCAAGGAAAAAAGATGATTGCCTCATTCTTTGGTCGGAAAGGTCATTTCGCGACAGTTGGAAGGACAGTTACTGCAGACTGGTATGTCCATCGCTGTTTGTCTGTTGTCTTGGAAAAAATTCGAGAGCAGCGCCCTCGAAGCAGGATCCTCCTTCACCACGACAATGCTTCAGCGCACTCCTCAAAACGGACTGTTGAATATTTGACTATGGCAGGTGTCGAGATAATGAGTCATCCGCCTTACAGTCCTGCCCTGGTGCCCTGCGACTTTCATTTATTCCCAAGAACTAAAGATAAAATTCGAGGTATTCGCTTTACGAGCCCTGAAGATGCGGTGAAAGCGTACGAAAATGCCATAGAAGAGACTCCTAAGGAAGAATGGGCCCACTGCTTTTCTCAGTGGTTCCATCGAATGCGACGATGTGTAGAAAGAAACGGAGATTACTTCGAAAAACAATAAAAGTATTGGCAACTTTCTACATTAAGCCGTTTTTCATTTTCTAAACATTTTCAGTGTTACCTAGGTATTGCAGGCTTAACAATGCCATCGAAGTTTTAAGTATAAACCAACATAAAATTGAATTTGAGATAAATAGTCATATCAGTTTAAATAAAGAATGGGCTTTGCAAAATCCGAAAATACTAGAAAATATCACATTAAATCAAGATCCAATAGTTAAAACACTAGATATTTTAATGAAAAGTGATGCTACAAGAGATGATGATTTAATTAAATACGCCCATCTGGCGCAAAATCTCATTATTTTCGGGGATAATATTGATAGATTATCTGATGAAATGTATAGGCTAGAGGATACGTTAGCTTTTATTAGAGTATATGTTAAGTATTGTAGATTTAAAAATTATGTTACATAAGTTACAAAATCTTTATTCTAAGGATGAAATCCTTGATATAGAGATTAGATATTTTTACGATATAATTAAGATAGGTTATTTTTACGTAGACAGTCGTATAGTTATAGTTTATAGGATTCCAATTGCCTTACCTTCGACATATGACCTTTTTAAACTTTCCCTTATTCCTAATAGAAATCATCAGATCCTTTTACCCACCCTACCATACATAGCAATTTCTGGAGATGATTCTAAGTACATGAAGGCTGAATGCCCGAAGGTAAAAGAATGGTATCTCTGCCAAAGGACATCTATCTATAAAATTCGTGAAATCCCCGATTGTATCCATCAACTCATCATCAAGCAAGAAGTTCATTCATCATGTAAGCTAGCTTCAGTGAACCTAGCAAAAGAAGCAGTAGAACAAATCGACGGCAGACATTACACTGTGACCTTTCCTAATCAAACTAAGGTTAGAACCTTTTGTAAGCAAGAATAATATAGAATGCTTAAAGGAAGTTATCTCATCACAATCCCCGTGAACTGCTACCTCAAGACGCCTACCTTTACCATATCTAATTCAGATGACCACATCAAAGGACTCCCTCTGAAAATAGTAGAACTGCCGACGTTTCAAGAATCGAATGGAAGTACATATAACGCACCTGCAATTTTAAAACACAATTGACCTCGGAAATCTTCACTCTCTTAATGAGAAAATATCATTCCAAAATCCTATAAAATTGGATAAAAATGTACAACTAAGTTTGTACCATACAACCATCCCATTTTATGTAATATTATCGGGTGCAGTTATATTATGTGCAGTATACATCTTATACAAATATCTCCGTCAAAACCGCCCTCGTGAAAATCAAGACGTCGAAGACATTAAGATCAATATACCATTAGAAACCATCTCTGAAAAACCAGAAAAAAGAAAATCGCATCCCGGAAACATGAAAATCAACCACAGCGACATTTCGGCGACATTATCTAACATCTCGAAATAATCGCTGAAGTACGGGGGGAGGTGTTACATATGCGCACTACCCATAAACCGCTGACGATCATTATAAATAATAAGTTCCCATACAAGTTACAAGATATCAAGTACGACGGTTCCCAAGGAAACGCCGACGCAGCTCACCCTGGCTTATAGTGAAGTTAACATGATCCTCCACATATATTCTCACGGGACATATTGTATCCACCTCTTAGTTTTATATAATAATGTAAGACACTTCCAATTCTAATATCGAACGGTTGTCACGTCTTATTAGTTTTAGTTAACAATTTTAATTATGTTCATAATATATTTAAATTGAATTAAATGTAATTAATTAGTAAGTGTAATAAACTAAAAAAAAAACGTTTTTTTTTAAGACTCTCGAACGCGCTCAACATAATTAGCGTGTAAACATAATCGATATTTGTACACTTGGGCACGATACAATATTTATAATGTACTTCAGCATGAGTTTGCACGGTTTCCAAATGATTCTACGATGATAATATCCGTTCCGTCTTGATCTAACCAAAAGTATTAAATAACCGTCTGTATCGAACAAGGTGACCGGCTGACCGCGCAACGGCGACTATTGCTCGAGTTGCTGTTGAGCGGAAACGGGAAAATTATCATATCTTCGTATAGTATTTTTTTTTAAATAAATTTAAAAAAAAACCGGCCAAGTGCCAGTCGGACTTGCGCACGAAGCGTTCCGTACCATTACATAATATACAAAACATTAGACACTTTAACAAAAAATACGGTTTATCTCGAAAAAATGTTTTTTTTATATAATTGAGTTGATTGCATGAAAGGTAAATGGCGGTTTACAATTTATGACGTACTAAAAAAAACTACTTACTAGATCTCGTTCAAACCAATTCTCGGTGGAAGTTTACATGGTAATGTAGACCGTACATCATATTTTTTTTTTAGTTTTGTCATTCTCTTATTTTAGAAGTTACAGGGAGGGGACACATATTACCACTTCGGAAGTGTCTCTCGCGCAAACTATTCATTTTAGAAAAAAAATGGTATTAGAAACCTCAATATCACTTTTGAAGACCTATCCATAGATATCCCGCACGTATGGGTTCGATGAAAAAAAATTTGAGTTTCAGTTTTAAGTATACCCCCAAAATTTATAGTTTTTTTTTCTATTTTTGTGTAAAAATCTTAATGCGGTTCACAGAATACATCTACTTACCAAGTTTCAACAATATAGATCTTATAGTTTCGGAAAAAAGTGGCTGTGACATACGGACGGACAGACAGACAGACGGAGAGACTAATCTATAAGGGTTCCGTTTTTGCCATTTGGCTAAGGAACTCTAAAAATGGAAACTTCCTTATTATTGACCTTATGTGGCCTAAAATATGGCACATCAAGTTTATGTTTGTTCTTTGTATTTCTATTGTGATTATCGCATTTTTTAACAAATTAATTTAAGTACATACTTATATCAACCTAACCTAAATAATATAGATCCCGACGTAGAAATTTATTGCGGTGGTTTTCATCTTACGTTTAAAAAACCCATAGTCATTAATGGTTTTTCATATGGTGTGGTAAATGTTAGCTAAGGCGTCCCCCAAGGATCCATCTTAAGACTGTTGCTTTTTTTATTATTTGTAAACGATATCGGTGACTGTTTCAGATATTATGCAAAGTTCATTCTATATGCAGACCGCAGACGACCTTCAAATTTTGCATATTAGAACATTGACGACTGTTCAAAAATATAAGAAGACTTGAATCGCTTGACAGTCTATTGTCGTAAACACAACCTTCAATTAAGTATAGCGAAATGTAAACAAATTACATTCCCTAAAAAAGTTATTCAAAACTAGCTGTTGCCCGCAGCTTCGCCTGCGTTTACTTAGATTTACAGCCGGCTTACGTACGGCCGTATTGATGATGATTATTTTTATGGCCAAAGTTACGCCTTATAACATCAGCTATCTGCCAGTAAATACGTTGTCAAAATCGGCTTAGCCGTTTCAGAGATTAACAGTCAGACAAAAATTGATTATTTTATGTAAGTATCGTATATTATTTCATAGCTTTTACCCGCGACTTCGTCGGCAAATTGCAAATGCAAAACTCACAACCGACGCCAGGAGGCCGTGTGGTCGCTGACCGCACGGTAGGCGGGGGGCAACCCCCCACTTTTTAAATCAAAAGAGAGCCGAATGGGCTCACACTAATCCGATGAAGCATTAGGGCCTTCGGGCTATTAGCATAGACCCCTCCGAAAAAAAAAATCGTCGGCAAATAAGAAGTAATTTTTTAAATCTTATTTTTCAAATTACATGTTTCCAATTTACAAACTATTATAATTTAAAGAATAGGTAGGTACCTTCCACTGTAAGGCCCGATAGTACATTTTTATATGATATATTTATTTAATTTAGAAGTACATTTTTATAATATTCAAATATTTTTTACGGATTTTATCACGGTTTATTAAGATTTTTACATGCCCAACGTTTCGGATACCTTACAGCAACCATGGTCACGGGAGGACTGAGGTGTCAGACGTCCTAACGTTACAAAGTTATTCGAAACTACCCTATAAGACATCAACATATTAATTCATATAGTACCTACTACCAGAAAAAAATACGAAAAAGAAATGTTATATTTTTTATTCATATATTTTATCATTATAAGTACATATTCCTTTTTTATAATATCATGAATTCTATTAATAAATCATTTTGGATAAATAACTAATATATTAGAGAGAAAGGTTATTCATTAAGAACGCGTGCAATACAAAGGTGCAATCCTTATAGGGATTCACATCTTGTCTGTCAGCGTGGTCTACATTTTGTGGTAACGCCATCTATTGACACTCCTAAAAAATTTCTTGTTACACTTATACATCTTATATCTTACCTTGGGTCCCAAACTATCTGCATATCAAATTTCACTCAAATCGGTTCAGTAGCTTAATAAATACACAGTCCTGGAGTTTTACCCGCATATTTGTCGTTCCGGTGGGATTTTCAGGATAACAATGATTTTATACCCTACATTAAGTTTCAGAGTATCTTTATATCAATTTTCACCCAAATCTGTTTCATGGTTCAGAAGATAGACAGTCCCAGGGTTTTACCCGCATAAATCCCGTTCCCGTGGGATATGCGGGAAAAAAACTATCCTATGTCCTTTCTCGAGTTTTAAACTATCTATGTGCCAAATTTTATCCAAATCTGTTCAGTGGTTTAGGCGTGAAGAAGAGACAGACAGACAGACAGACAGACAGACAGAGTAACTTTCGCATTTATAATATTACTAGTAAGGAAGAAGTAAGGATTCTACAAACTGTAAAGTGGATATTCAAATACAGCTTCATCCGCGTTGACTAATATTTACGGACGTATCCGGACTGATGATGATCATTATTTTATTTTATTTTGATGTTAATCATTAAAGGAAATAAGGCAGCGTTTTCAATGTAAGTTTCAAAGTGGCTTGAAATTTATGACATATGAATATACAAAAAAATTATTTACAAATTTACACAATTTTTGAGTTTATCGCGTACAGACAGATGCGGCGGAGGACTTTGTTTTATATTGTGTAATTATGATAAGATATGTAAAGCTATTTACTAGCTTTACAGTACCGGTTTATAATTGGCAATATTTTTATTAAAATGGATATTGTGAGATAGATAATATAATATGCCATCGCGGATTTTCCTTTGATACACAATTCCACCATACTTTGTACATACTTTGTAAGAGGTAGTACCATGCTGCATTGCAGCCGAACTGGGCCGGCACATTCGGGGTGGTACCTCTCACATAACACCGGTGTCAAATGACAGCTATGCTGTCGCGTTTCATGCGGTTT
Source organism: Helleia helle (assembly GCA_963853865.1). NCBI lineage: Eukaryota > Metazoa > Arthropoda > Insecta > Lepidoptera > Lycaenidae > Helleia > Helleia helle. The sequence goes on from OY971424.1 coordinate 22,900,347, forward strand.
GTGAATTACCATTGGCCTATTGGGGGGGATAGGGAAAAGGAGGGCAACGCATCTGCATAATCTCAGATTCAATTGTAACAAATTTCATCCAAATCGGTTCAGTAGTTTAGGCGTAAAGAAGAGACAGACAGACAGTCAGACAGAGTGTTAATTTCGCATTTACAATATTAGTAAGGAAGTAATAAGGATTTTGGTTGGTGTTTGGACTCTACATCTTGCCTATTATATAAACAAAATAACTAACCACGCCTTTCAGATGTATGGATTTGTATAGATGTTGAAGTTTTTATGTTTTTGTTTTAATAGAAGAGGGGGCAAACGGATAGTCGGTTCACCTGATGGTAAGTGAAGAGCGACATCCACAGACACCCGCTACACCAATGGATTAGCAGCTGAGTTGCCGGCCTTTCAGATATGAGTATGCACTTTTCTTGAAGGTCCCTAAGTCGTATCGGTTCGGAAACATCGTAGGAGGTAGCTGATTCCATATATTAGTCGTGCGAGGCAGGAAATGCCGTAAAAATCGATTTGTTGTGGATTTCCGGACATCGAGATGGTGTGGGTGAAATTTGGAGTTTTTCCGCGATGTCCGGTGGTGGAATTCTGCTGCAGGTATTAGTCCGAACAATTCCTCAGAGCACTCCCCGTGGTAGATGCGGTAGAAGATGCAGAGCGATCCGACATCTCTACGCAGCGCCAAAGAATCAAGCCGATTGGAGATAACATTGTCGTCGACGATTCGAGCCGCCCGGCGTTGAATGCGGTCAAATGGAAGGAGCTGATATTGGGGCGCTCCAGCCCAGAGGTGAGAGCAGTATTTCATGTGAGGCCGGATCTGCGCCTTGTATAATTGAAGGCGGTGTGAAGGCATGAAATACTGCTTTGAGCACGCCGAGTTTCTTCGAGGCTAGTTTAGCCTTTCCTTCCAAATGACCACGAAACTGCACATCTCTCGATATATCGACGCCAAGTATCCCAATGCTGTCTAAGGCGGTTAGGGAAGTGCCTTTAAATTGTAGAGGAACGACGAAGGGTGATTTATTTGCGGTAAACGCGCAAACTTGTGTCTTGTTGGGGTTAAATTGGACTAGGTTAAGTCGCCCCCATTCCGAGACTCTGGCCAGCAAAGACTCGATTTCAGACACAAGTTTGTTCCGACACTCATCGACTTGTTCCCGAGAAATATTAGGGCGGCCAGTGTATAAAGCATCTCCAGTGCTGTCATCCGCATAGCAATGAATGCCGCTGGTTTTCAGCATATCATTGATATGCAGAAGAAACCGGGTTGGAGATGGTAGCTTTGCAAGAAGTGCTTTATGCCACACCCGATCAAAGGCCTTCTCTATGTCCAAACTAACCGCCAGCGCCTCCCCCTTGCTCTCAACTGCTCCCGCCCATCGTTGCGTTAGGAATATTAGAAGATCACCAGCTGAGCGATTCCGCTGAAAGCCATATTGGCGATCGCTAATCGGCTGGTGCTCCTCCAAATATCGCCGGAGCTGGCAGTTGATTATGGATTCCATAATCTTTGAGAACAAGGTAGTTATGGCTATTGGTCTGTAGTTGGACGGGTCTGAGCAGTCCCCTTTCTTAGGGATCGGGTGTACCAAAGCTGTCTACCACGAGCATGGGACGACGCCTAATGAGTAAGAGTGCCGGAAAAGACGCGTAAGGACGGGTGCCAACTCAGGAGCACAAGTTCGTAGCACTAATAGAGGGATGCCGTCAGGCCCACTCGACTTATGGATGTCCAGCGAAAAGAGTGCTTTGCGTACGGAGCTCTGTCGGAAAATTATTTCCAGCATTGAAGTATCACACCGAAGGATCGTCGGTGGTATTTTTCCCTGGTCATCCAAAGCCGAGTTGGAAGCAAAAAGAGTGCCTAGAAGATCGGCCTTCTCCTTCGTGGTGTGGGCCAACGAGTCATTCCTCATGTGCAGAGATGGTAGGGATGGCTTACAAAAATTCCCTTGAACAGCCTTGGCAAGAGACCAGAATGCACGAGTTCCCTAAGGAAGTCGAACCAATCTCTCGCCAATTCTGTTCACGTACTCCGCTTTTGCCTCAGCAATAGCTCTTTTGAAGGACCTGGAGGCAAAATTATACTCCTTTTTCAATGCGCTGGTCTTTACATCCTGGGACATCGATACTTTGGCCCAGGCTCGGTAGCTTAACCGTTTATGGCGTGCAGCCATCTTACAGGTTTCACCAAACCAGGGCTTGGATTTGCCGCCTATAGGCACTGCAGAGCTTGAAATGAAAAGCCCTATGGCTTGCAGCACCACATCGGCAACAGAATTGGCAACGATGTCTGGATCATCCAGCGAGAAGCAAATTCGCCCCCATTGGTAGGATGCAAAGAAGGACCGCATCCCAGCCCAAACAGCTGACCTATAGTGCCAAACACGGCGGCAGCCCGCAAAACGAGGCCATGATGGGCTTGAGACAGGTACAGAACTCCAGATCAGACAGTGGTCCGATGAGCCAAGTGGAGCGTCCACGGAGACCACGTAATTGTCCGGGTGGGAGGTCAGCAGAAGGTCCAACAGGGAAGGCGTATGATCTTCCACATCAGGGATACGAGTTGGTGATACCACCAAATGTGTCAGATCATATGCTGAGACAAACTCGTAAACAGATCTTCCCGCATGATCGGTTGTACGTGAGCCGAGCCATTCGGTGTGATGGGCGTTGAAATCACCAAGAATCACGATCTCTGCGGATGGGATTTGTTGTAAGACGGAATCTGTAGCCATTTGAATGTGCTCCACAAGTCGGTCGGTTTCGTCATTCCCGCTATGGGACCTATATAGGCAGGCATAGACGCGGGGATGGTCGTCGCTGTCAATGCGCAACCAGAGGATGGAGAGGTCCCTACCTTCAAGACTGCCAAGGCGACGAGAGCAGACATCCTCTCTGACGTACAGCTTGGCAAAAAAGAGTATGGAAAAAATGAAGGCGCCACTTTCACTTAAGTCTTATCATTATATGGAAAATCAGTTACAGATTTTAATCAAATCGTTAAAATTAAATGTGAAACACTAAACGGTACTCAAAATCTAGTATTTGTCGGCCAAGTATTGTCAACATCATAGGTTTCCATTTTGTAAAATATTTAGTTCCACTTGTCACCACGTCATAGGTACTCTTTTTTGCCAAGCTGTACGCGCAAACTCCAGCCCGCGGTACAAAAAAGTGTTCTAATTTGTACCCCGGACAAGAGAGATAAGAAGTATCAGCCGGAGAACACAAAAACACAAGACTCATTCACCCATGAAATATAATTTTCCAAATATCTTGATTCACGTCTTCATAAAAGGCCTTTAACGTTATAACTGATGAATCTGTATCCAGCCCTCCATACTCCTGCAGGGGTACAATTTTGTAAAATGCGTTCTTAGTCTTCATGGAATAAAATCTACGTGTAAAATAACCCGTTTTCTCTCACGCCCGATGCGGAGATGTGATGTATCGACAATAGTTGACTACACTAACTACTGTTTAATCCGGAGACACGGTAGAGTCTCGCGCCAAGTACTCTTTTTTTAATTTCGATTTATTTCAAGTACTTGGTTATTTTTTCAAGATTCATTATTTTTTTGTAAAGAACCAAAATAATTTTTATTTTTAATAAATGATCAATGTGTACTTGGCGCGATGATTTACAGTGAAACTGTTTTTTGTTGGATACCTTATTATTTATCAGTTTTCTTCAAAACCTTCACTTCTTTGATATAAATATTAACTTGTAGTTGTCATCTCCGACTACAGTAGAATACATAGGAATAGAAAAACATTACAAGGTGAGGCGAAATGCGAATACACAAAACTTCAGACTTTGCTGAGTTTTGTTTCGTGAGAGCTTTCATTTGGCAATTATTATACTATCATACAATCATCTCTGTGATAGGGATAGGATTAGAGAGTGAAACTGTAAAAAATTATCAGCATAATATTTCGAGTAGGTACCCTATACCGGGTGTATTTGAAACGCTTGTAAAAACGAAGAGGTATGATAGTGTTGGCATAGCCTGACATGATACAAGTGAAAAAAACGCGTTTTCTTTTTTTTTTTGGTTGCTTTTTTTGTATAATCCAGTTTAGTAAACATAATGTTATAGGAATTTAATGATAATGCTTTAAAATAATGGTTTTTTGAAAAAAAAACAGCAATGTAATTGGTTTATGGTTCACGCCGGCTAGCGGACTGAATCAGCTGATAGCGTTCGCCGCATGCACGAGGTGAACGAACTCCCGCACCGCGCGCGTCTTCAGTGCGCCCGCTAGTCGCGTGTCTCACGGTTAGCATGAGTGCATAGTGTGTATACATACATTGCGGGTTTGCAAAATACACAAGTCCTAAAATTTCTTTAAAAAACGTTTCTGAGATAAATGGTTATATGCATTATCTCTTATACAGGGTCTGTCGTAAATAATAGATAATCCGATAAGTGGAGGTAACCCCGATGTCAGGCTACAATAAAATCTAGTTTTTACGTCAGTTTTACCAACAGTATAAAAATGATGCATACTTTTAGTTTTTTTCTAAATTTTTGCTCCTTTGATCATTCAATCGGTTGCCATTTCTTTAAAATTAGGTATTTTTGTGTATTTTTTTTTGGCATCGTACTCCTGAAGACTTGTTTTATTAAATTTAATTACATTTATAGCCGTTGTTATCGTAAAATATTATTAAAACTTAAATTTTAAGTAATTTTTTTCCGTTTTTTTGGAATTACTTGTAGTTTTGACCCTTGATTGTGAAAAAAAAAGTATGGTGCTATAGCTGCCCATTATCTTAAAAACATGGCTAGTATGTGTAGATTCTATAATGTATATATAATTGTGTATATATAAAATTGGAGGTGTGTGTCCCTATATTTCACTTTGCAGCCAAAACTACGCATTGCAGACGAAAAGTGTTTGTGTGTGGCAATAGGTACAAGGTTCCCATTGTGCACTATGCTGGTTGCAAGTCGATAATTATAAGGTTGTAAAAGATACGGGGGTTGAAAGATGTTAACTTTGAAAATGTGACTATTTTTGATTTAAAATGGTCTGGATTGTTCAGGAAACTTCTGGAATGTTCTAGAAAGCTTTAATATGTATAAAAATGTTCTGACCGATCGAAAATATTCTAGAAAATTCTAGAATGATCTAGAATAACTTCGAGTAAACTAGAGAGCTTTAAAATTTATATTAACATTCTTATCGATCGAAAATATGCTGAGTGTTTTAGTAACTTTTTAAACATTAACATTCTTATCGATCGAAAATATGCTGAGTGTTTTAGTAACTTTTTAAACATTCCAAAAAATTCTAATAACAACAAATAAGTGTACTATTAAAAATGACCCAGCGAAGCGGGTGTTCACAGCTATATCATTAATCTAAGATGATTTGGATTTTTCTAAAGAATTCTAGAATGATTTAGAGATTTCTAGAATTATTTGTAAAGTTTCCAAATGTAAGTATATACTCGAATCAAATAAAAATGTTTTAGAAAATTTTAGAATGATCTAGAAATTTATCGAATAATCTAGAACATCCAAGAATAATTTGGATATCTTTGGAAAGTATTCCAAGGCTCTGATTGATCAAACATATTTGAAATGTTTGAATGTTCTATATATTACTAGATTGATCTAGATTGTATGCTAATTTTCTGATCAATATAGAATGTTCTAGAAATTCCTCCAATGATCTAGAAAGCTCCAAAATGTATCTCAACTTTCTGATAGATTAGAAATATGCTGGATCGTTCTAGAAACTTTTAAAATTTCTTGAGATACTTTAAAGTCAAAATTTTTAGAACAATCCGGAAAATTTGGTCGGTAGTGGGGATAATTTTTGCGACTTTATAAGCCGAATATAAGTAAAACACGTTGCAGGATAACGACTGACAGTTTTATTTGAAGAAAATCGAACACTTTGACATTGACATAATTATTGACAGATATACTATTTTGATATCATTCTTTGCTACACCCCCACTATATCAAAATAACAAATAAACATAAGCATTATAAATATTAATCTACTTTTGAATAATACCAAGTTTTTGCATGAACTCATAGTGTTTTATTCCTGACATCCCTTTAGTTAGAAGATCTGCAGGCATATTACAAGTTGGCAGATACTTTGTCTCAATTTTATTATTGTTAATTACATCTTTGATGAAATGATATCTAACATCAATATGTTTGGAACGCTTACGAGAATAATGGCTGCTTGCCATCTTCAATGCACTCTGATTATCATTATATAAAAGAATTTTATTACAACAACCTATCAATTCACATTCCAAACTCTGTAAATATAAAGCTTCTCTGCACGCTTCTGACAAAGCCATGTACTCTGCTTCACAACTACTGAGAGCCACGGTTCTTTGCTTTTTACTTTCCCAACAAATAGCAGATCCAGATTTCATGAAACAAAATTCTGTATATGAACGTCTATCTATGGCATCACTGGCCCAATCTGCATCTACAAAACCAATCAGTTCTGCTTCTTGTTTGGAATATCTTAAGCAATAATTTTTTGTTTTTAACAAATACTTTAAAATTCTCTTGGCATAATTCCAATGCAATTGTGAATAACAATTATTAAATTGACTAAGATAACTTACTGCGTATGTGTTCCGTACCTGAACAAATAATTTGCTTAAACTAAAATAGATATATGAGTTATTTCGTATTTTCGTACATCTGCAAGGTAGCATAAATTGGACAATATCGTTTAAGTACATATTATTATTTTTTTTCCTTTGAACTGAGGGGTCGCTTTGCGATATACCGCCATCCGAATGCGATCGTGAATGCGCCCTCTAGTGTGCGCTTATAGTCAGTACAAACTCAACCACTGCCGCGCGCGCATACAAACCGGGAGGCCTCCCGTAACCCGTTTAACTCGATCGAGGATTAACATCATTCATCCTACGCTGGAGATCCGAATCAGTGTGTCCCTATGGTGGTGTTGGATACGAGGGTTGGAACAGTTCGCGTCACCTACAGAGTCTCCGGAGCAGACCACGTTGCCGAGGAAAGCGGTGAGTAAAGCGGGCGACCCCGACCTTATATCTTACATACATTTTTGTTCCTTCGAACCAGGATCATTGTCCAGCTTGTGCTATCTTGTTTAATAGCAGTACTACGTACTCATTTTTCAATAAACGTATTTCTTTTCGCATTTTATCTCGCCGCCATCTTTGCTACGCAAAATGCCGGACGAATTACAATTAGAAATATTGTGTGAACAAGATATTTTCGAAAGGGATTTGATCCTCGACGAGCTTAAACGTATTTTACAGCTTGCAACCACAAATGATCAACAATTTCGTTCGCGAGCTAGTGATTTAAGTTCACATCAAAGAAAATTCAATAAAATTCAATCTAAAATTGAAAAAACGCTCATAAAGCACAAGGTTTTTGATAAAGACGAGCATATTAAAATACGCAATGATTTTAACGACGTATATTATGCCATTGTTTCGTACATAAATAGTCATAAAAATGACGACCTGAATCGGCGTCGGTCACTTTATCAGGACGACATTTGTCATAAAAGAAATCTACCCGTCTTGCCGTTACCCGATTTTGGCGGTGATCCTACCGATTGGCAATCGTTTTTTGATTTATTTAGTTCATTAGTCCATCACAACAGAGCCTACACGGAGACGGAAAAATTAAGATACCTTCTACTTTCGGTTAAAAATGAACCATATAACTTGATCAAATCACTCCCTATAACAGGTGATAATTATACTATCGCGTTAAATATTTTAAAATATAGATATGAAAATAGGCGTATCGTCGCATCTAAACATATGGATCGGATACTCGACCTTGAAACATGTTCCGAGCGATCTTATCAAAGTGTACGAAATTTATTAAATGTCTACCAGGAAAACATTAGGGCGCTTGAGGTTATGGATTTTCCTATTGATCAGTGGAGTTTTATATTACTTAACTTATTACTACGTAAAATACCCACAGGTTTGAGAAAGAATTATGAACGTTCATTGTCAAGACCGTCCGATATACCGGATGTTAATACTTTAATTGAATTTTTAGAACGCGAAATCTCAGCCGACGAAATCGCTATGGCTTCATATATACAGTCCATAAAAAACTATCCAGAAAATATTAATAATAAGCATCATAAGAAAAGTAGCGAGAAATTAAATGTACATCGTAATTCATTCACCGCACGCGTCGCGTCAGTCACAGAGCAAACTGGACCTTATAATACACGTGATAGGAATCGTTCTTGCTTGAAATGCGCCGGTCAGCATTTAATTTCTAAATGTACCGAGTTTTTAAATCTCTCTCCGCAGGATAGGTACAACTTTATTCAAAACAAAAATATTTGTTACAATTGTTTAAACGTCGGACACGATGTAAGAAATTGTAAATCGAATTTTGTATGTCGTACATGTCAAAAAAGACATCATAGCCTTATTCATTTAATTTCACCACAGTCTTTAACGACTGTAAACAGTACTACTGCTAGCGCTGTCTCGTTCCCTCCTACGGAGGATAGACAGGACGCTCGCATACATAATAATTACGCGACAAAAATGCATTCGTCGCATTCTACGGTGTTATTATCTACCGCTGTAATAGATTTATATATGGGAGATAATAAAATTTCATCCGTTCGGTGTATGCTTGATAGCGGGAGTCAGGCCTCGTTCATAAGCGAGACGTGCGTACAGCGTCTGGGTTTGCCGCGCACTGGCGTTCGAGTACCGGTACTTGGCATAGGTGATACGGAACCATTGGTACCTAAGGGTATGGTCACATGCTCGATTACGCCAAAGGATAAACATCATCCCGTTATTCCGGTTGACGCATTAATCTTGCCTAAGTTAATGTCAAAAATGCCTAGTGTGTCTTTGCCTTACTCTGAGTGGCCGCATTTAAAGGGCCTTACCTTGGCCGATCCTCATTTTCACACACCTCAACCGGTTGAGATGTTATTAGGAGCGGATATACTATCCCACATTTTATTAAATAACACTATTATGGGTCCACCCGGTACACCGATTGCGATGAGTAGTGTCTTCGGTTATTTACTGTTAGGTAAGCTTACATTTAATGGAAGCATTTCGACTCCACTCCAAGTTTGTTATAGCTCGTTTGACAACGACAACCTTCAAAGATTTTGGGAGCTGGAGTCAGTACCAGAGAAGCGGAGTTACACTCCCAATGACGAATTATGCGAATCCTTTTTTCGAAGAACGCATAATCGAGATATCACAGGGCGATACGTGGTCGCTTTGCCTTTCAAGGTCAACGCCCCGCCCCTCGGCGACTCGAGACAAATTGCAGTTGCTCGTTTTCATAAGCTGGAATATAGGTTGGAACGTAACCCCCAGCTGAAGTTCGACTATCACGCTTGCCTTCAGGAGTACATTGACCTCAATCACATGGAGCTTGTTGATGATGAGTCTTCAGTTGGTGCCAACTACTATATCCCACACCATTGTGTGATTAAGCCTTCAAGCCAGACAACACGCACCCGAGTTGTTTTTGATGCCGGCTGTCGTACGACCAGCGGGTACTCATTGAATGACGTGCTGTTCTCAGGACCTAAACTTCACCTAGATATCGTTGATGTTCTTTTAAATTTTCGTGTGCATCGTGTTGCTTTCTGTTCAGACATAAAAAAGATGTTTCGTAATATATTATTACGTGAAAGTGATAGAGATTTTCACCGTATTCTCTGGCGTCGATCACCAGAGGAACCTTTACGTGACTACAGGCTATGTACAGTCACATTCGGTGTCAACTGCTCTCCCTATCTCGCACTTCGTACCATCCGACAACTGGCTAACGATGAGGCCGAGCGTTTCAAACTGGCCGCGGCCGTTTTATTAAATAATGTCTTCGTCGATGACGTCATTACGGGCGCCGACGACGAAGCCCAGGCTCTTCTTCTTCAGCGGGAGTTGATTGCTATTTGCGCGACAGCTGGGTTCGAGCTGCGCAAGTGGCATAGCAACTCGCCCGCGATTCTCGCTGCAGTCCAGCCACCAGAGTTTCATGGTGGGCGGTGTGAGAATGTCCTTTTCGCAGAGATGGAGGGCGATAGGGGTGTCAGTGTTCTCGGATTACAGTGGGACCCCCGAGCGGACTCATTCAACTTCAGGGTTCACGTTACTTCGCGCGATTGTACCAAGCGTGCTATATTATCCGATATAGCAAAAATATACGACCCTCTCGGGTTATTGTCGCCAGTAACATTATTCGCTAAGCATTTAATTCAGTTGATGTGGTTGGAGAACATTGGTTGGGACGAGCAGCCGCCTATTGATATATTAAATTCATGGATGCATTTTAGTAAGGAGCTACCGCTCTTATCATCGATTTCTTTTCCTCGTTATATTTTTAATACTGACGACATAGAATCTATTCAAATACATGGTTTTGCGGATGCGTCTCAAATCGGTTACGCCGCATTCGTTTATATACGACACATAGGCAGGAGTGGTAATTGTGAGACACATTTAATAATGGCAAAAACTCGTGTCGCACCGTTGCGTGTGTGTCTTACTATTCCTCGCCTTGAACTGATGGCAACACTCTTGTTATCTAAATTAATTGAGAGGGTGAACCACATATACGGAGACAGGATCCGTCCCGGTCAAATTCAGTCTTGGTCCGACTCTTCGGTCGTATTGGCTTGGCTTCGTTCTTCTCCACATGAATGGAAGACCTTTGTGTCTAACCGCGTCAGTGAGATCTTGACCCGTGTGCCCGCAAGCTGTTGGCGCCACGTCCCGTCTGCTGATAACCCGGCAGACGCAACGTCTCGTGGCCTATTGCCGGCCGCATTGGTTAGGAGTGGCTTGTGGTACCATGGTCCCGCATGGCTCCAACAAGATCCCGACTCTTGGCCTATACAAAAACCGATTTTAAATACCAGCGAAGAAAAGCGTAACACAAAGGAACGGCTTGCTAAGTATTCCCACACAGCTGTGACGTATCCCCTTGGCGATACGGATAGTTTTATCACACGATATTCGTCGTTAAATAAACTTGTGTGTGTGACCGCTTTCATTTTTCGTTTTTACAACAAATGTAAAAATAAACATAATTAAACAGTCACTTCCAAATTACATCACGGTTCCTGAATATAACTTTTCACTTAATCGCCTTATACTTTTGACGCAACATTCAGTTTTTAATGAGGATATAAAAAATATTTCTAACAATAAATTAGTTTCGTTAAGCTTGCGCCGTCTTACGCCATTTCTGGATAGTGACGGATATTTACGCGTGGGAGGACGACTTCACAAGTCTCTTTTACCGTTTAATTCTAAACATCAATTGATTTTGCCTAAACGACATCCCTTGACGGATCTTATAATCGACGAACTCCAACAAACTAATAAATGGTTTCAAGACCGCGGCTCCACTCTTCGTGAGGGCACTGTTGTTATGGTGCGTGATGAGAACCTACCACCCCTTCAATGGAAGCTCGCACGCATTCACGCGCTTCATCCCGGCTCCGACCAGGTTGTGCGAGTCGTAACATTAAAAATGGGCAATACGTTTTTCAAACGCCCTGTTGTCAAAATTTGTCCCCTTCCACTACAATAGTCAGATTGTATACAACCAATATTAATAGTTAAGTTTTAATTAATATATGATTTTCTTTATAAGTTTTATTCTTCTTTAAAAGACACTACGTGCTTTTAAGGTGGGCGGCATGTTCCGTACCTGAACAAATAATTTGCTTAAACTAAAATAGATATATGAGTTATTTCGTATTTTCGTACATCTGCAAGGTAGCATAAATTGGACAATATCGTTTAAGTACATATTATTATTTTTTTTCCTTTGAACTGAGGGGTCGCTTTGCGATATACCGCCATCCGAATGCGATCGTGAATGCGCCCTCTAGTGTGCGCTTATAGTCAGTACAAACTCAACCACTGCCGCGCGCGCATACAAACCGGGAGGCCTCCCGTAACCCGTTTAACTCGATCGAGGATTAACATCATTCATCCTACGCTGGAGATCCGAATCAGTGTGTCCCTATGGTGGTGTTGGATACGAGGGTTGGAACAATTCGCGTCACCTACAGAGTCTCCGGAGCAGACCACGTTGCCGAGGAAAGCGGTGAGTAAAGCGGGCGACCCCGACCTTATATCTTACAGTATGTAATATCTGGTCGTGTTAAGACCGCCAAATACATCAAGCTACCTATTAGTTTCTGAAAGGGTAAGTTACTATCACACTCACTAGATTTTTCTACATTCAATTTACATTCTATGGGTGTGTTTGCTAAATTACAATCAGTCATATTAAACTTATTTGCTAACTGTTCAATATAATTCTCCTGATCTATTGTAATAATATTTCTATTTATATTAATTTTCATGCCTAAATACTGTTTAACTTGACCCAAATTTTGATTAAAGTTTTGACTCAACTCTTCTATTAGAGATTTGGTTTCTATTTTATTATTCGAAAAAAATATAAAATCATCGACATAAATACCAACAATAGTTTTCTTATTGTTATTATGACTTTTTATAAAAACACAAGGTTCAAGTTTACATCTACTATACCCTAAATTACACAATGTCTCATCTACTCTTTGGTACCAAGCTAAGGATGATTGTTTAAGACCATAAACAGCCTTTTTTAATTTCAGTACTTTATGAGAATCTTTAACAGGAAATCCTTCTGGCAAATGCATAAAGATGCTTTCTTTTAAATAACCATTAAGAAAGGCTGTTGTGACGTCTAGGTGGGTAATATCCATATCTAATTGCACACTTAAAGCAAACAGTAACCGCAAGGTTGAGTGCCTAATCACAGGTGAAAAAGTTTCCTGATAGTCCACACCAGCCTTCTGTGTGAAGCCTTTTGCAACCAGTCTGGCACGATGTCTCACTTTATTATCACAATCAATTTTCTTTTTTAAAACCCACTTGCAGTGAACCACACTAGCACTATCTGGAGCATCAACGATTTCCCATGCTTGGTTATCGTTGAATGACTGTAGCTCTTCTGCCATCGCCTGCAACCACTGTTGTTTCTCAGGACCGCTGATGGCTTCAGCGTAAGTCAGTTCATCATCTCCTATAGGTGTAGTACTCAAGTTTGCAAATCCATATCTTTCTGGTTTTTTCTTTTGCCTTTTCTTTGATTCTTCGTTGTTTTTCTGAAAAACATTACTTGTTTCATCTTCTTGCTCTTTTCTGTCACTCTCTTTTTCTACATGAGGTACTTCTCCTTTATTTAAAGAAATATCTACGCTTTCCAAGTATTCACACTCACTGGAACTAGACTGATCATGAGAAGGATCTGTCTTCACCACAGATTCCTGCTGCAATTCCCCCACTGAATCTGTGGTCTCTACTGGAACAGTTACAGTTTCTATACTTCTTGATTTTTCCATGATCACAACATCTCTACTCGTAGTTACTTTCCTTTTAATTGGGTCATAAATTCTGTAACCTTTGATGTTTTCACTGAAACCAACTAATATATGCATCTTTGATTTTATATCCCACTTGGTTCTTTTTTCTTTTGGTATATGCACCATTACTGGACTTCCAAATATTCGTATATGCTGTAAATCTGGTTTCTTTTTAGTCCAAGCCTCATATGGAGTCTTTTTCATACCTGAAGCTACTGATCTATTTTTTAAATAGACAGCTGTGTTAGCAGCTTCTGCCCAAAATATTTTCTTAAGGCCTGCTTCGAAAAGTAAGCATCTTGCTTTCTCCACTATGGTTCGGTTTGACCTTTCACTTAGTCCGTTCTGTTCAGGTGTGTAGGGGTTTGTTTTTTTAATGAATAATTCCCTCTTTCTTTAAGAAATCTTCAAAATCATTACTGCAGTACTCACAGCCATTGTCTGTGCGCAAGATTTGTATTTTCTTGTTCTGAAAATTCTCTGCCATAGATTTGAATTCTTTGAAATAATTTAATACCTCACTCTTAGTCTTCAAGAAGTAAATAAATGTCATTCTGGTATGGTCATCAATGAATATTAAGAAATATCGTGCACCGCCTATTGACATAGTCTCCATGGGCCCACAGACATCTGAGTGAATTACCTGAAGAGTCTCTGTGGCACGTGATCCATGATTACTGAATGGAAGTCTTGATTGTTTTCCTTCGCAGCATATTTGACAACTGGATTTGCTTATTAAGAACTCATCGGTATAATCAAGTCCTTCTACCAATCTACACTTCTTCATTCTGTTCATATCCACGCTATTAATGTGACCAAGCCGCCTATGCCATGTATCTCCACTGACTGTCAATAAACAATTCTGTGTTTGTACTCTCAACTTATATACTCCATCAACCAGGTCAGCTATTGCAACTAACTCATCTTGTTTGTTTCTTATGAGACATTTATTGTCCTCAAATACGACGCTGTTTCCATTTTTAATTAATTCGCTCACCGACAAGAGGTTAGTCGTGAGACTTGGTACACACAACACATTCTGCACAGTGATGTCGTAATTATAGCTCGTCGTTATTTCTATGTGTCCTGAACATATAACAGGAACTTTCGTCTCATTGGCGACAATGATTTCCGGTAAACTTGAGTATTTTGGATTTTTCAACCAACATCTATTCGGCGTCATGTGCATGCTTGCACCCGAGTCAATGTAAAAGTCACTTTTATTGAATCCGCCACTGAGAAAAACAACATTGAAAGCGTTACTTTGTTTCTTATTTTCTGTTTTCTCCTTCAAAAGTGGGCACTGGTTACGGTAGTGACCAATTTCCTTACAACGGTAACAAGTTATTGTTTTTGTGTTGTTCACATTTGACGACATTGATTTTGACGTATTTGGTGTCTGTCCGCCATGTTTACGAGTGCTGCCCCCTTTAGTCGATTTTCTATGCCATTTCGCTGCTAATGCCGAGTTATGTTCTGATTCATTAGTATCTGCCACTTCCATATCAAGTAATTTCGACTTGATGGAATCTGCGCTTATTTGAATCCCTGAATGCTCAATGGCCATTATCATAGGCATAAATCGCTCTGGTAATCCGGCAAGTAACAATGATCCAACCCATTCATCATTTATGGCGAAGCCTGTTCCGCTTAAACGTTGAGACGTTTCGACAATTTGCGTCACATAATTCGTCATATTTTCACAGTTTTCTAACCTTATAGAAATTAGATGACGAAGCAACGTAATCCTCCGAGAAAATCCTGAATCGTCGAACATTGACCGTAGTTTTGTCCACAATTCCTTCGCGGTCGTTGTGTCCTTTATGTGCACAAAAAGTGAAGAATCAATCGTCAAAATCATTTTTGCGCGGGCCTTTGCATCTGCCGCCGCTGCATTTTCACCCGTTCCTTCTTGCTTCAGGTACTTATCGGCGCCCTCCAAAATTAGCAAGTTCTCAACTGCGAACGCCCAATCGTCGAAGTTTTCACGACCTTTCAATTTTGGCACGTTGGCGAGATAACTGGAACTCATTTTTTTGCTTACACAACACAACTAAACTGTTTTTACAACTTAAATGGGTCTGGGCCCATAACCTATAAGTAAAACACGTTGCAGGATAACGACTGACAGTTTTATTTGAAGAAAATCGAACACTTTGACATTGACATAATTATTGACAGATATACTATTTTGATATCATTCTTTGCTACACCGAAATGTCAAACCCGTGCTTCAGTCGATTTTTTATAAGAATTGTATAACGAAATAAATATTAAAAGTTAAATAATCATAAATAACAGCGTATAGTGTTTTTTAAAGTGAAGAATCAAAAGTTTTAACGTGCAGTGTAATACACAATACTGTTTCTTTATTTTAATTTTTTTTTTAATGCAGTGTGAAAAAGGTGAAAAAGTATTAAAATATTACTCACGATGCCGAAACATAAATGCGTATTCTCACGTTCTCGAATTGTATCGAAATGGCAAAAATTGTCACGGAGAAATGAAACTACAGATGAAAGACAACAACGTCTCATATTTATTCGAGAAAATTATCATCAAAGTCGAAATAATCAGACTGAAGAGCAACTTAATGATTCTAGAGAAACGGACCGAATCAGAAAAAGATTGCAAAGAAAAAGAGAGACAAATGAACAGGCAGATGATAGAAGAATACAAAATGCAATAAGAATGCGTGATCTTCGACTAAATGAACAAATGGAAGCTCAAGTTTCTGAAACAACTGTATATTCTGTTCGTGAAAAACGTCGGGAAAAATACAGTCTTGAACAAGAGGCGTTTCATTATAATCCTACTAGAAATTATTTTGAACATTCAAGTATAGTGATCGGAAGAATGAATGAAGTATGCAAATTTTGTGAAGCTAAAAAATTCAAAGGAGAAACGCCAAGTTTATGCTGTTCAAGTGGCAAAATTAAATTACCAGAGTTAAAATCACTGCCACCGGAATTTCTAGAATATATGAAAGGAGAAACACAAAATTCTAAAGAATTCTTACAACAAATTAGAAATTACAATGCATGCTTTCAAATGACTTCATTTGGAACAACTGCAGTAATTGAAGAAAAAGGATTTAATCCAGTATTTAAAATACAGGGACACGTATAACATAGAATTGAATCATTATTGTCACTCCCAAATAATACTCCGAAGTTTTTACAAGTTTACTTTGTAGGAAATGAAGAAGACGAACTGGATCAAAGGCTTTCAAATTTTACAGGATTGCGTCGAGATATAATTATTCATTTACAACGCTTTCTACATGAAAATAATGAGTTGATAAAGATATTTAAGACTGCGATGGAAAAAATGGTTTCGGATAATTATAAAATTATAATTCGGGCAGATAAAAAGCCAATTGGCGAACACGAAAGACGATTTATTAGCACCTCAAGTAAATGAAATAGCCGTAGTTATGGTGGACAATGAAAGTAGTTATAGGGATATTGTGGTACAACGAAGAAGTAATAAGTTGGAACACATCGCTGAAACTCATCACATGTATGACGCCTTACAGTATCCACTAATATTTTGTCATGGTGAAGACGTTTACCATTTTAATATTCAGCATGTTGATCCACAAACAAATAGCCCTACAAACAAAAAAGTTTCTTCCAAGGAATTTTATGCATATCGGATAATGGAGAGAGTGAGTAAATACAATCATATTATACTCAATTGTCGGAAATTGATTTTACAGTTTATTGTTGATTTATTCGTCAAAATCAAAATAAATTACGAACGGATGAATATATTCATTTACGAGATGCGGTAGCCAATGATGGGATATTGAAAATTTGGGACGATTAGTAATTTTGCCTTCTACATTCACTGGTAGCCCTAGTTATATGCTTCGATATGCACAAGACGCAATGACGTATGTGAGAAAATATGGTCGTCCTGACTTATTCATAACGTTTACGTGCAATTCGTCATGGAAGGAAATTAAAGATGAGTTACAATTTGGACAAAAGTCACATGACAGACATGATTTAATTGCGCGCGTGTTTAAACAGAAACAAGTAAAATTCATTAATGCAATTGTGAAGAGTTGTATTTTCGCAAATGTTATTAGCTGGATGTTCTCCATTGAGTGGCAAAAGAGAGGGTTGCCACACTCACACAATTTAATTTGGCTGAAAGAAAAAAATCACCCAAATCAAATCGATGACGTTATTAAAGCAGAATTCCCAAATCCGGTTGAAGATCCTGTTCTATATGAAATAATCGTGAAACAAATGATACATGGACCTTGCGGGGCACTTAATATGCAATCACCCTGTATAAAAGATAATAAATGCTCAAAACGATATCCAAGATCATTTTTGAGTGAGACGCAAACGGGAGATGATGGATATCCGCAATACCGACGTCGACCACCGAGTGAAGGAGGATTTACAGCAAAAATTAGAGTACGGGGTGAAATCGAAATTGATTATCGATGGGTTGTCCCTTATAATCCGTTATTATCGAAAATGTTTAATGCACATATAAATGTGGAATATTGCAGTTCAGTTCAGTCAATTAAATATGTGTGTAACTATATTAACAAAGGAAGTGATATGGCTGTCTTTGAAATTACTGATGAAAATAGATATGATGAAATTTTAAGTTATCAAATGGGACGATATATAAATAGTAATGAGGCAGCTTGGCGTATATTGGAGTTACCGATTCATGACAGGGATCCAGCTATTTTTCACTTAGCAGTTCACCTTGAGAATAGGCAACGGGTATATTTTACCAATCAAACAGCACAAAAAGTTGCAAACCAACCTGTTAATACTACGTTAACTGCATTTTTCGAATTGTGTCGAAGTGATTTGTTTGCTAGAACTCTTCTTTATGGAGATGTTCCCAGTTATTACACATGGGACTCATCGCGAAAAGTATTTAATCGACGAAAGAAAGGAGTTTCGGTTGAAGGATTTGAAGGTGTCTTTAAAGATAAAGCTATTGGTCGAGTATATACGGTACATCCAAAGAATGCTGAATGTTTCTATTTACGTCTACTACTTCATGAAGTACGTGGACCAACTTCTTTTGAAGATCTTCGAACAGTAGATGGTTACATTTGCAAAACGTATCGTGAAGCATGCCAGCGTCGTGGTTTATTAGAAAATGATAATCAATGGGAGCAGGCAATGAAAGAGGCAGCAGAAACAGCAACAGCGAATCAACTGCGAGAACTCTTTGCTATAATTCTAACATCGTGTAATCCTTCAAATCCGAATAGACTATGGCTTAAATATCGTGATAGTATGAGTGATGATATTCTAGCAAGACTACGTAGAGAAAATCAAGATATGAATATTACATTCAACGATAATATTTATAATGAAGCTTTGATAATTTTAGAAGATCGATGTTTCGCAATATGTAATCAAACTTTAGTTACTCTCGGAGTGCAATCTCCTAAAAGAAACGAATTAAGCGTGACTAATTCTGAATTAACAAAAGAATTTAATTATAATAAAGATGAATTGCAACGTTACATTGAAGAAAATGAACCAAAGTTAACACGAACACAACGAATAGTATATAACACAATAATAAATTGTATTGAGACGAATGCAGGAGGAATAATCTTTTTAGATGCACCCGGAGATACTGGAAAAACTTTCCTCATTAATTTGGTCCTAGCTACAATTCGGGTGAAAAATGAAATAGCATTAGCATTGGCATCCTCTGGAATTGCCGCGACATTAATGGAAGGTGGAAAAACGGCACATTCTGCATTAAATTTGCCATTAAATGTAGCTGAACAAGAATTCCCAGTCTGTAATATCACAAAATTTTCTGTACGTGGCCAAATTTTAATAAGATGCAAACTTATAATATGGGATGAGTGCACGATGGCTCATCGAAAATCACTGGAAGCGCTGGATAGAACATTACAGGATCTTCGGAAAAATACAAAACCAATGGGAGATACTTTATTGCTACTATCAGGGGATTTTAGACAAACATTACCAGTTATTCCAAAATCGATCGTGTTTAAAAGGATCAATTTTTTGGAACAATGTTGAAAAGTTATCACTGACAGAAAATATGCGAGCGTTAATTACTGGAGATCCAAAAGCACAAGAGTTTGCCGACAATCTTTTGAAAATTGGGAATGGCACCTACCCACTAGATCCACAGTCTGGCAAAATAATTTTAACTAAAGAGATATGTCATGTGGTAGACACCGAAGAACACCTTATAGACAAAATGTATCCATCGATACAACAAAATTATTTAAATAAAACATGGCTGTTTGAGCGAACAATTTTGGTTACAAAAAATGATGCAGTAAAACGAATAAATGAAAAAATATAGGAAATGATACCGGGAGAGGAAAAATTATTTAACTCAATAGATACAATGATGAATCAAGATGAAAGTTTAAACTTTCCAACGGAATTTTTAAATTCATTAAACCCACCTGGTATGCCTTCTCATGAATTAAAGCTAAAAATTGGATCACCAGTCATATTAATGCGAAATCTTAATACGCCAAAATTGTGCAATGGTACAAGATTATACGTAAAACCAATTTTAAACAACATCATTGAGGCAGAAGTTCTCACTGGCAAAGAAAAAGGAAACTTGGTTTTTATACCAAGAATTCCAATAATTTCGAATGATTTACCATTCTGTTTTAAACGGTTACAATTTCCTGTACGATTAGCTTATAGTATGACTATCAATAAGGCGCAAGGTCAGACGTTCCGATTTTGTGGAGTTAATTTAAAAGAATCCTGTTTTTCACATGGTCAACTCTATGTAGCTTTTTCACGCATGGAACAGAAAGAAAATGTATTTGTTTATGCGCCAGAATGCAAAACTGTAAACGTAGTATATAAGAATGTATTTTAATAATATTGTTTAGTATATCAGTTATTGTTAGATGATAAAAGATATTAATGTCTACTTAGTCGTAAGATTTTAATGTAAAAATAAGTAAGATCAATAAATTAATAAGAAAAAAGAAAATGTGTCTTTTATGTGAAAAAATTGTGAAGTAGGTAGTGATAGATTATTAACATTAACAAATAAGTATACAATTAAAAATGACCCAGCGAAGCGGGTATTCATAGCTAGTATAGTATATAAATAGTGTATTATTAGGGTTTAATCTTCGCAAGCGTTCCAAATACACCCGGTATATTGGTAAATGTTGCAGAAAGCAAATGTTTAAGTTTGATATGAAAGTTTGAGCCTATTCAACTCGAGTCTCAAACATGGAACCAGAATCTGAGATATTGTTTGTCGACGTGTGTGCGTGTGTCCGTGTGTGCGTGTGTCGTGGCTTCGTCCGTCCGTCACTATCGATCACTACATAGTATAAAAAAGTCGCTTCCCGTCTGTCTGTCCCTATACGTGGGTAACACTGAAAATGTTTAGAACTGGCCAGTTAGAAACATTGAAAATGAAAACTTTTTTTGAATTTCAATTTTAGAACTCTTTGGCAACCTAATGTAGTATATTGCATTCATTTGTCATTTGTTTTTGTGAATTGGCAGCAAATCTAAAACTCTTGTTACACGTGAAAATGAACATAACGCGAGAAAATTTTCGGTCAATGATTTATGATGACTTTCGTTGTGGGCTTACTCAACAACAAAGCTATGATAGGCTGTGATTAGCATTTTTTAATGAAGCCCCATCTCGTGCAACTATTTACAATTGGTTTAACGAGTTTAAGCGTGGACGTAGCAATCTCAGTGATGATCCGCGTGAGGGACGTCCTTTAACAGCGACTACTGAAGATATCATCAGTGCTGTGCGACGCATGATAGAGGAAGATAAAAGAGTGACCTATCAGCAGATACGGCAAGCCTAGGCATTGGTATGAGTCAAGTTCAAAAAATATTACACGAACATTTAGGCGTCAGGAAGTTTTGTACCAGATGGATTCCCCATACTTTAACCGACGACCAGAAACGCCTCCGCATGGACTGGTGTCGCCAAATGTGAGATAAGTTCAACGGCGGTAACTCAAATGCTGTATTTGACATCATCACAGGTGATGAAAGCTGGATATATTGCTACGACCCGAATACCCGTAATAATATAACCCGAAATAAAGGACAATCAGCTCAGTGGGTGTTTCCTTTCGAGGATCGGCCAACTAAGGTAAAGAAAGGAAGAAGTCAAGGAAAAAAGATGATTGCCTTATTCTTTGGTCGGAAAGGTCAGTTCGCGACAGTTGTGCTAGAAGATGGAAGGACAGTTACTGCAGACTGGTATGTCAATCGCTGTTTGTCTGTTGTCTTGGAAAAAATTCGACAGCAGCGCCCTCGAAGCAGGATCCTCCTTCACCACGACAATGCTTCAGCGCACTCCGCAAAACGGACTGTTGAATATTTGACTATGGCAGGTGTCGAGATAATGAGTCATCCGCCTTACAGTCCTGACCTGGCGCCCTGCGAATTTCATTTATTCCCAAGAACTAAAGATAAAATTCGAGGTATTAGCTTTACGAGCCCTGAAGATGCGGTGAAAGCGTACTGTTAAGAGCCTCAAGGCGGAAGTCTTTTTAAAAAAAAAAACTATATTTAATTTTAATGCACACGTCTAGCGTGGATGGAAGATGGAATTGAGACTGATGGGACGGATACGTATTAACACCTACTAAAGGATAGAAGTGCTAGATAGGTAGGATAGGGATGCTGAGTAATGAATAAGGTTGGCAGGTCAGGGTTATAACACCTCCCCGGGGTAGAATAAACTACAGGGGCCTGAAGTTTAGAGAATGCAAGGTCACACTTTGACCCTAATGCTTGGAGAAGAAATTTCACCCGAAGAGAGTTTGGTAAGTTTGTTAGGGGAAGATTCTTCCACCGAGGATTTGGGATTTCTATCGGGATTAATAGGATCGAGGGTTATGTCTTGGTCTTGGGTTGATTGGAAGAGTTTAGGAAAGCGATGGGAAAGACGCTGCGATTTAATACATAAAAACATTTTAGAAATACAGTAAATACAAATTAAAGAAAACATTAGCATTATAGATATTGAGTAGTGAGTCCCGTATTTTATAATTTGGTGTTGGTTTAAGATTTTATCAGCTTCTTTTGACATAGATTTTAACTTTATACTAGTTTCTGAAGTGAATATGTCTAAATCAATATTTTGGAGTTGAATAGGGGGCTCATTACTTATTTCATTTTGGAACTTATCTAAAACACAACAAGGATCTTTGATCAAACTAAAATCAGAACGAGGAACACTTATGTTTAGCTTTAAGCCACTGAATCTAGGAACTAATTTCGTAGTTTTACAAAATGCGACACAGTTTTGTGGCACCTTCAAAATACCAGTACCAACTATATCTAATTCTACAATTTTCTGATTAATACAGTCCAAGTACACCTTATTATTCTGGGATTGTATGTAGATCCACTTATTGTCTGAAATAGGCTTCCATAAGTCTAATATTCCATTGAGGAAGTCTGTTTGACACTGCACAGGTAAAACACTGATAACTTTTGACATTAATTCACTTTCACAATTTGGATGAGAACTTGTAGGAAAAACGGTCATTACGTTGCAGTTGTAGTCGTTTGCGCTAACTGTTTGGCAATCCGTAAGCGATTCGAGATAACAGTATTCTGTCTTATCTTTGGTCATTGCGATAAACTTATTGCTGGGTCTTATAAAACTAAAAGTACTTAGGTTTACATCATTATGTGGAGTGGGCAATGCTATATTATGAAATAATTCATATTCCTTTGGAGAGACTAATGGTAATCTTAATACAAATATTATCTTATCGTTAAAACTATAACAAGCTATACTAGATACATTTAGTAGTATATGAATGTTCCTTAATTCTAAACTTATTGGTAATTTAACATTCGTTGGTAAGTGTCTATAGTTGTCGACCAGCTCTTTATACAGTTGTTTCGGAGGTAATATAGCAGGGTGCAAGGTATTGCGGTTGCTGAACAAAATTGCATTGGTTATATCCTCCATTTGAAACGATAATGTAAGCAAGGATGCTTCTATACTGGTCAAGATCGAATCTATGTTTGATTTGTAACTTAATTCAACAGAAATCTTAGAAATATTTTTAAGTTTTAAGGAGAGGTCGTTAACGGTTTCATCAAAGCTAGCTTCATTGATCTTTATTTTAAGAAGAGTGTCGTTAAATTTGGATAAGGTTGTAGTTGTTACTAAAATATTTTCCTTCATCAATGAACTAAGCCTTTTTTCATTATCTTGGACATTTTGTATTGCGTTATCGTATTTAATTGCGTCATCTTCATTCAAAGTGCCAAATATAGTTTTAGACAAGGTTCCTACGGCACCTATCCAGGCTCTTTTAAATCTTTTACTACTAATTAAATGTGAAATAGAAGAATATGCTCAGACAATATCATTATACCTTACACTTAGTGGTTCTAAAATATTATGACATTCTAGGTTAATCATTGTTTCCATCTGGATCTGATTACATAAAAATCGTACCGTACCTAAGATAGAATTAATATTTTTCATATGCGGCTCAATGTAGGAAATATCGTAGGGAGTAACAATATCTAGACGACCAACGTTAATCTTAAGTTCTCCGATTGGATCAAAGTAAATGCCTGGGCCAGACTTGATTGGACGGGTATACTCTTGGAGAGCATGAGCCGTCATGCTGTAAGAAAAGATAGGTTTTTTATAAATATTATAATGGAGTGATCTTAATTATAATATTTTATGTTTCAGGATGAGATGTACCCTCGGTTTCCACGTGTTTTACTTCGTCATAATGGTGTTTGACGTGGCGCCTGTTAATGAGTAGTGAAAGCGTGTGGTTACCATGTATTTTTACCACCTTGAATGGCCCTTTCCACACTGGGGATAGGGCTTTGCGTAGTCTTAGGTGATTTTTGAGTAAAACGTAATCGCCAACCTTGTATTCGACAGCACGAGTGCGAGTGTCGTAGTATTCTTTAGAGGTTGTTTTGGATTTGTGTATAAACTCTAGTGCCTTGTCACGAGTGAGTTTAAGGCGATGTTGTAGCATCCTCACGTGTTCGGGGTAAGTAGCTGTTGATGATTCCTCGTGGACCGATGTTGGAATATGCGGTTTATGTCCGAACAGTAATTCGTATGGGGAGTAATGAGTGGTTGAATGGACGGACTGTATTATATGCTAGCATGGCCGTATAAACATACCGAGGCCAGTTGTCTTGGTTGTCATTTATGTATGATTTGAGGTACTATTTCAAGGTGGAATGCGATCTCTCTAACGCTCCTTGAGTCTGTGGGTGATATGGTGAGGAAAATAAATGTTTGATTTTCAGAAATTTACACATTGGAACAGTTCCGCAGTGAATTCGTCCCTTGATCGGTAAGTACGTGTTTAGGGATTCCAAATAGGGATACAAAGTGTAGAAGGCACTCGCTTGTTTCTTCGGCGGTGACACTGCGGATTGGATATGCTAAACTAAATTTTGTTAAATCATCCTGCATAGTTAAGATGAATTTCAACTTAGCCGTTCCAGATTCAGGAAGAGGTCCGACAATGTCTATGGATAATCTTTCGAATGGTGAAGTTGATGTGGACGTTATAACCATCGGTGCTCGGTTTATCTTGCGCAAGGCTTTATTAGATTGACAAGATTGACATTTTTTTATATAGGATTCAATATCGGTTCGCATGTTTTTCCAGAAATATCGTTCTTTAATGCGGCTAAGCATCCTGTTGGTTCCAAGATGACCAGCAATAGGTAAGTCATGGTTTTCCTTAAGAATTTTTGGAATTTCATTCAACGTTGGATATATTATTTGGTCATGATATATATGAACTCTGATATTGGTTCCATCAAACAGATAGCTCAACATATTATAATTTTTTACGAAAGAATGCCTATCGAATGGATTTTTGAAATCGGATATACATATGTCGTTTTCAGTTGGATAAGTCATCATAATCTCATCTCGTACGTATTTTAAGGATCTGAATATATCTGGGTATGAATGATCGTCGAAATAGTGAACCTTCATGAACGTGAATAGGTAAGTTTTATTTTCATATTCTAAAGGTAAGCAGGTATATAGACTTCGCTCTAGATTTAAAAATTCGTTGCGAGTAGGTTCCGGACAATTATTAATTATTTCTTGGACGTAGGGCATTGATTCGTCCAAGTCTACTGAGGTAGGTATTATTATCAATTTTTGGGTGTTCTTAAGCAGGCTATTATTGTGTTATATTATTTGTGTGTTAAAGGACGTTATAGGTGATTTCAAGAAATTGTTATATGTTTCGTCGGGTGAAGATAAGGATCTTTGTGGTGCGACAGAATTTTCTATCTCGTTTGAGGCCGTTCGTAAGGTTTCGTGATTTTCAGTCACGGGCAAGTATAGTTCTTCCAAAGTGATTAGAGGTTGCTCTGGATTTGACTTGGGACTTGGTATGTTTGTTGGTATCGACGTCAGTTCCGGTATTTGAGGATGTGGTGTGGTGATGTTTGAGATGGCACTTGCCGACTGGTTGACGGTTGAGGATTAATGATCGGATTTGGATTCATGTTATTGGGCGTGACTGGTTTTTCGATAGGAACAGGAGGGGTTAAGGGTGTAAAATCTAGATCCCTTTCATCCATAGGGCTGAATGTTACCTTGGCCCAATCAGTAAGTTCGTTATCGTCAACAGGTGGTCCCGGCAAAAGTGTCGGGACGTTAGTTAATGGTAATGGATTCTCGTTGGCCCATTCTCTTAGCTCATTATCGCTAATAGAGGGTTCTGGTAGAAGTGTTGGGTCGCTGCTTAATGGTAACGGATTATTGATTTCTGGATATATGGGATTAACAGGATAACGGGACAAAGCATCTGCAGCTGAATTAAGTTTACCCTTTCTATAGACTATTTCGTAGTCAAACTCTTCGAGCTTGAGACGCCATCTTTGTAATTTACTTGACGGGTCTTTATGATTAAAGAGCCATTTTAAAGGGCGATGGTCAGTGACAATTTGGAATCTTTGGCCGTAGAGGTATGGTCTAAAGGTTTTGCATCCGAATAATAGCGCCAACAGTTCCTTCTCCGTAGTACTATAGTTGCTCTCGCTTTTATTGAGAGTTCGAGAAGCGTAGGCGATTGGTCGTTCTTGACCATAGGGACCCTGAGAAAGAACCGCTCCAAGGGCGTAGTTTGATGCATCCGTCGTGAGCGTAAAAGGCTTTGTGAAATCGGGATAACAAAGGACGGGAGCTGATGTAAGTTTATTTTTTAGGGTTTCTAATGCTATCTGTTGTTGGTTTTGCCAAACAAAGGGTTGATCTTTCTTTAGGAGACTAGTTAAAGGTTTAGCGGTTTTAGAGAAGTCGGGTATAAACCGTCTATAGTAGGATACCAGTCCGAGAAATGATTTTATGTCCTTAGGGTTCTGTGGAGTAGGAAATTGGAGTACGGCTTTAATTTTGTCTGGATTCGGCCTGACGCCGTCGGCAGAAATGACATGACCAAGGTAGGCGACCTCTCGGCGTAAGAATTCGCACTTGTCAGGTTGCAACTTAAGGTTAAAATTTCACATTCTTTGGAAAATTAGTTCTTTTTTGTTCTAGTTTGGAAAATTTTGTATGTGTGTCTTTATGTCGTGAGAGTAGCAAATGACGTCATCGAGATATATAAAGCAACGTATACCTTGTAGTCCAGAGAGAGCAGAGTTCATCAACCTCTGAAAAGTTGAAGGTGCATTTTTTAAACCAAACGGCATACGAAGAAATTGAAAATGACCTTCTGGGACAGTGAATGCTGTTTTGGATTTATCCCCTTCATTTAATAAAATCTGGTGAAAGCCAGATGCAAGGTCTAAAGTTGAGAAGTAAGTACTTTGGCCTAATTGGTCGAGAATTTCTGTAATTTGGGGAATGGGATATGTATCGCCGATTGTTACATCGTTCAGTTTTCTATAGTATATTACGACTCTCCATTTTTGGATATTAGACGCATCTAGTTTCTTTGGTACGACCCATATTGGGGATGACCATGGTGAGTTTGATGGTTCAATTATATTTTGATTTAACATTTTAGTGATTTGGTTCCGAACTTCAGTTTTATGCACCTCAGGAAACCGGTAAGTTTTGGTGTGAATTGGGGCGTCTGTAGTTGTCCTTATATCATGTTTTAACGCATTGGTAAACGTCAGGTTCTCGCTCGGGAGATGAAAAATATCGGAGTAATCTGAACATAATTGCATAAGGGCACCCTTTTCTTCATCATTGAGGTGAGAGGCCCGTAGCTGTTTTAGAACTTCTTCTGTGCGCTTAGTAGCATTAGAATAAGCATTTATATGGTTAACTGTCGCGGATTGATATTCATCGAGTTCGCAAGGCTCAATCGGAATCAATTTTAAATTTAAATTCGATTTTAAGTTAATTTTTCTTTCAGAAGTGTTGACTACAGATAAATTTATTCTATTATTTTCTTTAACCTGAACTATGCAATTTGCTATTAATAATGATTCGGAAATTTTTTGATCCAAAACCAATCCTTCCTTTATTTCTGGATTTAAAACAGAGCATTCGATAATTTGTTCAGTTCTAGGGGGAATAACGTAAGCAGGATCGTTGAAGTGTAGTTTTAATGCCGCCTTCCCGATTTTAAGTATGTCTTTATTATAATCTATATTACAATTAAGCGCGTTTAGCATGTCGGAGCCAATAATGCCATCATAGGGTAAATAAATTTTGTCAATAACATGAAATTTGTGAGAAACGTTTGATTTAGCAATTTTTAATTTTAATTGAAAATGACCTCGTGTAAGGATAGGATTTTCTGATGAGTCAATACCCTTAAGTTGAATAGTCTCCTTTATAAGTTTAGGATGATTTTGCAGGCACGAATGTTTAATTAGGCTCACAGAGGATCCTGAGTCAACAAGTAAGGAGAGAGGAATATCGGATACTAAGGATTCTACGATTACGTGTGGTAGGAACATAATAGCTGGGTCATTGGTGATTTCAAAAATGTTGGATTTAGTATTACTATAGCCACTATAAGGTTGGGGCTGGTTACCCTGTTTGTAATTGGCCTTAGAATAAGTGTTAGCCTGACGATCATGTAGCGACGCAGGCTTAGAATTATGTTGGATTTTAGAAATCTGACTTCCATGTAGCGGAGTCAGGACCTTGTGATTAGAGTCAATAGATTTAACATTATGGTTATGAGTAAGTGTATCGATTTGTACTCGACTAAGTCCCGCACGATACTGGGACGAGACATTTACTCGTTTTTTGAGCTAAAGTCTACGGTGTCATAGCCCTCTGTGGGGTTAGCTACACTTATTAAGTTACCTTCATCAGGGTTGTCGGTCACAAAATGAACACGGTGTTGCGTCTTAGAATTGTTTGTGTTGAATTTAAACCGTTCATTATTATACTGTCGCTTACGACATTGTTCTAGCGTGTGACCCGGTATCTTGCAGTATCTGCAGAATATTTCCGAGCTACTGGTTGAAGTCTGATTTTGATTATTATGATAATTACTGGATGACTTAAAATTTGATTGGTTTGGGCTATTACGGTTGAATTTATTATTTTGTTGATTATAGGAATATTTGTTAAAATTAGACCTCATTTTTGGTTTCTCTAATCTCGCGCTAGACTGAGAATTTTTATAAAGAAATTGTTGAATCTTTTCCTCCGAAATTGCTATATTGACAGCTTCATTAAGAGTTCTAGGGGATTTACACCGGATTATGTTTGATATACGTGGTGTTAGTCCCATTTGGAAGTGATGAAGCGCCAATTCTTCCATGGCCGCTGTCCTTCCTATCATTTCCCTACTTTTGTGACCATGACTTATTGATATTTCTGTAAGGAGTTGCGATAAACAAGTTTCAACCCTCAACGCATACTGGCTAACAGGTTCGTTTGATAGCTGTTTGCACTCTTGAAGGTCTGTCAGTAAGTGAGCGTAATGCTTCCGCTCGCTGAATTGTGTTTTCAAAAATTCTTTGAGTTGTGGCCAGTTTAAAAATTCTTTAATCGAGCAAGCGATTTGGGCTTTACCTTGTAGTTGGCAAAGTATATATTTGAATAATATATCTTTCTGTGGTTCTGTGGCTAGGTCATAGGCATTGCTACAGTTTACTAGGAATGAGTTCAGGGTTTCCCTCGAGCCATCGTATGGTTTTATGAATTTTAATAAAGTTGAAAGATCTAATTCTATCTTAGTTGATGCGCCAGCAGTGTTGGTGCCAGTTTTTTTCTTGGACCTAGTAACAGGTCCAGATGGAAGCGACTCCACGGGAGGAGTGCAAGTAACACCATCCTGCTCGGTAGTTAAATATATGTCAGGGTTTTTGAATTTTGGGCTCGGAGCTCTGCTGTTTGCCATTTTTAATGTATATAGTATGTATAAATGTATTGGGTTACAAAATCTATATTTAATAAATTTGAATAATATGATGTGTATAAAAGTTTTCTTATATTATAATCTAACAATATTGTTATAATAGTTAATTATGATGATGAATCGCAATGACCAAATGACAAAAATAGAATTGACTTACAGGAATGCAGCTAGAGCGATAGCGATGCGCCTTATCATTGCTGTTCGTCCCACGCGTCGTCTTGCGTAACGTGTTTCCAAGCCTCCAAACGTTGCGTTGATCGATTATACTCTTGGTCACAGGTTCGATGTTTATTATATGAATATGGATTTACTTCATGAGGTGTGCACTGATGATTTTATTTATAATGAGAACTAAATATATATTGTCTGTCACACAATTTCAACGTCTTTAGAAAACACTAAAATCGCGTACTTTTTGGATATTAAATCGATATTAAATCGCTTGTTTAAACTTTGAAGGATAGAGACGTTTTTCCTGGGACCCGTCAGATCCCTTTTCCGCTGCCACCAATGTTAAGAGCCTCAAGGCGAAAGTCTTTAAAAAAAAAAAACTATATTTAATTTTAATGCACACGTCTACCGTGGATGGAAGATGGAATTGAGACTGATGGGACGGATACGTATTAACACCTACTAAAGGATAGAAGTGCTAGATAGGTAGGATAGGGATGCTGAGTAATGAATAAGGTTGGCAGGTCAGGGTTATAACAGTACGAAAATGCCATAGAAGAGACTCCTAAGGAAGAATGGGCCCACTGCTTTTCTCAGTGGTTCCATCTAATGCGACGATGTGTAGAAAGAAACTGAGATTACTTCGAAAAACAATAAAAGTATTGGCAACTTTCTACATTAAGCCGTTTTTCATTTTCTAAACATTTTCAGTGTTACCTAGGTATATGCTTAGTACCTGTATACCTTTCAAATTACGCAACGGATTTTGATGCGGTTTTTTAAAAATAGATAGTGGGATTCAAAAGGAACGTTTATTCATAATATAATAGATAAACGCTGATAATTTTAGAGGTTTCTAATGTAATGTCGTAAATAAACACTTTTTTGCACTTACATTGTAATTGCAAACGCTGGCTGAACTCTACCAGATAGATCAAAATAATGTACTTACTGCAGTATTACACCCTCAAAAGGTCTACAAAAAGTCCGCGATGGTATATGTCTATCTCTAAGGAATAGCTCACAATAACCATTGATCAATATCTTATATCGCCCTATACATCATGTACCTAATTTAAATGAATAAATAAATATTTTCGAAGATATCACAAATTTAAAATGCAGGAATGCAGGGACATACCAGCTGCGGCGGTACCGGCCGGGACATCAGGGTCAAACACTTTCAACGTTGCAGGCTTAGATTTGAGCGTTGAGTATTTTTCACGTGGCCAATTATTTCTCTCTCAAGTGTAACCTCTAAAGAAAACATGTTTTTATTGTTTACTGACAAAAAAGCTGTGAACGTTGTTAAAAAGACAAGTTTTTAGTATCAGCCCCGCCATGGTTCAGGCCTTGACGTGGCGGTGGGGCTCAGTAGCCTAGGGTAAGCCGCTGCACCTTGGGCGAAGCAAATTGAGCCGGGGGGGGGGGGGGGGCTCTTTGTAACCTTCTTATAAGAAAAGGGTACAAAAGAGCAGGGGGCAAAGGGTGAGGGTGGGAACCTCTGTGGTGCGGGACTCTGTGGAGGTGGCGTCGGTCCCTTTCGGGACTGACTAGCCGTCGAGGTGCCCCGTTAGCTTAACAAATCCGGGGCATCTCACCAAGGCGGTACTGGTGGCACTCGCCGGGTTTTAGTGGGTAGAGCTGCGTCCATTTACCATCTTTCGGGCGCAGTGAGTCCCACATACCCACCTGGGGAGACCCACTCCTGAGGCGGGATGCCTCAGAGCATTTCCCGGCGTAAAAGAAAAAAAAAGTAATTAGTATCAGTATTGCACCCGTGCGAAGCCTGGGCGGGTCGCTAGTAACTAATAAATAATAATTATTATAACGACGGTCTTACAAATGTCCGCCACAAATACATGTAATAATAAAGTATGTGAATATAATATGAATACAATATTTTTTTTACGTTATTCGGTGATCATATTTGCTTGACGAAAGAAATGTCAAACTCGTTTGTTTATTTCATAATAGACGACAGATTTTAAAAGTTTGCCACATTTTCTTTTATCCATAAATGAACAAAATAAACTTCAATGAAAGAGGGGCGCACATCGGGCACCGGGCACGGGCACCGGGCACCGTGCCTCGGGCACTGTGCACCGTGCCTCGGGCACTGTGCAACGTGCATCGGGCACTGTGCACCGTGCATCGGGCACGCATGACATTTTGACGATCTGCTCGGGAGTTGTCTACGGAAGTATTGTTCGCACTACGTAGACGTCCGACGTTACGTACAGACACGTCGTCGCGGGGGCCGCGCTGCTTCGGGCCGCGACCGACCAAACCAGTTCCGCTTCGCGACCTGTCCCGCAAAGGTCACGGCTGCTCAGGCCGCAGCTCGTGTCCACACTCGTTATACACGGAGTCAACCCGCGGACACGTCGCGGCTGATACCTGTGACCTCTTAATATTTCTATACCTGTGACCATATGACTGCTATGACACCTACTATAGTAGCCGTGCCGGCGGCTCCGCCTGCTCGCCCCAACATTGTGGAAAGCGAGCCCAGCACCTTGGGTGAAGCTAAATGAGCCGAGGGGGCTCTTATAAGAAGAGGGGACAAAAGAGCAGGGGCAAGGGGCGAGGATGGGAACCTCACCCCATTGTACTGTCCCGACGTTGGAAAGGGTTGTTCTGTCGTGCGGGACAACCCCTCTGTGGAGGAGGCTTCAGTCCCTTCGGACTGACTAGCCGTCGAGGTGCCCTGTCAGCTTAACAGATCCAGGGCATCTCACCAAGGCGGCACTGGTGGCACTCGCCGGGTTTTAGTGGGTAGAGCTGCGTCCACTTACCATCTTTCGGGCGCAGCGAGTCCCACATACCCGCCTGGGGGGACCCACTCCCCCGCGCGATGCCTCAGAGCATTTCCCGGCGTTAAATAAAAAAAAAGGACGGGCAGTGCAATTACCTATTGGCACAGAGACTAAGCATCGTGAGATATTAATTGAATATCTTCGTCACAGTTATGTAATTTGTCCACGTTGTTGCGCACGTAGGTACTCTTGGGGCGGCGATATTGCGCTCGATATTTGGTGACAAAAGACGGCGCCGCGCCGCGATAACCCCTCGCCAGTCACCCGGCCGATTGCACCACCGACACTGTTTGTTACAGATAACCTCAACGACACACACTCGCCGAGATTACCGAACGATACTTTACATAAACATCTTCAAACGTTGTGCACAAATAAAATATTAACACACTACTTACTCTGTACAATCGATATATCCAGATAGGTAAATCTATCAATAGGTACAAGATAATGTCTAAACTACTATACGGATTGTCGCAATATTTTCATAAATAAATTCTAGTTATGATTTTTAAAACATTGTGTTAATGGGTTTAATATAAAGAAGATTGATAAAGATGTCGGAACAAACCAAGTTGACTGGGGCTTAAACGAAAATTCTGCCTTTTTTTCTTTCGGTATGGGATATAACGAGACATTGTATATAGTGGTCTTGGTTACAGATAAATAAAGTTGGAGTATCTCTTTGTAATTTCAAATTAACAGTTTTTTACTAAATGCATATGAAATCTTTAAAATCTTTGACTGTCTCTGTTTATTCAGGCAAATCTCTGAAACAGCTGGACCGTTTCTGACAGGACTTTTACTAACAGATAGCTGATGTTATAAGGAGTAACTTAGACTATTTAAAAAAAAAAAACCGGCCGAGTTGAGAACTTTCTCCTTTTTGTTGAAGTCGGTTAATAATCACCATTAACCCGGATACGTCTCTATCTAAATTTAAGTTAACTTGGGCGAACCTGCGGGCAACAGCTAGTCCTTAATAAAATTAATATTGTTATAATAAGAATTTAATTGGAATTATAATTGGTCCTTACGATGAATATTAATTTAAATGTTGTGGTAAAGACATTATAACCACTATTTACCCGCCATTTAAATGAATAAAACCTCCTATTTAAATAAAGATTATAAATTTAAAAAAATATTAGGATTTATTGTGGTCTTAGAACAATTGCGCGAGAAGATAAATTGAAGTGCTCCCACGCAACTGCGAAGTCCGAACACATAATTCGTTCGTTTTCATACCAAATTAAACGAGTTAACAATGTCGTAATATAATAATACTATGAAATATTTTAGTTTGTGTATGTATATTATATTATATTCCATACTTTTTCAAATATTTGCAGGCTTGGAAATAAAATAGATTACAATATCTAAGTAGTAAGGCAGGTAACAGCTTACCTTCGATCAACAATACTGTTGATCGAAATCTCGGTTTTCGTTTGTTTCGATTATAACTGTTCTACCACTCAGTTGAGACAAACATGCTTACCTTTACCAACTTCACTTTTTGACTGTAGCATCTCAATTTAGTAAGAGGTATCTACTATCTAGTGCCATGCTGCATTGCAACCGAACTGGGCCGGCACGACCGGGGTGGTACCTCTCGCTCACATTACCCCGCCGTCAAGGACAGCTATGCTGTCGCGTTTCGTGCGGTTTGTGAGTTTCCGGTGGCCCATTGGGGGGATAGGGAAAAGGAGGGCGGCGCATCTGCATGGCCTCTGGTTGTGCGGATGTGAATGGGCAGTATCGGCGTGACTCCGACTACTCGTTTGCCCCCAGATGACTTAATCACAAAGCACTTAATCACAAAAAGAAAATATAGTTGATTATTAGTTCAGTTCAATAAAATCACACAATTTCTAGCGAACATTCGTATTTTGTCGAAATGGAATGAAAGCGAGTGAGATACCAAATACCATTGGTATGAAGTATTGCATTTCCAGCCCACTGTCATTTCAACGAGCTTATCCTTCGCGTGATATCGGTAACGTTAGTTCTCTGGCGGATGTCTTTGTTTCGAATTCTATCTGGTGACACACTCAGGAGAATGGATGACCAATGGTCCTATAAGGTTCAAGAGTGGAGGCCGCGTTTAGATAGACGAAGTGTTGGTCGATCAATTATTACCAGGTGGGAAGACGATCTCCGTTCAGTGGCCGGTCCGTATTGGATGCGAGTGGCAAGGGATCGACCGTCTTGGCATTCATTGAGGGAGGCCTATGTTCAGCAGTGAACGGATAGAGACTGATGATGATGATGATGATGATGATGATGATGATGATGATGATGATGATGATGATGATGATGATTGCGTTTCAAAGATGCTTAAGGAAAATTCAGATTTGAAGAATGAGCGACCTTTGCCATACACTCCAAATACATACTGCCTTATTACAACGCTGATTTTTTTTGTTTATTTTTATGTCATAAGGGGGCAAACAAGCTATCGGAGCCTTATAGACACTGACGCCTCCCGCGGGCGACGAATTGAGGTGAGTAGGAGGCGCTACTTAATGCACCTCCAGGGGACTGCTTAGTAGAGTCCGGGCAGTCCCCCCTTACGAGGAGTAGTCTGGCCTTCGCCGGGGCCAGCCTGTCGCAGAGGTAATCCTGTCTATTGCCTGCTTATCCGGCACCCTCAGAAAGCGACTGAAGGCGCTCGCAGTGGTTTTAGTTAGGGTGGGCACTCCCAGGTGCGTGTCCCACATTGGGTCAGAATCTACCCAAAGAATCTGGTTCCATCCATAAGGATTTCCCCGCGATAAAAAAAAGTTGAATGATTCATCTGAAGACGAATTAATTCAAAATTAGTAGCTATTGTTATTGAATATAATATCCCTGATCATCATTTGTTAAAACACTTACTATATACTAACGTATGTCAAGCACCGCAGGTAGATTATAGTCTGGAATAGCACATTGACTTCTGCTGTTCCAGATAGGACGTTAGAAGAATGACTCATAGGTCCCTAAAGACTTCACGACTCGCGCATCGCAGACACAATTATATGTCGGTGTACCGCTCGCCGTCGGTCCGTTCCCGGACGAGCCCTCCTCCCACCCAAGGGGGCACCGGGCATGCGTGTACTCGCACAGGCTCTCAAATTTCCAGCTCTTTACCTAACTCCTAAATAATTGGCTAGCGACCGGACCACAGAACTATATCAAGATAGAAGTAAAGAGTTCCGTTATTTGTATGGGGACCGAGCGTGTAACATTTTGCGTAGGTACGATGACGTCACGAGTGTTATTTAGTGATGTGAAACACATAATCCTCGCGAAAACAATTGAAAAGCATCGATTCACAGATCGATTATAACATAGCACCGATTTTATCAGTAGTATTGTTCAAATAAACTATTTTATGATAGCGTGCTATGGACGATAAACTATATTTTTATACATTGAGTAGCTATATTCTAGACTATATTATAACGTGTAATTGGATTATTTAATATATTGTTTTTTATTATTATTGATAATTAAATGATCAGATAATATAGATAGGGCGCCGACCGTCCACTGGCGCCCTTATTAGAGGGATTGTAATTTCTAATAAACCAATCAATTTCTTTAAAGTCATCAGTGATAATAGTTGTAATCCTTCTGATTCAACTTTTGGTCTTTGTCACATAGTGTCATTTTGCTTATTTTTAGCTTAATCATCTAAATAGCAAACGGTGGCCACTTTTTTATTTAAGTAATGAATCTAAAAATACAGAA
Organism: Helleia helle; assembly: GCA_963853865.1. Classification (NCBI taxonomy): domain Eukaryota; kingdom Metazoa; phylum Arthropoda; class Insecta; order Lepidoptera; family Lycaenidae; genus Helleia; species Helleia helle. The sequence goes on from OY971424.1 coordinate 22,936,866, forward strand.
TATAAAACTATATCAAATAAATCAATAATTGGAGAATGAATAGGCCTACAAATAATCACTGGTGGATTGTAGAAAAATTAACTGGTTTATTAAAAAACACAATCCATTTATTTTAGGAGTCACGAAAAACTGACACCCTGAAGTTAGCTATAGTCACATTATTATATATGTATTTTTCTTTAAGGAGTATTACTTCTAATGCGTGTACATAAGTACACACACACTTTTTTATATAAGGATCATTCGGAAAACTGAAATAAACTTGTAATATAGAAGTAGCCATAACCAGTTAGAAAACAATACATAAGCAGTTTCTCAATATTTGCTTTGCATTAAAAAATGCTAAAAATAAAGGTTTATCATTTCCTCTGCTTTCAAAATAGATTTTAATCGAGTAAGAAAATCGCAGTGTAGGTACAGCACTTTTGACAGAAAAAATGAGAAATCGTCTTTAACGTGACTTCAAATATGCTATTAAAACTTGACAGTTTTAATAGCATATTTTACATCGCTGGTTTCGAACGCCCGACAAGTCTGGCTCGTCAAATAAAAGCCGCAATGGAAAACTAGCGTTAGACACAATCGCTTGCTACTCTTTTGATGAAAATAGTAAAATATATGGTTTTTTAAATTAATAACAGATTCTTTAGGAGAAATAGTACTTACTGGTGAAAGGAAATACCTACATTAACAGCTCCAATTTTACTGGTAGTGTTTGAACAATTAATTATTGAACAACGAGTCATTTTGTGTTTAAAACCTTACGTCGCATGCTGACCGCGGTCGGGAGTATCCTAAATTTTGCGGCGAGTAATGGAGCCGTCGAGTCGTCTTTTTGCCACGCGAGGTACATCCATGGTCTTTACTTCTATCTCGATATATTTCTGTGGACCGGACCCTCGAGCTAATTGTATAGTTACCTACTATTATTACAATAACATGACGTGTAGGCCGTGGCAGCAATAATAATAATTAATGACTAGTTGAGGTCGAATGAACAAGTCAAGGTCACTACACTACTACCAGCACATTCATAATTTATATTCAAAAACTTGAATCTGTTATATATATCTGTGATATGGGTTCGGCGGAGGCGATCGCCTCGCCACTTGCCACCTCCATGATCTGGGGTCAGGATGGGAAACCTGACTCCATTGCACAATCCCGGCGGCGTCGGGAGTAGGTCTATGCCAGGATGCCGAAGTTACCCCCTGAGGGAAGGAGTCCAGTCCCGGTTGACCGGCCAGTCGCCGAGGTTCCCTGTTGCTGATAGACCCCCGACACCTCGCTACAGGCGGCCGAAGGCACCCGCGGTGTTTTAGTTGGTAGATATGGTAGAGACTAGAGGCTGTCATGTAGAGTCCCACATTATCGTCGCAAAAAAATACTTAAGGCCTGTTTCAAATGTTAATAAAGTTACCAATAAGCTACTTGCAACCTATTTATCAAATAACGATAACGTTTGCGTTTCACAATAATTGACAAATAGCACTAGCTGGCAAATAAAGTGCCCAATATAGGTCAACAGCTGTATGTCGCATCAACTGACCAATAGACAAAGAGGTAAGAATAGGTATATCCAATAACAAATGTATCTGTCATATGAATTAGTTACCAGCCATTACATATCTTCGCAAAACACTTACGATGCCGCTCAGATAATGATAAATTGAATAAAAAAATTTATTGACTCAAATTCGAAAACAATTAAAATTTATTATCAAAAAGTAACCATAAAACCATGGATGTGGTCTACTGCGATGTGCCAGACACAGACTTCCATAAGAACCTCAAAAAAGCCCCAGTAATGAGACCTTGTGAATCACGTTTACTAGGTACAGAAGTTTTAGAAATAAGCTATTAAAAATATTAAATTGGATTGTGACAGGCAAGCAGTAAACAAACCAGACAAATATGGCCAGTAATAAAATATAACATCAAGCAGAACGAAAAATAAAGAAAATACATCTACTAAATAGTTGAATACACGTCGGTCGTCGAGCCACGCCGGGTCTTTCAATTAACTCTGTTAATGATATTTTTTTCAGACATTAGCAAACAACTTGCAGAACAAAATATAAGCTCACAAATTAAACCAATTACTTAACACCCAAATAGAGAATAAAAACCCGCAATCAATGGTCATGTTGCCAACTGACGAGGAAGAAGTCGCTAGGCTGCTAAAGTCACTCCGTAGTGACTGTGCAGTTAGTTGGGACAACATTTCCAGCAGCCTTTAAATAAATAAATAAATAAATAAATAAAACATGAGGTCACTAGTACCGTCTCTTACATTTTCAACCTTGCGCCCTCTACAGGTAAATTTCCTAAGGTCTTCAAGAAAGCCATTGTGCACCCGATCAACAAGAGACCGTGTCAATAACTATAGCCGTACTTCCTGCTCTCTCAAAAATACTGGAGCGGATTATGAATACCTAGCAGGTTTATTAATTTTCTGGAAAGAAACAATCTTCTCTCACCTGCGTAATTTGGTTTCCCTGCGGGTAGATCAACTTCTGATGCGGTAAATGAACTTACGAACTTTATAATATCAGAGATGAATAGAGGGCAGAAAGTCTGAGGTATATTCCTAGATATTTCCAAAGCATTTGATACTACAGTCATATGCCCCTCCTAGAGGGCATTAGAGATGCACCACTATGCCTTTTTAAAGATGATTGAATTATCGAGAATTAGGATAGGTGAACTCGTCAGTGATGAGCGCACATTAACTAATGGCACCCCTCAGAGTAGTGTACTCGGACCAACTCTGTTTCTTACATACGTTAACGACTTGTGTATGCTCACCCTCCACGGGGTACAAAATAATCAGCTTTGCCGATGACACTGCTCTCTTGTTCTCTGCAGATACATGGCTCGAAGCCACGATTCACGAGTCACAGGTCACGAGTAAGAAGTGTGGTAATGAGAGTGGTTACGACGTGGTACCGTACCTTTAAATAGCGAAAAAACTACTTATATTACATTCTCCCTTAATGTCATTGTACCACAGTCCACTACCTACACAATACAAGTCCTGAGTCCACTCGTGGCCTGAACCACTTAACGCTACATGCGACTGCACACGCTTGCAAACAAAGAAGATTGTGATCTGTATACTTTGAAAGAAAGAAACATTTATTCGACACAAACAGGAGACACACATTCTTGTCTCTTGCCAAGGCTGTTCAAGGGAATTTTTGTAAGCCATCCCTACCATCTCTGCACATGAGGAATGACTCGTTGGCCCACACCGCGAAGGAGAAGGCCGATCTTCTAGGCACTCTTTTTGCTTCCAACTCGACTTTGGATGACCAGGGAAAAATACCACCGACGATCCCTCGGTGTGACACTGCAATGCCGGAAATAATTTTCCGACAGAGCTCCGTACGCAAAGCACTCTTTTCGCTGGACATCCATAAGTCGAGTGGGCCTGACGGCATCCCCCCATTAGTGCTACGAACTTGTGCTCCTGAGTTGGCACCCGTCCTTACGCGTCTTTTCCGGCACTCTTACTCATTAGGCGTCGTCCCATGCTCGTGGAAGACAGCTTTGGTACACCCGATCCCTAAGAAAGGGGACCGCTCAGACCCGTCCAACTACAGACCAATAGCCATAACTACCTTGTTCTCAAAGATTATGGAATCCATAATCAACTGCCAGCTCCGGCGATATTTGGAGGAGCACCAGCTGATTAGCGATCGCCAATCCATATTGGCGATCGCTAATTTCAACGGAATCGCTCAGCTGGTGATCTTCTAATATTCCTAACGCAACGATGGGCGGAAGCAGTTGAGAGCAAGGGGGAGGCGCTGGCGGTTAGTTTGGACATAGCGAAGGCCTTTGATCGGGTGTGGCATAAAGCACTTATGGGCTACCATCTTATGGGCTTCCCGAGAAATTATGTATGTGGATCACCAGTTTTTTGACAGATAGGAGCATTAAGGTCGTGCATATCGACGGTGCATGCTCGGACCTCAAGTCTGTAAATGCTGGTGTTCCCCAAGGCTGTATACTATCTCCAACCCTGTTTCTTCTGCATATCAATGGTATGCTGAATACCAGCGGCATTCATTGCTATGCGGATGACAGCAGTGGAGATACTTTATACACTGGCCGCCCTAATATTTCTCGGGAACAAGTCGATGAGTGTCGGAACAAACTTGTGTCTGAAATCGAGTCTCTGCTGGCCAGAGTCTCGGAATGGGGGCGACTTAACCTAGTCCAATTTAACCCCAACAAGACACAAGTTTGCGCGTTTACCGCAAAAGAAATCACCCTTCGTCGTTCCTCTACAATTCGAAGGCACTTCCCTAACCGCCTCAGCTAGCATTGGGATACTTGGCGTCGATATATCGAGAGATGTGCAGTTTCGTGGTCATTTGGAAGGAAAGGCTAAACTAGCCTCGAAGAAACTCGGCGTGCTCAATAGGGCGAAGCAGTATTTCATGCCTTCACACCGCCTTCAATTATACAAGGCGCAGATCCGGTCTCACATGGAATACTGCTCTCACCTCTGGGCTCGCTCTGCATCTTCTACCGCATCTACCACGGGGAGTGCTCTGAGGAATTGTTCGGACTAATACCTGCAGCAGAATTCCATCACCGGACATCGCGGAAAAACTCCAAATTTCACCCACACCATCTCGATGTCCGGAAATCCACAACATCTCGATTTTTACGGCATTTCCTGCCTCGCACGACTAATATATGGAATCAGCTGCCTCCTACGGTGTTCCCGAACCGATACGACTTAGGGGCCTTCAAGAAAAGAGCATACTCATATCTGAAAGGCCGGCAACGCACCTGCTAATCCACTGGTGTAGCGGGTGTCTGTGGATGTCGCTCTTCACTTACCATCAGGTGAACCGACTATCCGTTTGCCCCCTCTTCTATAAAAAAAAACACAGAGACATAAAGTTATACACAGATATAAAACATTTTAAATCACACAAACCTAAAAGTAGGAAAAAAAACAATTTGTTTTAATATAAAGTGTGTGTCACACGTGTGGGTCAAAATGGTCCAGTTCAGCATTGTGTCAGGAAAATGTTTCCTGACGCTGATTTTCAAATTAACCAGGTAACCAGGTCACGGATGCCAACAACATTGACTGGATGATAAAAATTACAATTAAATATCAAAAATTACCACATAAAACTCAACACTAATATCTTAAACCATACAAAACAAACAGTAGATGGATAAATAGTCTTTTCTGCACCCACAGTACCCTATATAATATAATGTTATATGCCGCAAGAAACTTTCGCTGCACTCATCACAACACGTTAAAGTAAGTAGGGAAGAGTCAGTGACAGCCATGTCAATCATTTTTTGTGATCTGATAAGAAAATTCTTTAATTTTCGCCGGAATGGCGTTCGATTTAATGTTTTTCATAACGCGAGATATGTCAGTTTCTGTCACCGGCAATATTCTAAAGCAAACCGGGCCGTGTTTATAAAATTTATAGTAGGTTACAGGAGATATACTGGAGTACGAGTTGTCAGGAACGCTTAAAAAATAATAATCGTTGATTAAATCAGGGTCTATGAGAAGGAAGTTCCAGTTGCTTCTTTGTACATGCCAGAGACGTTTTAATATTGTTCCACAATAACTTAGGATTGTTCACTTGATTATTAATATTATACTTGAAGTAGGATACTTTTTTCATAATAAAGGGATTGTACAACTAAAGATTTTAATTGTTTATAATATTGTTTCTTTGATTCGGCCTTAGAACTACGATATTCCCGTAACGCATCATCACGTAACGTCATCATCAGCCTAATACTGTCGGTAATCCAGGAGTGTTTCGGCTCCCTTATTGTGCATGTCCCAAACTGTGTGTGTCACTGTCTGTGTGTAAAATGAAATTATGACATACAACAGAACCGATGGAAGACATTGCAATACTAACAGCGTCAAGGAAGAGGTCCACATCCAGCCAAGGGGGACGATATGCCGTACCAATGGCCACTTTTTTCCGTTTAGCGTGAACGTCAACCAGATTTGCTCCACAGACTGGAAACGGGTATCCATAGGGCCGCTCCAAGTACGTGCAGTTAGATTGCGTTTCAAATAGAAGCCAACTGCGACACTTTGGCCGGAGCAGACGGAGGTCGGCCGCGGCGTGTGGCGCAGTCGATATCCTGGCACTACATGTCTCATTCACAGCAATCAAGTCAAAGTCATGTCTCAGAACGGCGTCAATGAAGTGTTCATGATCTGTACCCAGTGAGCTCACATTCAGAAATCCAACTCTGAAGTTTTTATAATGAAACAATTTTTACGGATTTTATCGCGGTTTATTAAGATGTTTACAAGCCCGACGTTTCGGATACTTTACAGCAACCAACAAGCTTGATTGCGACTGTGGTCTCTCTTATATAGGCCAAACTAAAAGATCTATTAAAACTCGCGCCAAAGAACATAATATTATAGCTTACATATAACATAGTCTTGATAAAGGTCGCCATTATATCAGATTTGATAAACCACAAGTCCTCGCAAAAGAACACAGATTCCAACAATGATCCGTGAGGCTATTGAAATTAAAAAACATCCTAATTTCAATAGAGAAAATGGCTGGCTCGTACCACCTGCTTGGGATCCCATTATTAATATTATCCAAACAAAATCCAAGCATAATATGTCACAGATTAAAGATACAGTTAGCACTTTCTGCGTAGATAGGACTGACCAAAATATTGATGTATCATAGGGTAGTTTCGAATAACTTTGTAACAATAGGACGTATGACACCTCAATCCTCCCGTGACCATAGTTGCTGTAAAGTATCCGAAACGTCGGGTTTGTGAAAATCTTAATAAACCGCGATAAAATCCGTAAAAATTGTTTCATTATAATGAGTGAAATTCGCGTAAACATTAGAAAACCATATCTGAACTTTTTATCCCACCTGTTCATTTTGTAAATCAAAAGTAAACATAAGTTCATGTGGAAAATACAATATAACAAAATCTATACAAAATAAATTATAATTGTAAAGAAGTTACATTATAGATATGATACATATTAAAACAACGTGATATTAAATATGACGGTATAGACTATAGAGCTATTCCAGACAATATTATCGATACAAAACGTGAGACACACACTGTAACCATGATAGTTTTCCCAAGATAATGAAATACAGTGCAACAAAATAAAGAAAAATAAGTTGAGTGATTTATAACAAAGTGTTATGTGTTTAATGATAATATTATAGTTACCTATGAAATTGCCGTTTTGTATGAAAAAATTTAAACGATTTTTTTTCATGTATTATTTTATTTTTATTAATCGAAGTAATCACCCATGAAATCATACAATGCATCTTTGTCAACGCAGTGGCAGTTTATTGATGCCGTTCTTAAAGAAATCAGCTGGACGGGAGGCAAAAAATTCTTCAAAAGCATTTTGTACTGCCTCTTGTGATGAAAACACTGTATTCCATTTACAAATACTTTACTTGACAAGTCTACAATATAAAACAATTCCGCAGCACGGATGTCCGATTAACATAATTGACTCTCCTTGTTCGCAATGTAATCCGGCAGAGTAACGTCGTTCCCAAAATATACTGGTAGAATGCCCCCCAACACTACCATCGGCGTCCTTTTATACTAAACTGACAATAGACAAACCTACAACTACCAATACCCACAAAATCAATATTAATATAAATAATCCAAACTACTGAAAATCGTGACGCACAAAATCGATATACTACTGAAAATCATAACATTCGGCCGTCCTGCAACGTGCAAGCCTCCTGGCGCACGTTGGCATTGGCAGATCAGCTTAAGGCTCACTTAATAATTGTGTGGGTATTTACAATAATTAAAATAAATAATAATAAATACATGTCACACATAAATGTCGTCGTATATCATTTTAAATTTAAAGAATCATAACATTCGGAGAAACAAAATATGAAATGCAACTAAGATGTAAAATTAAGTTTAAGTAAGATGAACAATTATTAGTTATAACTTATTCTAGTAACAATAGTTCCATTAAGGATAACAATACATTTCTAAATATTGGTTACGACACCTGGAATAGATATTTATTTGTGTCTTTTTATGGCCTGCCTGTTAGGCTTACAATTTTTTTTTTTTTTTTATGTTAGTTGGATAGGCAAACTGGCAAACGTACCACCTGATGGTAAGTGGTCGACGTCGCCCATGAACATAAACTAGTATACCTGGAACGAGCCCAGGCAACTCATTTATGTGTTGCCTATCCTGAGACATAAGATGTTAAGTCTCGGTGCCAGTAATTACACTGCCTGTCTTGCCCTTCTCTCCGAAACACAGCAAAGCTGTTTCACGGGAGAAATAAGCAAGATGGTGGTACCCATGCAGCCGGGAGCGCGGCACAGCGCTTCCCTCCCACCGGTTAAATTAATATTATGTTGCAAATTTATTGCGCGATTGCATTTAATTAATACCAATTATAGAACTTTATCATTTCAAGTTATTACAGTATTCATTATTGACATTATAAAATTAGGTAATAGTAAAATCAAATATACAGAGAAGTGTTATTCACTCAGTTTAACAAAATGTTTCCAAAACATTTTTTTTTTCAAAAATACAGTGCCCACAGTTTACAAGTAATTTGTATATGTTTTAATATAAACTAGCGATTGGATACATAATGATAATTAATTCTTATCGGTCAAATATAACCGCACATAATATTATCATTTTTGAATCTAAAGATATCAATCTAACAAATCTTCTTACAATATTTTATTGCATGATACCATAGACTTACATTCCACCGATAGACACGCACGTTCATACAACCAAGTCGTTCAAATACCAACAATAGTATGAAGGAGGAACTAAAGTTGTCGGCAGCGCCCAACGCTAGTTATTTCGTCTAACTAAACCATAAAACATACAGTGCTAGATCGCATATTCAGTATATTTTTCTGCACTATAGTTCTATTTCGTGTACGTAGAGTTTAGTTCAACGTATTGTAACATCCGCAGATATTTGTTCTTAATATTTCTATGGTAACAACATGTTCTTTCTATAGATTTTATGCCGCAGGCAAAAGTGACAGCTTTTGTACCTACAAAACCTAATCAGAATTTATTCTCTATTTCGATACTTACTGATCATAACATAGTATAAAACAAAGTCCCTCTATCAAATCAAATTAAATGCATATCTTTTATTAAAAATAGTAACAATAAAGTATATTTCCGAATGTCAATTGAATCTACCACCGATTACCAAGGCAAGCCCACCGAGAAGAACCGACGAAACAAACTCAGTGGAACTAATCTTTTCAAATAATATGTATAATATCATAACAACAATAAAATTCAAATAATATATATAACAATTTTCACATCCTATCCTGAATTGCCCGGGAGGAACGCCTATTTCCAATGAATAGTATCTACCATGAAATCTTTTACTTTATAATATACTTTACCACACAAACGCCCTTTAACCAACTTCTTGATTTTTTAATGAATAGCCGTTGAACGACCTCTAAGATCCTATTGTAAAAGCGTATGTAGTTGCCTTAAAAATAGCTAACTTTTGTGAGTCTAATCACTGGTACATCTAGCCTGTGTTTATTGCGTATATCCTTATTATGATTATCACTTTTCTTACAAAATTCATTTATGTTTTTCCGGACATATTCAACACAACAAGAGTAACCTCGAAAGAAAACATTTGGTCCAATGACAAAAAGCTGCGAACGTTGCAAATAAAGGCATTTTATAGAATATTTAGTATCAGCATTGCACACGCGCGAAGCCGGGGCGGGCCGCCAGTAGTTATATAAATAAATAACTATTAGATATTCGGCTCAAATCCTCGTATTATTAGCATTGCTGTCGACTGTCAAAATCACACTAAACGTAGTACATATATACCTGTGTATGATACCATTACCCTAGTCAAGTGTGCATGGTCACCCCGCATTTCAATATAATATATTTATACTCGTTGGATTTGTTCTACTCTATTTGGGACAGAAAAGTTAATGCCTAAAAACGCTCGTATACGTTTCGACCTACTAGGTTAACAACTTCATCGTAATCATGAAATAATACGTAAAGTTCAACAGGAAATTGACAGGCGCATTCGACTCGAGACGTAGACTCGAGTCCTAACTATGACAATATGTGAAATCTATACTAATATTACAAAACTGCAGAGCCTGTCCGTTTGGACGCGCTAATCTCAGGAACCACCGGTCCGACCCGAAAAATTATTTCAGCGCCAAACAGTCCACTCATCAAGGAAGACCGTAGGCACACGCTGCGACTAACAGTAGTTAAATTGAGTAAGTCAACGGTAGCGACAGGCAACAGCTAATAAGTACATATAGTTAAAAATGTACAACAAAACATCTGTCCTACAGATAAGATTTCCAACTGTACACAAAACTAGTATACAGAATGTATATTCAAGAAGACTTTAGGTTGTTCGCTAATTTATTATAATATTTTACTACTTTAATATAATATTTTACAAATTTATTAAAAAATTTACTACAAAGTTAGCACTTTTACACGAGATAGTTTTGTCCCTCTTTAGCAATGAGATATACTTGTTACTTGTGTTTACCATGCATTATATATCTTTATACTTAAACTTGCACGCATTATAATGAGACATGTCCGCACTTATGAACTATGATAAACGATCTCTTAATATCTAATAGAGACTTGTTATTTAATATTAACTCTTTAGATTACAATATATTTGTCATATAGACTTCGCCAATAATATTATAGTCAAGATTTATAGAAGGATTTACATTATTATGGCGTTGCCTAAAATGCACTAAGTATCACTCACCGTCTTGTTTAACCCCATTTTTTAATCTTTAACAATTGAATTACATAAGCTAAAGCATTATTACTTATTAGTGCCATATATAATATACAGTCTTATCTAGTTATTCACGGTATCGTCACAGTACTATCGTCAGCAAATGAAGTAAAAGGATATTCTGTAATTATGTATAAGATAAAAAAGGAGTGGACCCAACACATTCCCTATGCCCGTGAGTAACTCATAAACGGCCATTACTTCCTCTCTGTAGAATCTATGAACTCGCGTAAACACGAAAAAGTGAACCGTTCGGCAATCCGGCATAACAAATTCAAATTATTAAGCAAATCAAAACAGACAATATGTAAAATCTTATAAGAGAACTATCTTACATCCGTACATGATTTTATATTGGTTTATTATTACATTAATAGTAACGTGGCACCGACAAGACGTTATCCTGTACAATTTTTTTTTAAATAAATCTTTATTTTTTTGTGAATCTAAACCATTCTCGAACCCACTTGAACACACACAAAAAATCATCAAGATCGGTCCAGCCGTTTAGGAGTTCCGTGACATACACACGTACAGAAGAACTATATATATCAATATGGGTATATCAGTCGTTATCTTAAATTTCATTACCTTTTAATATTATAGAATAGGTAATATATTTTTATTCCTAAATACTGTGCAACAATTCACCAGCCTGTCCATCTACCAGGATAGATCCTGACCCGCTTGTCCAACTCTTCGCTTCCAAGTCTAAATGACTCGTGAAGAGTCTGAACGTGGTCTTGTGGCACTCATTCACCTCCGCGCATTTTGAGCCCACGCGGACTGCATCATAAATTATTAAAATTCATACCTGCTCATGACGTGACGATAATTAGTCGGGCGTTTCAATGCTCCCGATCATCTTAGCGATATACCATATAATATAGCTGATGCTGGATCGGCGATTGACTTTCGCTACCACATGTCAAATTCATTGGTCCTGTAACTCAAGGTATGAAATAAATTTTTGCCGACAGATGTCATTATGTCGTGTGCGCTGCAAAACCATTAACGTTATATTATATTAACAGTGCTCATGACAAATCACAAAAACGCGCGCGACACGCACAATTACAGTTAAAAGTTTCAAGCTCAAATATGGGTGGAATCCATATAGTGTTGAAATTGCTACCATAGGACCTTAATCCTTATCAATTTACATTGCCTGACAAACAAGGTTGATTACCTTAGTGTAAATTGTACTTTAAATTATTCGGATCAAATTTTTCGTTTAGAAGTTATAATGGGTATACATACATACATTATCTAAACATGAAAAAGTCACGATTTGGATAAACTGTTCCATGTCTCGTCTAATCTAAGAACAATTCAAATGAAGTTTGGTATGGGCACAGTCTGAGACCCAGAAAAGGCGTCAGTATAGCTCCAAGCTATCACTCAAGTCAATTTTCTTTTCTCTCGACGGCATCACAACTTAACTCTGACAGACCCGACAGCGTCCCACAAAGAAATTGGGTATCCAGCCCAAATCTCCAGAATAAGTCAGTATATAAAATGAATCAACGCTCGACTAGAGGACTTTGATTTCAGACCATGAGGATATAATATAGACGTTTTACACAACAATAAAACGTTTATTATGTGCCGAAAGAAAACACAGCATCGCTTATGAAGCAGTGTGTAACTCACCTTATCTTTATACATACCATCGTGCTTTTACGTCTTTGTCTATGCTTCACCAATGTCTCTGGATTCTAGTTGTCTATGAATTGTCACTGCTAGGCGAGAATCGCAATGTCTCTCGTCATTGCTGTCTTCACCAGGAAGATCATTCCTGCGATGCTGTGTTTTCTTTCGGCACATAATAAACGTTTTATTGTTGTGTAAAACGTCTATATTATGTGCCTTTCAGAAAACACAGCATCGCTTATGAAGACGTGTTTGATATCTGCTGGTGACAAGAAGAATAAAAAAAAACAAAAACCGACTTCAAAAATAGACCTAACTGTATAACTAAAAAATTGAAAATAATATTTTAAATACAGAAGTTAAGATAATTAACAAAAACAATTAACGAAAATATTGAAATTTGTACGTCTTACTTATATACACTATTTAAAATTAGTTGTTTTTGGAACCGGTGCCAGCCAAGGAGTTTAATCACAATTCACAGTATTTGCATACTTATACTGCTAAGATCAAGTATCAATAGATTTGACAAGCTAATAATAATACCGTATTGGAACGAGATAACAACATACGAAAAATCCAAGAGTCACAGAGACATAGACGCTTTCTTTTGTCTTTGTCAGAATATTACTCTTTGTTTGTTGGGCACAACAAGGATGTGCCCAACAAAAAATTATCGACTAAATTTGAATGCCATACAAACATTCGCACTCGCGAACAGTTTGTCAAATATGCCGCCATTTTGTACTACTTTTTAATTTGGTCGGCTTATGTGGGTATGGTGATACCAGTTTTTTTATAGGCAGATTACCCAAGAATGTGGTATTATATAAAAAGGGTGACTGGAATTTTCGAAATAAACACAATAAAAACAAATATGTTTATTGCTATCCTTAAAGGCTATGTACTATAGATCATACATATTAAGACGTATATAGCCTTCTTTTTTATTATTTATGTTTTTAGTGGTTTGTTATTAGTCATTACATAATATTTTCGATAATCCGGAAAAATGCAGCTGTCTAAAATTACAATAAATGTTTGGTTAGGGCTAATGCTTATAGTTATCTATCAACCTTTACCAGTTTTTTATTATTTTTAATTCACTTGTTTCAAGAAAATAAGTAGACTTGTTATAATGAATGTGGTATCCCTGTAAAATATGCCTGTCCCTTTCGGGTATACGCGAATGTCAATTCCATACTATACTTGTTCCTAGTTATACTGCGGTTTAATGTCTTTGTAACAAACAAACAATAAAATTTCTAAATTGGAACGTCACGGATCGGGCGATAGGCGTACGCGGTACAGGGTGGCACGTGGCTGGACGCGGGGAGACCAGTTGCTTGAGTACACTACCCGAATGCGGGCATACGCGTGAGGGCAGACGTCGTTGACGGTTGTGTTTAATGCATATAAATTTTGATGCGCTTCATTGCAATTATTAGCTTTTGTTCGGTGTAGTAGATGTCTATTGTCTGTTAAGGTTATCTTTGCTTTGGCTGGCACCGACTCCAAAAACAACTAATTTTAAATAGTGTATATAAGTAAGACGTACAAATTTCAATATTTTCGTTAATTATCTTAACTTCTGTATTTAAAATATTATTTTCAATTTTTTAGTTATACAGTTAGGTCTATTTTTGAAGTCGGTTTTTGTTTTTTTTCTTAAAAATTAACTTTATTTTGTACTTTTTAGTTTTAGTTTTCAATTAATATAATATAGTTATAGTTTTTAAGTCAGTTTTTCTTTTTTTTTCTTTAAAATACTACATAATAGGTTTTGATTGGTTTGTGCATATCAGTGATATTTTGAAGTCTGTATTTTTTCTTTTAAATTAACTTCATTTTCAGTTTTTCCTTCGAATTTTGTTAAGTATGGGTAGGCCTACTAAACGCGCTGCTCACATGAGACAGCGCCGTTTAGAAGAAAGTAGTGATGAGAGGGAAGCTCGTTTAATGAAAAATAAAGAAAGAAATGCTATAAGCATTTCAAATGAGAGTGATAAGCAGCGGGCCTGTAGACTTTCTCAAATAAGGGCATACACGAACTTTTCAAGGTTTAATGAAAGTGCAGAAAGTCATGCACAGCGCCTCAGTTTGATACATGAACGTTTATCAAATGAGACCGAGGAGCAACGTTCTCATCGTCTTGCTTTGATACATGAACGTTTATCAAATGAGACCGAGGAGCAACGTTCTCATCGTCTTGCTTTGATACATGAATGTTTATCAAATGAGACCGAGGAGCAACGTTCTCATCGTCTTGGTTTGATACATGAACGTTTATCAAAGGAGACTGAGGAACAACGTTCTTATCGTCTTGATTTAATAACCGAACGTTTATCAAACGAGACCGAAGAGCAACGTTTTCATCGTCTTGGTTTGATACACGAACGTTTATCAAACGAGACCGAGGAGCAACGTTTTCATCGTCTTGGTTTGATACATGAACGTTTATCAAACGAGACCGCGGATCAACGTTCTCATCGTCTTGGTTTGATAACCGAACGTATATCAAACGAGAGCGAGGAGCAACGTTCTCATCGACTTGGTTTAATACATGAACGTTTATCAAACGAGACCGAGGAGCAACGTTCTCATCGACTTGGTTTAATACATGAACGTTTATCAAACGAGACCGAGGAGCAACGTTCTCATCGTCTTGGTTTGATACACGAACGTTTATCCAACGAGACCGTGGATCAACGTTCCCATCGTTTTCGCTTGCAACACGTGCGTTTGTCAAACGAAACTACCGCATCCAGATCGACTCGATTAGATGCTTTGCGACAAGCTAGTCGCAACCGTAGAAATGTATCTTCTGTAAATGATTTTGAACGGGCTATTAATATTTTCGCAGACGTTCCATGTGCTCTTTGCAATAAAGCTTTATATCCACCGCAACGTTGTAATGTACATACTGCAATGTACAGTGCTTTATTACCCGAAGAATTGGTTTCTTTAGGTAAAATCATAACATGCTCTCGCTGTCAAAACTATATTAAGAAACGAAAAATTCCGCCGACAGCTTACTGGAACAAAATGACAGTCGCGACTGTTCCTCAAGAGCTGGCTAATTTGACGAAACTTGAAGAACAGTTTTTATGCCGCATTGTACCGTTTCTTAAAATTATGAAGCTACAAAACCGTTTCTGTCAAGATTGGTGCAAGGGACAAGTTACTTTATTTGCAAAAGACATTGTCGAAATCGCAGAACAACTCCCTCTTATGCCGAGCCAAATAGGACTAGTTCTAGTCGTAGAAAGTCTCGGGAACTTGCAACACTCCCAAGAGTTTGTTGTGAACATGAACAAATTGTATGAAGCTCTATCCTGGCTCATGTCAAACAATACACTCTATAGAGATATAAGGCCCCACTTTGAGAATGTTATCGACGTTTCTCAAATTATTCAAATTTCTGAAGGCAATGCACATGGTGATGAGCCTATGGAGATACAATTTACTCCTCCAAACAACTATACTATTATAAGTGAAGACATGTCTATATTACATGGATCGTTTCATCAAGCCGACTTAAGATTTAATTTGCAATCTCGTGGCAAACAATGCACTGCTATAGCAGCTGTAGCATGTGCAGCGTTTTGTATAGACGAGCCAAGTCAATGGTCAAAAAGTGATATTGATTATATAGTCATACTTGGAGACAAGTTCTACCGTGACTCCATCGTTTCTAGAGAGAACCCCGCAATGGATGAAGTTAACCCAAATTATCTTGCAGCGAGTGATCTTGCACAAGAAATATTATATAACAACAAGAAAATTCGTATCTCAGTTTCTGGAACCAATTATAATGGTCATTTAGATATAGATCGAAGTAATGACGGCTTTCCTAACCTAAAAAATTCTTTAATATTATTTTTCCAAGTAAACTGTTGCGGGCTCATTACAGCAAATTCCATGACTGTAGCTATATATCGTAAACCTGATACTAATATTTATTGGTTGTTTGATTCTCATGCTCGTGGGCCTAAGGGAGCTACAGCCCGAAGACGTGGTGCAGCCTGTTGCATAAAATTTCATAATATTGATAAATTACACGGCATACTGCGACGGAATTTTTTTGTATCGTCGAAGAATGAACTGGCACAAGATTTCTTCCTCAATGTGTATTCATTAACTTCTTTGACCATAACACCGGAAAACCAGGCAGTTCGCAGAGAATCCTCAAAAACCCAAGAGCAACCAAGAGTATTTCAATCAGAGAGTCCTACATATACACTAAGTACTTCAAGAACGTCAAAAAATCAGCCACAAAGTAGTCCATCAGAGAGTCCAACATTCACTATACCTATACCAGAAAAAAGCAACACTTTGCAACAAACAACTCGGCCTTTCTTAACTCCAGAACAAGGAAGACCGTTATCACAAATTCAACCAATTCCGACTATCATTGAAACAACTAGCATGCTCCGTAGCATAGACGAAGCAGTCCCTAATCTCGAAACTATAGTTTCTTTAAATCCCAGTACTACTATGCATAATGAGTTAAGATTAGCCGAGATAACAAGAAAAACAGCGCCACCGTTAAATGTGGATCGAGAGCGACGAACGGAAGAGCTTGCGTGGTATTTTCTTTTTCCTGATGGCAAAAATGGCTTCGGAGAGGCGAGAGATGTTCACATTACTCCTTTGGACTATTTTCAAAGTAGATTAATGGGCCTCGATAAACGTTTCAATCGAAACGATTACTTGTTTTTTGCTCTTTCCATAGTGGAATACTATAGAGCCAAATCCAGTATATCTGTATCATGCCGGATGCGTCAAGACCAAGGCAGGCAGACACCTCAAGGACTCATAGATAACATGCATCTTATTATAAGAAACATCAGAGGATCAGCATCTTATTGGCAGAAATGTTGCTCTGAACTTACTGCAATGGTCAGAACTTTGGGGCCACCTACGTGGTTCTTGACGTTTTCTTGCAACGACCTTAATTGGCCAGACATGATCAAAGCCTTACTAATTGCAGATGGTCGTGATGCAAATGAAGCAGAGAGCCTGTCTTTTCCCGAGCGTTTACAGCTAATACAAAAACATCCCGTTGTTATCTCTCGACAATTTACGGTTCGCGTGAACACTTTGATGCGATTCCTCAAACGCGACCCAGACTGTTTAGGTGGTCCAATTGTTATATATATATTGTTGACTATTGGCATAGAATAGAATTTCAGAATCGTGGAAGTCCACACCTTCACATGTTGATTTGGTGTGATAATATCCCAGATTTTTCGACTCGTGAGGGTATAGAAGTTATCGAAAGGGTTGTTTCATGTTCCTTAACGCCGAATGATCCTGTATTGCAGAAATTAATAGAAGACGTTCAAGTACACAAACACACGGCTACATGTTATAAAAACCGCAACAATAGTTATTGTCGTTTTGGTTTCCCGAGGCCCGTATGTGAGACTACTACTTGCTTAGGTAGTGATGAAGTATCATCTAATAACGGACGATTTTGTTGCTTAAAACGAACTGCAGAGGAAAGTATGGTGAACAATTACAATCCTACGCTATTGAGTTTATGGAAAGGAAATATTGATGTACAGCCGTGCGGTAACGTAAAAGCAGTTGCGTACTACGTGGCTAAATACGCAAGTAAATGCGAATCCCATGATACGGGTGAAGTTGTACGAGAAGCCATTGCGAAGGCCAAGAGGCAAGGTGGTCCTATATGGAATCAGTTATTTGCAGTCTCAATGTCCATTCTATCTCAACGCCTTGTAAGTGCTCCGGAATGCGCATACAGATTGTGTCATTTACCGCTAAAAATGTCTTCCAGAAAAGCAGTTTTCATAAACAGTTGCAAGCCAAATGAACGTTTTAGGCTTTTACGATTCGACAGTGATGATACATCAATTTTCAACAATATTTTTGACCGGTATGTATTACGTCCAGACGAACTAGAAGACTTAAGTCTCGCTGAATTCGCTGTGCGATTCGAATCGGTGTGTAACTCTACATGGAACGAAGACGATGGTGACGCAGAATTAAGGAGTGAAGAGGTTACACCTGCTAGATTTATACGACTAAGGGATAACACCCGAATGCGTATAAGAAATAAGTCTGCAGTATTGCGCACGCGATACTTTACATTAAACAGTGACAAAGAAGCCTATTCCTACAGTTTGTTAGTGTGTCATGTACCATTTCGCGATGAAAGTGAACTTCTACTTGAAGATGAAACCGCTGAGGAGTGTTTCATTAGGCGGCAAAGAGAATTTCGACCACTACATGGCAACGTAAGTGCAGAAGAGTTTGCTCACGCAGAGCAAATGATACAACAAGCTCTTGCCCAAGCAGTCGCGCTTAATGCCGCCCGTGACACTCACAATATCGATGCTCCTTTGATTTGTAGCGGTGAAGAGATCATAAATAACGATGATAATTATTGTGAATATATATGCGAAAGGTCTGCAATGCCAGATGAAGTCTTCTTAAGAAATATTCGAAGTCTAAACGTTCAACAGAAAGATCTTTTCCAAAAAATTTCTGCGACTGTGGAAAGTGATTTGCAGGGACAAGAAAATCAATTATTATTATTCATTACTGGCGGTGCAGGAAGTGGAAAATCATTCGTCTTGAAATTACTCGTGGAACATATTAAAAGATGTTATGCACCGACAGTTGACATATTGCTCAAAGTTAAATTTATTGAGGTAGGATCCCTAACAGGAGTAGCTGCACGACAAATATTTGGCAAAACATTACATTCGATATTCTCACTTCCAATTGAAAAAGGAAATACCATGACGTATAAAAAAATTACTGGACAGAAGCTAGAGAATGAAAGACGTAAATGGCGCCATATAAACTGGTTAGTCATAGATGAAATTTCTATGGTGTCATATGAAAATCTGCGAATAATTCACCTGCGTCTCCAAGAATACAAAAATAATAACAAATTATTTGGTGGTGTCAATATATTGCTTTTTGGTGATATACTTCAACTCCCACCAGTAAAAGGGCATTGGTGTTTTATTCAACCGTCTTGGTTTTCGGCGGAAGTTAACTTATGGCAGCAGTTCTCATTTTGTGAACTTACGATAAATATGCGACAGCGAAATGACACCGAGTTCATTGATCTCTTGAATAGCTTGCGTGTTAGTGAATTAACGACAGTTCAGCTGGAATTACTTTATGAGCGGCGGCACGTGCTTTTGTTAGAAGATTTTGCTGACGGGGTTGTGGTCCGTATATTTCCTACTGTAAGACAAGTTGACGCATATAATGAAAAAATTACCGCTGAAAATGCTAAAGCGCACCGCATGTACACTATAAATGCTGTAGATGAGTCTCGCGAGGCGGCAACCTATGGTAGCAAACCACCAAACAATGTTATTCCTAAAGACATTAATAACTGTGGTGGTTTCCTACCAACTATAAAGTTGGGTATCGAATCGCGGGTCATGTTAAGGCGCAATATTTCCGTAACCGATGGGCTCGTGAATGGTGCCATGGGCATAGTGAAGCACATTAAATGGCCTGCTCTCCGAAGAGACCAGTTGGAGGAAGGCGAGTTGCCTGAATCAGTGCTCATTAAATTTGATGACATGACTGTTGGCCTAAGGATAAAAGATGAAGAAGGTTGTGTAGCAATCTCACCTGCTTGCACAACATTTCAAGCGCAAAGAGGATATGGAGATGTCGAACGCAGAATGCTACCGCTCATCTTAAGCTGGGCCGTAACTGTGCACAAACTGCAGGGTACAACCCTTGAAAAAGCAGTTATCGATTTAGGCAAGAAAAATTTTGCAAAAGGACAGATTTATGTAGCCCTCAGTCGCGTCAAAACCTTAGGAGGCATTGCCATATCCGATTTGGATGCAAATAAGCTTTTAAATCGACCCCATGATGAGAAAGCTTTAACAGAAATGACACGGTTGCGTAATCTTTCCAACAACAACTAGATAGGTTTGTTGTTAATGTAATATCGACCATTATCGACCAGTTCTCGTCCACTCCCGATTTCAATATACTTATTGGAAAAAACCTTTCTGTTGAACATGTCTTCGAATATTACCCCAAGAAGACTTCTCCCGAGAAGAAGAAAGAAAAAATCTGCCGCCCTGGGTGGATTTATACATTTTTAATGTTAAGTATTGAATGCTATAAAGATTTGGCTGACCTTTGATTTTTTTTCTTTCAAAACATCATGGGGAAATGCTGCCGATATCGATGATATTTATGTGCCGCAGAAGCGGGTTATACGTGTAATTTACAAGCTGCCCCTCTGTACATCTTTGACAAATTTAACTGTCACGTCTCAATACCTCTTAGAAAATTTACTGTATGTCCGGAAAAATCCATGGTTGGGATATACGGAATAGACACAGGCTAGATCTACAAGTGATTAGACTCACCAAAAGTAAGCAATTCTTTTAAAGGCAACTGTATACTCTTTTACAATAGGACCCCAGAAAACGTTCAAAACCTCTGAATTAAAAAAAACTAAAAAAAGAGTGTTTGTGTGTTAAATGATATTATATAGGTAGTAAAAGATTTTATGTAAGATACCACACCTTGGGAATATGGCGTTTTTTTTTTTTTGTTTTTTTTTTATACATGTTACCACCGGTTCGAACCCTAGCCCTATCCTGAGAAGAACCGGCAAGAAACTCAGTGGGCGGCATCCCTATACTTAACACTTGATGCTGGTAAAGTGTTTGCGCGGTGGATGGTGGTCACGCGCGCTCAAGTAGGTGGTTCTAGGCTCCTCTTATTTTGACATCGTTAAATTGTTACATTTAATCCCTGTCAAGGGGTGTGGATCCTAGTGATTCACTCCCGGTGCTCATAGCTTGGTTAATGTTAATAATTGACTAAATGTTTATTTTTATTGTTGGGCTGCTCTGGTTGGTGTTGGGCGTCCCATTGTCCTCAAGTCCTGGTTAGTTCATTGATGACGGCCTGGTCTCTGCTGCGGATGGCCATCTTAAGGTTGTAATCTTTAATTTCATTTTCTTTGTGCGGGACCATTGCCGGTGTAATTAATTTGCCCAATGCGTCATCGCTGTCATCTGTATAGTATATGAATTCCTTGTTGTGACGCGAGAGGGCAACCACTGCGTGAGACGCGCTATCATGGAGTCGTATCTTTTTCTTCTCGTTTCTTACTACGTACACGGTTTCGTAGCGGAATCCCTGTGCTTCGTGGATGGTCAGAACTAGGGACTCTTCGCCCTCTCCGAACCCTTGGTCTTTTAGGGTGTACTTTCCCTCTTGGGTATATGTTAGGAAAAGCGTATTCGGGCGCTTTTTGCTGTTGTTTGCCTCCAGTAAGGGTCTTGTGCTGAGTGATTGCTTTACTTTACTGGAAGAGTATATGCCCTTGTGGATGTTTCTGAGGGCATATTATGCTACGTCTTGTGGGCATCGGTGTGTACATAGTAATTCTTCCGTGACAGATGTTATTACGGTTGGGCGGTGGTAATGGATCGGGAAAAGATTTTCGCACTCTATGTAAGGCAGCTGGTTGATATCGCCTAAAAGGAGCAGATCTTTGGCTTTTAAAATCTTCAGTATCATCACTATGGAGCCGAAGTGATTCATGAGTGCTTCATCCACGATTAATCGCTTGCACTCAATCCTCTCGAATCCTTTTGCTCCATTGGCGAGAACCGAGGCCAGTGTGCGGACTCTGTTCCTTGCATCTGCTCCTGCGCGGTTGGCTATCTTCTCCTTTTACTCCTTTTTCGCCTCGATGGTTGCTGTCAATACGACATCCGTTTCTTTGTTGAAATTGGCAATAATCCAGGTGGTCTTCCCGCAGCCTGGCACCCCGTTGACCCATCTTGTTCGGGGCAACTCCCACGTGTCAGGAGGATCGTTTTCCACCAGAATCTTGGCTTGGTCCAAGATCCTGTCGTCCAACCAGATTTCCGTGCCCTTGGTGGTAACTACGATGGGGTCTCTCCTCGGTGTCTTGAATACGGGAACACCTTTCCTTTTTGTGGTCTCTTCGTCAGCCAAGGTAGGTAGGTAGGTAATGTATAGCAACAAATACGACACCGACTCCAAAAGTAACTATAATGACGTGGTAAACGCAAAGTTTGTACATTAGTAGAAGATTAAGTTGATTATATGTTGTAAGCACAAAAATTTAAGAAACTGTTATTTTATTACTTTTTATTAGTTTAGTATTTTCGAAGTCGGTTTTAATTTTTTGTAAAATGTTTTTATTTCTTAATTTTTAGTGATTCCGAAATTCGTCGTCTTGGCGTTCATTGAAGGAGGCATGTTCAGCAGTGGACGGATAAAGGATGATGATGATGATGATTACGATGACCACAACATACTATGTTGTGCTACCAAAGCATCCTATACAATTGTTACATCGACACGTAATAAAATTATCATATCCTATTATTAACCTATATTTACCTTGAGTAAACAAAACCAACCAAATAGGCATTATTGGGAATAACTAAAAAACGGCTTGTCAGATCTTAATAAAATTAATATGGGACCAAATTGGAAACACCAGATTTCAAACAATAAAATAACCATCGAAATCCATTCACAAACGGCGGAGATATCGTGTCACATACATACAAAAAAAAAACATACAGACGAATTGAGAACCTCCTTTTTTTTTTGAAGTCGGTTAAAAACACACGCAATGTTGAAAGGAATGTTAAAGTACCTACTTAAAATAACTCCTGACTTAAAGTGATAAAATATTTCCATTATAATCCTTTATGATTTTATTCTACGTCATAAGATATTAAGTAAAGTAAAACATTTAATTAACTTATTATTTAACTCTTTTTGTTATGAAATCGGTATCATATAATATATTCTTGCAATATCCACTTCATTTAAACATAATAAATAAAGCTCCTAAGTGTAATTTTGAGTAATTTAAAATTTACCTCTTAGAGTTGATAAATCCAAATTTATCAATATTAAAAATTCTGATAACACTACAACTTCGTAACAGTGTTATACACTAATTAATTATTATTATTTGGTTCTAGTTATTATAAAGTAAATTTTAAAGAGGTTTAAAACTTTATTTATTTATTTTTATTTATTTTTTAAAGAAAACATACAGCTTGTAATAATACATATGAATCTTACCGACTAAATAGTACATAAGCTAATTAAGTTTTCACTAATTAATTACAAACAAATATTGGTTGGGTAAACAATTAATTTACTTATACAAGAATCTAGCTTTGTTACAAACAAAACATTATGTACGAAATAAAAATGACAGTAATAATAGCTTGTGACAATTACAGTTTATTTTAATAGCTTGATGGCAGTTCTGAACTTATTGAGTTTTAAATAGAATATGTCTAGCATATTATATTTATTATTATACAGTTTTCAGGCTCTAACGACAAATCTGTTTAAAGCATAGTTTGTTTTACAGACTGGAATGGCAAATGTATAATTTCGGTTTGATCTCGGGTTATACTTAGGACAATTGAAGGATATTTTATTTAAAAAATACGGCGTATCAATGTGGTTATTTAAAATCTTAAACAAAAACATTTAACAATTATACAAAAAAATGATATCACAGTGTTCACGTCTAGTTTCAAGGGTAGCTAATGTACCAGTTGGATATGTCTTAAACTTACATTTGAGAAGCTTACAAAATTTATCTTGAATACGTTGCAGCATATGCTTATATTTGCTATATTGCGGATTCCACGTAACGGAAGCATATTCAAGATGTGATCTTACTAGTGCATTGTACAAAATAATAAATGTATTTATATCTTTAAAATCGGATGTTTGGCGAATTAAGAAACCTAACATTTTATACGCCTTGGCAGTAATTTTCTCAAAATGTGATCGGAAAAACAACTTGCTATCTAAGAAGACACCTAAATCTCTCACTTCGGTCACTCTCTTAAGAATTGAATTATTAATACTATAATTGTATTGAATAGTGGCTTTCTTCCTAGTAAAAGAGATAATGCAACATTTATTAACATTTAAAAACAACTTATTGTCCAAACAATACTTATTAAGAGTATTCAAATCATTCTGCAAATATATGCAATCCTGAACAGATTTTATTCTAGTAAAGATTTTAGTATCATCAGCAAATAATAGGACGCTAGAGTGACGAAAACATTCCAAAACATCGTTTATAAAGATGTTAAATAGAAGAGGACCGAGATGCGAGCCCTGAGGCACTCCTGACGTAATAGGAACGAAACAAGATGTAAATCCTTTGACTGCAACGGCTTGAGAGCGATCTCTTAGATATGATGAAAGCCACCGAAGGAGGTCGCCATGCATACCGATACGCTCAATTATTTTAATTAACAATGAATGAGAAATTTTATCGAAAGCCTTAGAGTAATCAGTATACACGGCGTCGACCTGGAAGCCTTTATTCATCGAATCTAATATTATATCTAAAAATTCACATAAATTTGTTTCGGTGGATCTTTTATCAATAAAACCATGCTGCTGAGCGATTAAAAAGGGTCGAATAGCAGGAAATAATCTATCATAGATGATTTTCTCGAATATCTTGGGCAAGATTGAAATTTTAGAAATCCCTCTGTAATTACAAATATTATGCCTATCCCCACTCTTAAAAATAGGCACAACAATAGAACGTTTCCAAATTGGAGGCATTATACCGCTTACTTTCCAAAAATTTATTATTTCTGTCGCGTTCCAGTGTATTAATCTCTCGGCAATAGTGGTTTCTCCATGTCTGTACAGATGCCCAATTACCTCTCGATAAAATCTCTTCTATTGGTCTATCTTCTAGCCAGGAAAGTGATGCTACTGCAGATCTACAAGAGCGAGTTGTAGCATTTATACCAGCATATTTTAATACTGATCGTGCCCATCCACCAATTATAGTCCTAGTTGCTGGTCTTTGGCGACCTTTTATGGTAATGAATAAATGACCACCTGTTATATCAGTTTGGCGGTCTCTAAAGGACTGTATTAAGCGCCTTGTCCATTTAAAAGGATATAGCTTTTCATTGTCGTTAGAAAGAAGTTTCCAACCAGATTGTCGTCTGGTACCAGTGTCGGTCTTGGCACTGAATACAGGCCATAAGCAAATTTCATAACCGTTGTCCGGAAAATGGGGTTCTTTCGTTCTAAGGAGTGTAAGGTCGTGAAGTCTACGACCAGAAACTAAAAGCAAAATTGCAGCCGTTTTTCTTGCAATTTCAAATAATGGATTACCACCTGGATTTTGTCTTAACCATTCTATAGCTTTTTTTTTTACATCCCAAACTGCAGATTTAAAGCTTGGTGGTTTAGAATTATGTATTGCCTTTAGTACTTATCTAATTTTTTTATGAAATAGTATCACCAATTCCACAGAAGGTAGCAATGGCAGATCTATGGACTGACATTGTAATATACGCTAGACCTTTCTTTATAAAAGTGTCGGCTAGAAATTGTGCCTCTTGCCTTGTGAAATCTCGATTTAAGCCAACTTGACTTAAACAAGCCCCGTTATGCTTGGGACCATGATGTCAACTTGTCGCCCTACCCCCGATTTTCCAAACCTTCAGTGTCAATTTCTCCACCTGTGGGGGTGAGAGCCCAGTCGTGAGGTCCACTAATCCTCCTGTAAATGGTTCACTTTCATTGGTTTGTCCAGTGCTCGTGTTTGGAGATCCGCTCTCCAAAATGGCTGTTCCCAGTCTGGGGCTACCAAAACGAAGGTGCCCCTCGATCTGTTGAGGTGGGCGAGTACCCGTGGTATTAAATTTGGAGGGGGAAATATCCAACCCAGTTGACAGTTCCACTCCCTCGAGAAAGCGTCTATTAAGAGAGATGACTTGTCCTGTGGATCTAACGTGGCATAAACTGGTACGACAGCAAACCTTTTCGTCGCAAAGATATATCTATGTTCGGTACGCACCAGCGTTTGAATATCTCCTTGGTTGCCCGAGGTTTTAAGTGCCATTCCGGGATGGGTCATCTCCGAGATAACCGATCCGCTATGGTATTGTACCTTCCGTGGAGATATTGACCTGACAGTGTTATGTTCCATCTGTCTATGATCTTTAGAAGCTGGAATGTCAATGATAACAGGCCTATGGAATGTGTCCCGCCCTCCTTGCGGATGTATGCCATCACAGTTTCGTTGTATGTTTGTAAGAGTACATGGGAGTCTCCAAGTCTCTCGGCGTTTCTCCTTATAACTGATAGTACTGCAAACATTTCTTTTTTGTTGCAATGCCATAATTTTTTGATGGGGCTCCAGGCTCCGGAAACGACCTTTTGGTCTAAAACTGCGCCCCATCCGATGTCGGAGGCGTCTGTAGTGAGAAAGTAGGACATACCTGCCGCATGTGTTGGTGTTGTCAAAGATAGGGCTCCGTGCCACCACTGTATGTACAGTAATTCCCTCCGAGGGACTGTCATCCTCAACACATCTTTCAAAAACTGCCTGAGCAGAATTTGTAATCGGCGGCAGTGAAGTAGACCTCGTGGAACGAGGCATAGCAAGCAAAATTTAGTTGGCCGATTTTTTGTGACTTACTTGTCAACACAAAAACTTCAAAAAGCTTCACAGCCTCCGAGGCCGAGCAGAATTTGTAATCGGTGGCAGTGAAGTCGACCTCGTGGAACGAGGCATAGCAAGCAAAATTTAGTTGGCCGATTTTTTGTGACTTACTTATCAACACAAAAACTTCAAAAAGCTTCACAGCCTCCGAGGCCTGTGTTGCTAGTTTGGAGCAGTCCTGGTATGCTAGCAAAAAATATTCTAGATGCACAAGGATCCGCATTCCTTTCTTGCGAAGGATCTCCGCGATCCAGCAAGTTACGGAAGCAAAGAGTCTCGCTTGCTCATAAAACAGTCGCAGGAAAGATCGCTGTGACTGTTCTATAGGTAAGTGGATTTATATACCTGCGATATGTCCAGTTTTACCAGGCAATCTCCGGGTTGTAGGAAGTCTGGTACTTTGGTGTGATTTATGAGGTGAAAATGTTTGGTTCCTACAAACTTGTTTAATTCTCTTAAGTCGAATATTGGTCTAAGGCCACCATCGCTCTTTTTTATCAAAAACATCCGAGAGAAGAAACCGGGTGTCAAAGTAGCAGGTTTTTCTAACACTCCAATTTGTTTGAATTCCTCTATTTGTTCGGCCATTATCTTTTACTCCTTTGTTGCGTAGCTCCGAACTACACTTGTTGAGGCGTATACTAATGTGGGTTTTTGAATAAAGGGTATTCGAGACCCTGATAAGGCTTTCAGGAGAAAGGGTGTTGTTCCAAGCTTCCCCCATCAATCTATGAAGTTCTTCAGTTGCCCCCCCTTGAATTGTCGAATGCACGAAAGGAAGATCTCTTTTCTGTGCCTTACGACTTAGTTTGAGCATTTTAAAAACGAGAGTGAGAATCATCAAAATTAAAATTACTACATATTATAGTTTCTCCGAGAAACATCTAATCTCGCCCTCTTAGGGTCGGTCGGTTCTAGTGGAAGGAAAGGCAGTGGGATCCGATCCCTTCCTTTTAGCCGCAAAATTGTAAGACTTATTTTGTTTAAAAGAAAGATCTCATCCACTTTGTAGGGCCACCAAAATTTTGAATGAGGGCATTAAGTTTAAGTTGGTCAAATAAAGCACTTTCAGAAGGGAGAATATTTCTTAACGCTAACTAATATTAATACAATATACATATGTTTGGTAATTCTTTAATTAATCTGTCTCCTAGTTTCTATACACTCAGCCCTTTTTCCACATAATATTTGTAAAATGTCTAGAATTTTTATTAAAAACACTGAATTCTCCAATAAATGAACAATTTTTTTTTTGTACCAGTGTGGTCATATTTAATTCCTCTGGGCATTACGCAGCCCAATCAACCACTTCTTGTAAGCCCCATTTAAGTAATTCATTACTCTCAAAAACAGCATTTGACAATACTGCCATAATACATTCAGTACCCACTAAATAATCTTTTGTTTACTTAAATGACGTGTTCGTCATTAATTTTAAGATCAGTAAAGCCTGGAGTAGCTATATATGACTGTAAAGTCTTAGTATATCTAACATTTTGTCATGTGGATACGCCAAAATGTTGTAATAATTTTATTTTATCTACCCTCTCTGCGAGGACTGGTTTTATTATTTTAGTACCAACAATATTGATGCCTATTTCACCTAAATCTAGTGATGCAGGAGTCTTCCCCGGTATAGTAAGAAAATTATCAATCAAAACGGTATTATTAGTAACGTCTTTGCTAATTTGTTAACTACCGACACTCTGCATATAAATGTTTGATAAAAAGCCTACCTGATTCATTAGGGCTTCTATTTGTGGGTCTTCTTTTACACCTCGTCTCTTAAAAACCAGCTTTCCACTCTCCGATTGAGAGGATGATCTAGATGAAGATGGATTCTCTTCGTCTTCATTTGTATTTTGAACACTATTTAAGTTATTTATTTTCCTCCGAGTGCGGAGAGTTCTCTGCGTTATAGCTCATCTTAATAAAATATATTTTAAGCACAAATTATCTCTATGTATGAAATACTTAACGAAATTTCAAAATCGAACTTAACCGTTCGGGAGTAACACACGCAATGACGAGAGACATTGCGATTCTCGACTAGCAGTGACAATTCATAGACAACTAGAATCCAGAGACATTGGTTAAGCATAGACAAAGACGTAAAAGCACGATGGTAAGTATAAAGATAAGGTGAGTTACACACTGCTTCTTCATAAGCGATGCTGTGTTTTCTGAAAGGCACATAATAATATTTAAATTCTATAATTATCTGAGTTTTGAATAATAATAATTAAGTGAACTTACCTAGTCCACTCATATAATCCAGTGAAAATACCTTGTCCATTCATC
The DNA here is from genome assembly GCA_963853865.1 of Helleia helle. Taxonomy (NCBI): domain Eukaryota; kingdom Metazoa; phylum Arthropoda; class Insecta; order Lepidoptera; family Lycaenidae; genus Helleia; species Helleia helle. The sequence goes on from OY971424.1 coordinate 22,966,229, forward strand.
ATAATCCAGTGAACAGCGGATTCAGTAATTAAAAAACCTCTCAACCCCAAAAATATAATATACGAGATATTATAAATAGTAATCAGGGCAATCAAAGGAATCCTTTTAGTTAATTATACCAGCAACTCCTTTCACTGAAACCTTATTAATACGGTGGTTCACTACATACCAACTTAATCTACTCGGTGGTTCACTACACACCGACTTAATCTACTCGGTGGTTCACTACACACCGACTTAATCTACTCGGTGGTTCACTACACACCGACTTAATCTACTCGGTGGTTCACTACACACCGACTTAATCTACTCGGTGGTTCACTACACACCGACTCAATCTACTCAGTGGTTCACTACACACCGACTTAATCTACTCGGTGGTTCACTACACACCGACTTAATCTACTCGGTGGTTCACTACACACCGACTTAATCTTTTTTTTTTTTTTTATAGAAGAGGGGGCAAACGGACAGTTGGTTCACCTGATGGTAAGTGAATAGCGACATCCACAGAAACCCGCTATACCAGGAGATCAGCAGGTGCGTTGCCGGCCTTTTAGATGTGAGTATGCTCTTTTCTTGAAGGTCCCTAAGTCGTATCGGTTCGGAAACACCATAGGTGGCAGCTGATTCCATATATTTGTAGTGCGAGGCAGGAAATGCCGTAAAAATCTAGATGTTGTGGATTTCCGACACTCATCGACTTGTTCCCGAGAAATATTAGAGCGGCCAGTGTATAAGGCATCTCCAGTGCTGTCATCCGCATAACAATGAATGCCGCTGGTTTGCAGCATATCATTGATATGCAGAAGAAACAGGGTTGGAGATAGTACACAGCCTTGCGGAACACCAGCATTAACAGACTTGAGGTCCGAGCATGTACCGTCGACAACGACCTTGATGCTCCTGTCTGCTAAAAAACTGGTGATCCACTTACATAATTTCTCGGGAAGCCCATATGATGGTAGCTTCGCTAGAAGTGCTTTATGCCACACCCGATCAAAGGCCTTCGCTATGTCCAAACTAACCGCCAGTGCTTCCCCCTTGCTCTCAACTGCCTCCGCCCATCGATGCATTAGGAATATTAGAAGATCACTAAGCTGAACGATTCCGTTGAAAGCCATCGCTATAAACTTTGGAGAAAGAAAACAATTATTATTTCTCATTGAATCCTAGCACAAACTGTTGTTAAACAATATTGTTACAGAATTGGCACTTAAAATTCGTTATAAATAGAATAAAAGTGTACCTTTGGGTGTATCCCGCTTCTGAGATGTGATGAAAACACTGTATTCCATTTACAAATACTTTACTTGACAAGTCTACAATATAAAACAATTCCGCAGCACGGATGTCCGATTAACATAATTGACTCTCCTTGTTCGCAATGTAATCCGGCAGAGTAACGTCGTTCCCAAAATATACTGGTAGAATGCCCCCCAACACTACCATCGGCGTCCTTTTATACTAAACTGACAATAGACAAACCTACAACTACCAATACCCACAAAATCAATATTAATATAAATAATTCAAACTACTGAAAATCGTGACGCACAAAATCGATATACTACTGAAAATCATAACACTCTCGGGTATTGAATTTTTTTCCCACCAAGAAGTTATCCAAATTCTGGAAAAAGTAGTAGTCTGTAGGTGCAAGGTCTGGTGAGTAGGGCGGATGACGGAGAGCTGCTAGCCCCAGTTCTTGCAACTTGGAGACCGTCTGCTGTGCAGTATGAGGTCGCGCGTTGTCGTGCAGGAGCAGCGGAGAGGAGCGATTGACCAATGCTGGTTGGGGATGTGCCAGCTTTCCCATCATTGTGTTCAGTTCTTCACAGTACACATCTGCAGTAATGCTCACCCCGTTTGGTAAAAAGCTGTGATGAATCACACCGGCGCTAGACCACCAAACAGTGACCATCACTTTTCTAGGGGTAAGTTTTCGTTGAGGGCATTGTTTAGGTGCTGATCCAGGATCCAACCAACTTGCTGAGAGCTTGCGGTTATCAAACAGAACCAATTTTTCATCGCAGGTAACAATGCGGTTCAAAATTCCTTCATTTGTGTGTCTGTTGAGCAGTGCAAGGCACGTACTTCGTAGTTCGTACACGACGCGTACTTCGCGCAGGCGATCATTGAGTTCGTGGGGCACCCATTTTTCACGCATTTTTACCTTGCCGATTTGACGCAAATGGACCAATATTGTTTTGACACTGTTCAGTAATAGGCCAATACCATCTATCGGCGAATGGCGCAATCCTACACCGGCGTGAACACTAGAACATGAAGACAACTTCACTCCATTCTAGTTTGTTCTATGTCAAAAAAATGCTTTATATTGTCTTGTAACCATAGTATCAGTATCGAATTTTCAAACAAACAAAATATACGTTTATATTTTGAACAAATAAAATATTCATTTAAGATCACCCTTGTGATGATTTGGTTGCTAGGAACATGAATGACATATTTTATGTTGATGACCTTATAACTGGAGCGGATGACCTTAACTCGTTAATGCAGTTGTGTAATAAAATATCCCTGTTATTAAAAAAAGGTTGTTTCCCGTTACATAAGTGGACATTTAGTCATGAAGTGTCTCATGATAGTTGTAAGGATCTGAACATCGGTGAAAATCGATTGTCTAAAACGTTAGGGTTAGGATGGTGTACGAAAAATGATGAGCTTTATTTCACAACTAAGGTTACGCATAGTGACACAGTAGTAACGAAACGTACAATATTATCAACCATCGCACAAGTGTACGATCCTTTAGGTTTGCTAGCGCCTGCGGTAATTATAGCTAAATCATTGTTACAAAAGCTATGGTTACATAAATTAGATTGGGATGACGAAGTTCCAAAAAATATTACGACTACATGGCATAAGTTTCTTTCTGATTTACAACACTTACGCGATATTAAAATACTTCGCTATGCGATTCGCGGAAATTACATAGAACTTCATATTTTTACCGACGCGTCTCAAAATGCCTTCGGAGCGTGCGCATACGTTAGATCGTGTCATAATGATTGTGAAAATACTATACCTATTTCAGTGCATTTATTAAGTGCTAAAAGTAAATTGGCGCCGATAAAGTCAGTTAGCATTCCTAGGCTTGAGCTATACGGAGCGTTAGTAGGTGCAAAATTGTATTATAAAATAAAAAGGTCTTTGTGCTTAAATTTTAATAAAGTTTATTTCTGGACTGACTCAACAATAGTACAGGGGTGGCTTCGTCTGTCACCTCATCTACTCAAAACCTTTGTACAAAATCGTGTTGTTGAAATCAACGAATTAACATGTGATACAATTTGGCGGCATGTCAAGGGCACAGAGAACCCTGCCGATATCATAACACGAGGTGCTACGCTAGACACATTAAGGTACGATAAAAATAATATCTGGTGGTGTGGCCCTACGTTTTTACGAGAACCTAGTCGCAGGTGGCCACTAAATGATATTCAAGAATCGTCATCTGTTGACTTACCCGAAACTAAACCGAACACAATTAATTTACATTCTTTTCATATAATATCATTGTTTGATATTGAACGCTTTTCGTCATTTATTCGTTTGCAAAGAGTTTGTGGATATTTATTGCGATTTATAAATAACACGCAAGCAAAATTGCGCGGCAGCATTTGTACGCGTAAAACCGGTCCGTTATCTGTAGATGAGTTGCAACGATCGATCGATGCGTTGACGCGGTTTGTTCAACAAAAATCTTTCAGTGAACAATATTATGAATTAAAAACCGAGATACCGTTTAATTTTTTTTTTTCTTATGAAATACCTATGAAATAAAGATACTTCATAACATTACAATCTAGCCTAGGTATATGCTAATAAGTAATTTTAATTTAACCTAAATTGCTAATGACAAGAGTTCTTGTAAGAATGTGTCCATTGGCACTTTTTCTTATTGTCTCTAGTTAAGGGGAAGACACTCTGTTATTGTGTTCTTTTTGTAGCACTCACTACACTGCACTATTCAACACTGTCACTTTTATAAAACTAACTCAAAAGGTTTTGTCCTTTTCAGTCTTCTCACTAGGTCCGTGTTGTCGAGGAGCTGGATGGCCTCTACATTTACATGGCGATGAAGTCTACGCTCATGAGCTTCGGCATAATGTTTTATAACATTAGCGACGGTATCCACTTTGAGGTCCCGATGGAGGTCGTCATTTCTTATGTACCAGGGCGCATTTACTATTCCCCTGAGCACTTTATTTTGGAACCGCTGTATTATTTGGATGTTACTTTGTTTGGTACAGCCCCAGAGCTGTATACCATAAGTCCATACTGGCATCAGGACTTGTTTATATAACAACAATTTATTTTGTACTGACAACGATGAGTGTTTACCAAGTAGTCAGTACATCTTGTTGTAACGAAGCTCCAACTCGTCACGTTTTTTTTTGACATGTGCTTTCCAGCGAAGCTTTGCGTCTAGAGTCATGTCTAGGTATTTGGCTTTATTCTCGTATGGTATTGCTTGGTTGTTTATGAACACCGGATGGTAGTTTTCATTTTTTGTGGTGAAGTCTATGTGAATCGACTTAGATTCATTCAATTTGATTCGCCATATCTTCGTCCATTCATAAAATTTATTAATGGCTGTTTGTACTTTTTCCATTGCCTCTGCATGTGTGACTCCTGTTGCTAAGATAGCTGTGTCATCTGCGAAAGTTGCAATGGTGTTGTTTTCTAGTACTGGAATATCACAAGTGTATAAAAGGTACAGGACCGGACCTAGTACACTACCTTGCGGTACTCCAGCTTTTATGTGTTTTAATTCAGAGTAGGCATCGTCTTGTCTTACTCTAAACGTTCTATTGGAAAGATATGACTTCAGTATTTCTGTAAACTGTTTTGGTAAAATTTTATTTAATTTGTGTATGAGACCATCATGCCACACCTTATCAAATGCTTGTGCTACGTCCAGGAACACAGTAGAACAAACTTTTTTTCCCTTCTAATGCTTTTTCTATGATATTGGTTATCCTGTGCACTTGGTCTATGGTAGAATGCTGTTCTCTGAATCCGAACTGGTAATCAGGGATAATGTTTCTTTCTTCTATAAAAGGTTTCAGCCGTTTTAGAAGAAGTTTCTCGAATAATTTTGACATAATTGGCAGCAGGGAGATAGGTCTGTATGATGTAGTTTCATGGGGTGGTTTGCCCGGTTTTGCTATCATTATGACTTCGGCAACTTTCCACACGTCAGGCACATGCTGCAGTCTGAACGCAGCATTAATGAGGGTGGTAAGCTTGACTATTGCTTTACGAGGAAGATTTCGTAAAACTTCGCCCGTAATAAGATCGTATCCAGGAGTTTTCTTTTGTTTTAGACGCTGGATCTCGCTGTGGACTTCTTTAGGGGTAACGAGTTTTATTTTTCGCTGGTCTTGTGATTCTTCTTCTTTATCCAGAACATCTGAGTTTTCTACATTAGGCTGGAATATCTGTTCTAAATGTTGGGCAAATGTGTTTGCTTTTTGTTCATTACTAATGGCCCATCTTCCGTTGGTTTTAATAGGGGGAATATACATAATTGGCCGTTTGAGATTTTTTTGTAGCTTTCCATAGAGAGTAACCAGTCGAGTGGTCACTTGCTAAAGTAGTCAGATAGGTTTTCATAGTTTCGTGTCGAAAGTTCTTAATTTTCCTTCTGATTTCTTTGGTTATGTTATTCAATAACGTTTGGTCATGTGGAAATCTGGTGCTCTGCCATATCCGCCTTTGTTTTCTTTTAGCAGCTATGAGATTTATTATTTCTATAGGGTAGAAGTGGCCTCTAGTCTTCCTATTAATGACTGGTGTATTAATCCAAGCGCAATGCTGAATGTCCGAAATGAACTTCTTTAGATCTTCATCAACTTGTTCATGATTTTTTAGCGGGACTTTTAGATTTATGGTTGACTCTAAGTCTTGTTTAAAGCTCTCCCAATCCGTTTTAGCGTTAGCCAAGGTGGGATTACTTGCTTTCTCTAATATGGTTTCACTTACAGTTAACAGTATTGGTGAATGGTCTGAACTCATGTCGTAGCCCTCTTGGATATGAAGGAAACTGGATGAAATATTTTTGTAAATAAAAAAGTCTATTAGGTCTGGAATTTTCTGAGTATCAGTAGGCCAATATGTTGGTTTCCCTGTAGATATAGTATCACAGTGCATCTCTCTTACGGCTACCGTTTAATAGTAAGAAAAATAACAGCAGTAAATTATTGTATAAGAAAATATCAGGTTTAAATATATTTTTAGATAAGTCTAATATAATTCGTATAGGTGGAAGGTTATCTAACGCGATTGAATTTAACTATGACAAAAAGCATCCTATATTGTTAAGCAACAAACATCGTTTTTCAAGGTTACTCTGTGTACATGAACACAAACGGCTACTTCATGCAGGGCCTCAACTTTTAATATATTCAATGCGTGAAAGGTGGTGGATCTTAGGAGCCCGTAACTTGGCTAGACAGGTGGTACATAACTGTGTCATAAGCAAACGCATGAGAGGGAGAACATTGACCCCTCTGATGGGTAACTTACCTGCTGAACGACTAGAGCCTAGTTTTCCTTTCATGCAATGTGGTGTAGACTATGCAGGACCACTGCTCATACTAGATCGCAAAGGCAGAGGTGCGAAGCTAATCAAAGCATATATTTGTTTATTTATATGTTTCACGACTAGAGCTATACACTTAGAATTGGTAGGTAGCTTAAGCACACAGGATTATATTTTGGCATTAAACCGTTTTATAGCACGTCGTGGAAAGCCATACCAAATCTTTTCGGACAACGGAAAGAATTTTGTCGGTGCTGAAAAGGAGTTGGCAGTAATTTTTAACAACACTAGTGATATTCTTGATTTTCTTAGTAATAATCAAATTCTTTTAACATTTATACCACCATATAGTCCTCATTTTGGCGGGTTGTGGGAGGCGGGAGTTAGGTCCTGCAAGTACCATTTGCGGCGAGTACTTGGCAATGCCAGGTTAACACACGCGAGGAGTTTGAAACAGTATTAACGCAAATTGAGGCTGTTCTGAACTCCCGCCCTTTGTCCCCTCTGTCCTCAGACTCGGACGATTTCCTCCCACTGACTCCAGCACACTTCCTGATCGGACGGCCGTTGACTGCGCCCATACACGAGAACCTCACAATGATAGAGCCTACAAGACTGGGACGCTACGACCGTGTGGAGCAACTTAGACAACATTTTTGGCAACGATGGTCGAAAGAATATTTTTCAGAGCTCCAACAACGAACAAAATGGAAGGGCAATAATGAGGATATTACGCTGGACAGTTTAGTTCTTATCAAAGAAGAGAATGTCCCACCACTCAAATGGAAATTGGGTCGAGTAACGAAAGTATTCCCGGGGGCGGACGGAATATCCCGTGTAGCTGAAATCCGTACAGCGCACGGCATTATACGGCGCTCTTTTCAAAGATCTGCCCGTTACATTCACAATAGTCAAGAAGGTATGAAGACGAATACTCGATGTTGGAAGACTACATCCTGGTGCTTCCAAGGCGGCCGGTATGTTCAGTAATAGACCAATACCATCTATCGGCGAATGGCGCAATCCTACACCGGCGTGAACACTAGAACATGAAGACAACTTCACTCCATTCTAGTTTGTTCTATGTCAAAAAAATGCTTTATATTGTCTTGTAACCATAGTATCAGTATCGAATTTTCAAACAAACAAAATATACGTTTATATTTTGAACAAATAAAATATTCATTTAAGATCACCCTTGTCCTCACCAAATAGGAAAGAGTTGATTCTTAACAGACACTAACGTCGAAAGCTGCTGCTAATTCAGCCGTAGATTGTGTATCATCAGCTTCCACAATCGCCTTTAATTCGTCATTGTCGACCAAAGTCTTCGGGTCGGACGACCGCGAGGTTCATTTTTCAGGTCGAAATTTCCAGAACGGAAGCGAGAAAACCAATAACAGGTGATGCGTTGATGTTGCGTGCCGCTTGTGCCGCGTTGCTGCCACGACGGTACTCATATTATATATACTGGACCACTGTAAGGTGTGACGTCATTGCAGTATACTGAGAAGCCGTTCCTTTATAGTGAGCTATACTGGTTTCCGTCTATAACGGAACGCTGTACAGTATACTGTGAACTCTCATCTACGTTTCTTGGGGTTGCAATATCAATATAATATTTTGTGGGGTTGCTTTTACGTGCAAATATATAAAATTGCATTATTGTATAGTTAAGTTAGTAAATTATGTATACTTGTTAGTATTAAAGAAAAAATTGTTTTTCAAGCAATTTAATGTATAATAACTAAATAACAGAATGATTGAAGTTAGGAAAGGTCAAAGTGATGAACTTATTTAAATAAATAATTAGATATTTATTATCTTACTGGAAAAATAGCTAATGGAATACGCAATAATTGCAACTGCAATTGCTGGTGCAGTCCAAAATTTATTGGAATCTTCTTTTAAAATAGAGTGGGACAAAATATTATCCCTAGAACAGAAAATTATGTAGAGACAACTGTTTTCTGAATGACTGATAGCGAGTTTTAAAAGTCACTTCCTGTTAGGAATGCATTGTTATTCGATAAAGTTATTTATACCTATTATAACTATCGAAATGGGAATATTTACCACGTTTTTAATTACATATCGAAAGCTAACAAAGCTTTTGATAAGTAAGTAGGTATATCAAAACTATTTACGTTCATTTTAATACCTGCTTCTTCATTATCGTCGTGATCAAGGCGCTTGCAACCGAACCTAAATATCGAGAATTGAAAAGAGGTTTAAAATTACCTAAAATAAAATTATTACGTTATTCCGGTTTTAAGCAAATTCTATTGTTGGTGACCATGATAATATATTAAAATCTTAATTCTTATATCAGATAATTTCATAAAAAAATAATATTTTTATTTATCAAGTTACTTTGATCTTTGTTAATGTTTTTTATTTCCAATTATAAAAAAAGTCTCTTTCATAAGGTCAGAAATCATTCATCTTATTAATATGAATGCAAGCCTTTCGTTATCGGACTCCTACTGAAGAAATAGTTTCTAGGTGTCTGACATATAAATTTTCAATAGAATATTAATTTTCACATAACAGTCATAAGTAGATACAACCGATAAGAAGTAAAAACAAAATTAATTATTGCGTGTCTTAGAAAAGATTTCTATTTGTGTCAATAGATGTCACTGTAACGTAATTAAATCACGCTATCGGTTGTACTTCAACATAATTTAAGTATCGGATTATAATTTCTTATAAAGATTTGGTAAATTGCAACTTGCAACATCAGTCAGCAGTGATGTTTCAATTACTGTGATGTTACGCAGCGACAGTAGCTCTCTCGCTTTATAAGAATGAATAACAATTAATGTAAAATAGTAGCGGCGAACAAAGTCAAAAGTTGTTAAAATGCGTCGGTACATGACGTCATATATAATTGCCTAGAGCACTGCGACAGTATACTGTCAGTCTATAACGGAACGAATTTCTCCCAGTAAGAGCACTGTACAGTGCTCTCAGTGTAAATCGGAACACGGCCTAAATAATTACTCGAATTTTTTACGTATCCATGATGACGAAAAAGATTGAAATGCGATGAAAATGTAAGACTAATCAATAAACAAATGACTACTTTTGGAAAAAGAATTCCATGTTTTTAAAATAAAATTAATTAGAAATTTTAATTCTCAGCCAAACAAAAATTATTTTGATTTGAAATGGCCAGTACTGTAGAACGGCAATTTTAACGTTCATAGGTTTTGTTCTTGTTTTACTTTGCCCTACATAGCTTAAATCTTGCGGGATCAGATGATCTTTGGCTGCAGGGGAGTTTCTCCTTGGTAGACCGATGTGAAAAGTCATGTCTCCTCCATTATCGGGCTCCGGATTTCACTCATATCACGGGGCATCCATCGCATGTCGCGTTTAGGTCCGTGCATGGGAACCTTAAAAACCTGCGCAGACAAGGAAGGCGCATTAGAGCAGCGCCTCTCAACACTGCCGCACTGTGTAGAAATGGACTACCGACTGTAGGTATACTTTGGTATTACTACGTCCTGGGGTGGAGCGCAGAATGACCTGGAGAGAGCACAAAGAGCTATCCTAGAGGTCTCGTCTGTCCTATCGTTACCCCACTGTATTGTTATACAAGGAGTGCCGGAAACTAACAATGCGCCAATGTTTATACTTAACACCCTACTAAAACAATTATAACCGTGCAACGTAGTAAATTTTCCACAAAGTTCTCAGAGCGACTCTTTTGCAGCTTGGTGGCTTCAGGTGACACACACATACACACACACATACACACACACACACACACACACATGCACGCACGCACGCACGCACGCATGCACGCACGCCGCACGCACTCAAGCACATACACACCCACACACACACACACAAACACACACACACCCTGTCTGTAGTGTGGATATAATATAACTCTCAGAGCGTAATTTTCACAACCGACGCCAGGAGGCCGTGTGGTCGCTGATCGCACGGTAGGCGGGGGGCAACCCTCCACTTTTTAAATCAAAAGTGAGCCGAATGGGCTCACACTAATCCGATGAAGCATTAGGGCCTTCGGGCCATTAGCGTAATTTTATTGCGAACACTTCGACGAAATGGGATTATATAATTAAAATAAAGTAAGTATGTACACGTAAAAGTATAATAAAGTTTATACAAAATTAAATGTAGTTTTCATATTAAAAGGAAATACAAGGTCCGTTTTTCCGCAAACGTAGTCGGACCCTGTTTTCTCTCTGGATAATGTCGTTAGAATTATATTTTTTTCCTAAATATCTCTACCGCTATTAGCTGTGATTTCTTTTTTTTATCATAAGTAAATCAGAGATATGAACGTTCAAAAACCCAAAAAAAGGCCAGATTTACTGCTGTGTTCAAACATCCATAATACAAATTTTACTAGATTATATAAAAAAAAATTAAACAAAAATTATAACTGACTTCAAAAAATAAAATAACTAAAAAGTAATAAAAGACTTCAAAAAAGAGGAGGTTCTCAATCCATCTGTATGCTTTTTTTTTTGTATGTATGTGACACGATATCTCCGCCGTTTGTGAATGGATTTCGATGGTTATTTTTTGTTTGAAAGCTGGTGATTCCAATTTGGTCCCATATTAATGTTATTAAGATCTGACAAGCCGTTTTTTAGTTATTCCCATTAATGCCTAATTGGTTGGTTTCTTTTACCTCGACGATATGCTGATGTGCTCATTTTATTACTTGTCAATGTAACAATTGTATAGGATGCTTTAGTATGAAACGCCATAGTATGTCGCGGTCATCGTAATCATCATCATCATCGTCCTTTATCCGTCCACTGCTATTCAGCAGTTTTTAAGGCCTATGTTCATAGGCCTTAAAAACTTCAATGACCGCCAAGACGACGAATTTCGGAATCACTAAAAATTAAGAAATAAAATCATTTTACAAAAAATTAAAACCGACTTCAAAAATACTAAACTAAAAAGTAATAAAATAACTGTGTTTCTTTAATTTTTGTGCTTACAACTTATAATTAGCTTAATCTTCTACGAATGTACAAACTTTGCGTTTTTTCATTATAGTTACTTTTGGAGTCGGTGTCGTATTTGTTGCTATACCCTACCTACCTTGGCTGACCGACTTCAACAAAAAGGCGGAGGGCCTTTTTGTTGAAGTCGGTTAAAAAGTAAAAAATAGAAACATAGCTCAAGCCTTTGTTAATTTTTAATGAAAAAAGTTCTTAAATCGGTTAAGTTTTGGAGAAGAAATCAGGGGACTACGAATCGTTGATTTTCTTTTCTTTTAGATATTTTCAGTTCAAGCTCCAGTTGTCTCTGTCACACTTCGCGGGGGGAGGCTTGAGGTGAGGGAGACGGCAATAGATTTTACAAATACCTATTTTTCATTTCTCTAGCCCTTGGTATTTCCTCTTAAATAAATAAATATTACTGCAATTTAGAATTAAAAACATGGCCGCAGGACGACTCACTAACAACTTATATTAAATATATTCTACGAAAGCATTCTATGTGTATGTACATTTATACATTTCAAATGATTATTTTATCACATTTCTTACTTACGCCGACCGCATGACGATACAAATAGTCAATACCTACTCGTACAAGTGTAGGCAAGTAATTAATAATTATAATTTACCAACCGACGAGTGCGGGTATCCTGATTCCTGAAGTCTGAAACTGCTGCCTGTTGACGACGTCGGACTTGTGGTAGAACCGAAGTAACGCATTTGTAGTTCGCTCTATATTATTGACAAGGCCAGTATTCAAGGGCAGGCGGCCGATACACGCAATGTAATTACAATAACTTTAAATAAATTACACTTTGACTCACTACGTGTCGGCGCGCGCCGCACTGCGACCCTGCTCTGGCGACCGCACCCGATGCAGGTCCGGGGCGGTAACGACCCGCTGCCGTCACGACATCGACTCCAACTAACTCAGCTAACTCTGATGACCTAAAACAATGTTTAAACACTGTTCGACGGCTGACTGCTCGGTTGTACTCGTCAAATCTTTGGCAAATAACATTTATTCCCTTACAAAGAAGTCTCTCCCCTTGAAACTCATTTACAATGCGCCTCTGACTAAAAATTTAGTATCAGCCACTCTACAGCTTATCTACTGTCATACTACATTACCTATTTTAAGACAATCATTGGAAATAGTTAACATATTATTATATTATATCTCTGAGAAGAAGTCGTAATAAATTATCATAATGGTTTGTTGGGTATTTAAACACTCGCAAAACATCGCTTAAACGTACCGTTTCACCGAATCACATTTAATATCCATCATTACAGCAATATAATATTACTTTAAGCAATTAAGTTAATATTCTATTTAACTAATCTTCATTCGTAACAGTCTGCATTTGTTTCCTTCTGATTGTTCTCAATTGAGAGGAAAAAATAGTAAATAAATGTTTATCGATGATGCACCTGGCTGGCGGTAGAGAGTAGGGACCGGTTCGGTCCCTGTACGTATAATATACAAACAATGACGGGTGGGTTGTGGCCAGGCGGTGGTGCGACAGTCTTTCACATGATGAGTTCAACATCACGATCACTATTCATATTTAAATACATATATATATATATATATATATATATATTTGTTCGGGTGCTCATCGCGTTTAAAGTTTTATTGCGATCCGAGGTATCACGTGGACTTTCCCCGTAATCAGGGCGATTGAAACATTACCGATCTGTATGCATACAACTACTAACTTCTTTGGTAACTTCTTTATCGTGTTTTATTATTTAACGTTGCGGATGTTTTTTGACGGCTTTACCCTTAGGAGAATAATTGACTTTATTCCACCTAGTTTAAACATCAAGTTAATGCTTGTTCCCTGTATTTCTGTCGTGTTAAAACATGGCACATCAAGTAATATTTGTTCCCTGTATTTCTGTAGTGTTAAAACTTCGCACATCAAGTAATGTTTGTTCCCTGTATTTCTGTCGTGTTAAAACATGGCACAAGTTAATATTTGTTCCCTGTATTTCTAACGTGTTAAAACATGGCAGTTAGACAACAAGTTAATGTTTTTTCCCTTTATTTCTATCCTGTTAAAACATGGCACATCAAGCTCATGTTTGTTCCCTGTATTTCTATCCTGTTAAAATATGGCACATCAAGCTCATGTTTGTTCCCTGTATTTCTATCTTGTTAAAACATGGCACATTTTTTTATGTTAGTTGGATAGGCAAGCTGGCAAACGTGCCACCTGATGGTAAGTGTTCAACGTCGCCCATGAACATAAACTAGTTTACCTGGAACGAGCCCAGGCAACTTATCTATGTGTTTCCTATCCTGAGACATGAGATGTTAAATCTCGGTGCCAGTAAATTACACTGCCTGTCTTGCCCTTCTCTCCGAAACACAGCAAAGCTGTTTCACGGAAGAAACAAGCAAGATGGTGGTACCCATGCAGCCGGGAGCGCGGCACAGCGCTTCCCTCCCTCCGGTATCTTGTTAAAACATGGCACATTAAGTTAATGTTTGCTCCCTGTATTTCTATCCTATTAAAACATGGCACATCAAGCTCATGTTTGTTCCCTGTATTTCTATCTTGTTTAAACATGGCACATTAAGTTAATGTTTGTTCCCTGTATTTTTATACTGTTAAAACATGGCACATCGAGCTAATGTTTGTTCACCGCAGGAAAGTCGCTAGTCTTTCGGTATTTTATCGGATTCATTTCGGAGAGAGTGCTTCTGAACTTCACCACTTCATCCCACCGTCATGCGTCACCTTTCTATCAGCGGACATCCAGACGCTCCGAGACCCGACACCGTTACATGGTTGATATTCCACCAGTACGTACTAAAAGTTTGGATTCCACATTTATCATACGTACTGCTAAATTATGGAATTCGTTAGCAGCATCTGGGTTTCCGGATACTTACAACTTAGGGAAATTCAAAAAATGAGTGAATAGGTACCTTCTAGGCAAGCGTGCTCCATCGTCGGCCACGTCATCACTTTCCATCAGGTGAGACAGTGGCCAAACGCAAGCATAAAAAAAAACAACACTTAGATTTACAGATATGTAAATCCCATAGTCAAAATGTCTATTACTTAAATGACATTCTGGGATTCGTATAGTATAAGTATAGCTCGATTATCCCGTTTCTGTAATACAAGAATTGAAATAATATTTCCCTAAAGTAAAATATCTTAGGTGTACTTATATTTGTATTTACTGAAGCCAGAGATTGCTCACCGCTCACAGCCCTACCAGCGCGACGGCGAGCGGCAGCGGACCGCAGGGTGAGCCGTGGCCCGTGAGACCTCTGAGCTCTCATCACTCGGGGCGCGGGAGGCGGCGGACAGCAGGGTGGACCTCTCGCCGCTTACGGCGTGGCTGGCGGCGGGCGTACGCGGCACGCCGCACTCACTCTACACTCTACAGTCGAGGCGCGACCTCCGCGACGCTCGCACCCGCCGCACTCGCAGCTCCTGCCGACAGAACATGCCAACCGACGGTCAGTAGCTCCGCAGTACTATAGGGCCCCGTACCCTATGTGACGCTTGATCTGTAATTGCCGTTCGGCGCCCAACGATGTCGGTGTCCAAAACAGTGAATATCTACCAGTCTGTGAATAAGTCGCTCGCGGCGGAGGGGCCCAATACGTGGCGGGCGGTTATTTCTAGCGCACGTTTGCCGGCACTCGGAAGTTTGTTTTTCATTTTTGTTCTAACATACATTCGAACCCCATGCCCGCGCGATGTGTTACGGATTCCAAGTCGCCGCACTGAGTGCATTATGTGTTTAAGTTCGTCCCGCCGCGGCCGATAGCCTGGCAACAGGAAGGTAAAACCGAAATACATTTCGTGGATGTTGTACTGCTACTGTTTATCATTGTGATTATTTATTATAAAAAATCTTGGCACACACCACGATTCCAAATATCTTAAAATATATTGAGGAGGGCGTGTTGTGATTCGCACGACGACACACGCTCGCGATGTTTTATTTTTATTTTAATAAAAAGCGTCTCGTGTATTGATTAAAACGTCTTGCGCCGTATTGACGAGTAATGACGAATACACGAACGCGAGCAGGCAACAGTGAGGCTTCCTGTATTACCCCGAACTTATATAAATAAATATATATAAATAAATAAATAAATAAACTTGTCGGTTGTCGTTTAAATCGTTGACTTATCAATTAGAAACTAGATACAGATACTTACGCGTATTTTTATTTGCAATATTATAGTAAAAAAAGTGCGTGCGTATAAAGTACGTCATGTCAGAAATGAAATTTATTTTCGATGCGACGTTCGCTCTATCTCCGTCAGCAGTACCAGTATAAAATTGTGCAAATGTATGCATGTACGGCTGCATTGCAGCCGAACTGGGCCGGCACGACCGGGTGGTACCTCTCGCTCACATAACACCGGCGTCAAGTGACAGCTATGCTGTCGCGTTTCGTGCTGTTTGTGAGTTTCCAGTGGCCCATTGGGAGGAAAAGGGAAAAGAAGGGCGGCGCATCTGCGCGGCCTTGGTTGTGTGGATGTGTATAGGCATCGGCGCCGAGAGGCTCCGATTGCTCGTTTGCCCCCTGATCACGTAAAAAAATCATGTTAAAATAACCATAAATATTCAAAAGAACTGACTCGAAACACTGGCAGTGGGCCCGGCCCGTGCCCGCTCCTGCGAGACTGCGCGCTGCGGCGCTCCACGTCCTCGCCGTCGCTGCATACTTATCAACTTATGTCACCGGTGCGCGGTGCGCGGTGTGGCTCATATCTAGTGTCTACCCAAGCTCCTGCCGCCAGCCGCCACACGCAGCGGTCAGCGGTCAGCACGCCCCACCGCACGCACACGAGGCGGCAACAAACAATCAGGCTCTGTATCAAAGACTACTATTGTTTAACTAAAGATAGACTGGACACTCGAATCAAATATATATGTACGCCGTACGTGGCGCCATCTAGTTGTTAGATATGAAACTAAAACCCTATACCTATCTATAGCTAGGTTTAGGTTTAGGTTTATAAAGGTTATAGCCTATTTATATACGTTTATTATTATTCTGAGGTTTATTATTTCTATTAATTATTATGTTATTTTATGCAGTTACCTGTGATATTTTTTGTTTAAAGAATTGTCTCATTACCTACCGTGTTTTATTTTCTATAATGCTAACTAGAGTTACCGCGAATACTCGCTATTATTCGGTATGAAATTCGGCATTACTCGACATTTTTTAGATATTCGTCGAATACCGAATAATAGCTAGTATTATTCGGCATTCGGCGAATAGTCATCTAAAATAAACTTTTAACGAACAAAAAAACTAATGAGTTAAAAATAATATATTTTTTTATTATTTTCCCTAATGAACAGTACACAATATCAATTATTATCTATAATATGTGCCTGTGCCTATCATATTTATGAAATTAAATTAGTTAGGCTTTTTAATTAATATTTCAAATCCAACCGAGGCAGATTGTGGTGCAAAAAAACAATTTTTTCTGCACGTTCGAGAGCAAGTCGGTTTCGTTTTTCCTCGTAAATTAAACCTACCTCGGAAAACAGTCTTTCTGAATAAACAGAGCTTGCTGGTGTGATTAAGTATCGTTTAGCAAGCTTACTTAAAATAGGAAATCTATTCTTATTGGTACTCAAATTCCACCATTCATATGGGTTTATTTTTCTGTCAGCCTTTGCTAATGCGATGTAGTGGGCGATTTTTTCAACAGTGACATTCTTGGATTGCTCTTCAGTAGGTTGCTCTATAGATGATTCTTCAAAACATGCCCAAAATAGTTTATGAGTTTCCGAACATGCTCACTTTTATTGTCTAAACGAGACCTTTTGGATGCCGTTTCTGGATCCGAATCATCATTTTCAATGTTGTTCGTTCCGTTACAAGTAACGTGCTATTATTATCTATAGTTATCGTAAAAACCAGAAAAATTTGGCTGTATAGTCATAGATTCCTTGGTCTGCCATCATAAATTACGAAATTAGAAAAATAAGAGGAAGACGTCAACTGTCAAATAAATTGGCCCGATTTCCCTTTGAAATTGTCCTTCAGATGTGGCCACCCCATTATACAAAACGGGGTATTCCCCGTAAACTATGTACAAGAAAAGGGTTGCCAGCATTTAAAAATGTAAAATTAAATTTACTACATATATGTAGGTATGTATAACATGAAACAGATTTCTTTAACTTTATTGTTTTCTTTGCTCACAACCTTATAAGAAATTAGAAATATTTGTTTAATGTTTTTTTTTTATGTCGAATAGTAATGTCGAGTTATTCGACTATTCGCCAAAGTGAATGGCGATTAATCGGTATTCGACTATTCGCTATAACCACTATTCGCGGCAACTCTAATGTTAACTAATTAATTAGATAGACCTATTAGATATTTTTTTACACAAAAATATCACAGTCTGCATCTGCATTCATCCTGCATCTCGTGCATAACTATCAGTAGAACCTTAAAATTGCAAGAACAAAATGCGCATGAGTTCGAACTTCCAAAACTTCAAATTATTGCAACAACAGCGGCCATTTGCATTTTTGCACTAATGAGTATTACCACAGTATTACTATTTCAGAAATTCTAAATCCTACCATATTACAAATAAAACTAATTATGATTAATAAGATTAAAGGTATTAACGGCACTTAAAATACGTTACAATATAAATAAAATAATATTGGATTATTTATTAATTATGAAAATTAACTAATATTTATTTATTTAAATAAATAAATTTACCAAATTATCAAATATTCCATTCTCATATTTTTTACACAGCAACACTCTGAATTTAGTAAAAAATCCGACGGCTAGATTTCGCTTTTTATTACAAAATAAATTTTGTTCCTAGTTTCCATACCGTGTTCTGTACGCTGCTACGCGGCAAGAGTGGACGTACTACGTGCACTCGAACCTTATAGGTAGCTAGTACGTAGGTCGGGCTTTTTTTTATTATCGGACTGACCGCTGAACTCGAATATGGCTCGATGTCGATAATGAACATCGAATACATAATAATCCTCTTCACCGGGAGCGGCCCACGAGGCGAAGGATGAGTACGAGTTAGCCGTATTATTTTAATGAGATGAACGAAGAAAGGGTTTAAATCATTACATAACAAAAGAAAAACCGAAATGGAATTGTGTAAAACTTTTTATATATATAATTGAAAGCAATCACGGCAGATTTGCTGCTATTTATTAAATAATTCCGTCACACCTATTTATACATATAGGTATGGAACATCAACGTCACCATTACATACCTAGGTATAGAATGGATATTATGATGACCTCATACAGTTGTTTTTAGTTCATATTACTACGTTAAGTAATAAAATTACATGATTTTGGCATATTTAACCGTATGAAGTAAGCCCAATAAAAGCTGTAAATCGTTGAGGATTCCCCTCGACTGTGTATGGTCTCCATCATCACACCTGTAATGGCACTTATAACCCATGGGGGTGCAAAGTTCTCATCAATTTAAATTAATTAAGTCCAAATACAAGGGTAGCCTTCGTTTTCATCATCAGACCCCTAATGATAGTCACAACCCATCTAGGTGTAAATTTTTCATCATTACAAATTTATCAAGCCCAAACACAAAATCGTTGAGGAGTTCCCTCAACTGTCTTTCGGCTCCAGCATCAGATCAACTCTAGAACTTCAATAAATTGTAGTCCTTCAAAACATTTTATAAAAACAATACAACACGCACTAGTTGCCCCTACGATTTTTGAAAGTTCCCCTCGATTTCTCTGGGATTCCATCATCAGATTCTGGTTGCCTTATCATGGGACCATTTGGGAAGTATAACCTTTAGAACAAAATATAATGTTTTCAATCGGTCTAGCCATATTCGAGTAATCAGGTAACATAAGTACATAAAAAAAAGATTCCGACAAATTGAGAACCTCCTCTTTTTTTGAAATCGGTTAAAAACGAAACCTTATGGGATCTCTTTGTTGTATGTCTGTCTGTCAAGAACCTTTTTCTCAGGAACGGATGGAACTAGCAAGTTGAAATTTATACCAGATACTGAAGTCTTTTTTTCATGTTAGTTGGATAGGCAAACTGGCAAACGTACCATCTAATGGTAAGTGGTCCTCGTCGCCCATGAACATAAAAATAGTATACCTGGAACGAGCCCAGGCAACTCATTTATGTGTTGCCTATCCTGACACATAAGATGTTAAGTCTCGGTGCCAGTAATTACACTGCCTGTCTTGCCCTTCTCTCCGAAACACAGCAAAGCTGTTTCACGGGAGAAATAAACAAGATGGTGGTACCCATGCAGCCGGGAGTGCGGCACATCGCTTCCCTCCCACCGGTATATCTATAGTCCCTATTGGGTGTAAAATCAAATGAGTCGACACGATAAGAAGATATTATGTTTTTCCCCATATCTTTTTAAGTACCAAAATTTATAATTTTCAACTTCTTTATTTTTCGGAATTTTCCCTTTACTTGTGCTGTAAGATCTTGATTTGAACCAAAATTGACTATTCTAGGCAACCGGTTTTGGGTCGAAACCCTATAATATGGTTCCTGTTGTCCTAGAATCACGAAATTTGGCAAAAAACACAAATAAAGAAAAAATTCCAAAATATAAAAGAATGTATATTTAAGGTTGTCCCCATACTTACTATATATATAGGTACTTATATAGTTTGACTCCAACTAAGATACTCCTCCGAGTTGTATGGGCGCTCATAATATTTAGAGGTATAAGGCACCAACCTCAAATAACGTAAATAAATAAAATTGTGCTATTTATTGTACAGTAAAGACTTTTGACAGACAGACAGATCAGAAAAATCTGCCTACCGTCTTTCTTCTTCACCACGACCCCTATAATGACAGCGACAGCAGTAGTTCCTCCGTAGCAGCGTCAATTAGTCGTCCAAATCGAAGATTTTTCTGATCTGTCGCCATCTACCAGCACCGTACGGTGTACGTCAGTCTCCCCGTAATCATGTCGATTGAAACATTTGTCGAAATATCGGGACCTCGGGAGTCAATAAAAACACCTGAAACAATATAATATGTATATTAAATATGAATAGTGACCGCGTTAGTTACAGTTCTTTGATAATTTTAATTTAATGGCGTATATTGTAAGAAAAATATTGTTATTGCAGAAAGTAAAAAAGGCGTAGCGGCGTGGGTGCACCGCTGGTGGCGCGCCTTCTTGTCAGAGACCGTGGCGACGGCGCTACTGGTGGTGCTGGGCATCGCTTCTCTGCTGAAGGTGGGCGGGCAGGAGCCGCCGTTGGCGCATCCCGCGCTGGCCTTCGGATTCATCATCGTCGCCAACGTGGAGGCCTTCGGAGCTGCGTCAGGCGCGCACATGAACCCCGCCGTGACGCTAGCCGCCGTCCTGGACCGCCGCCTGCCGCCGCTGGCCGCGTTTGCCTACGTGGTCGCGCAGCTGCTGGGTGCCACACTCGGCTTCGCGATGCTCATGGCCATCTCGCCTGCCTCCTTCGAGGTCAAGGACGTGGTAGTGGGCGGCACGAGCGCGGCCGCGGTGGGCGCCCCGGCCGCCGCCGCGCTGGAGGCGCTGCTCACGGGCGTGCTGGTGCTGCTGTGCTGCGGCCTGTGGGCGGCGCACGACGCGGGCTCTCCGGACCCCGCCGCCTCCGTCAAACTCGGCCTGACCGTCGCCGGCCTCATCTACGCCGGGGTCAGTACGCGCACTATTTAGATTGCATCTGGTATCCGCTACATCTCATTATGACTCACGGTCGCCCGATTGTTCCACGTCACAATAGCCGAATGTTTTGCTCATTATTATGTATTGACGAGGTCGCACGAACGGCACGAGCGGAGCTATTCGTGATTCCCTGGACTACGTCACTTACTCTACATATATATGGTATCATTTCAGGGTGTGATGACCGGCGCCAGCCTCAACCCGGCACGCAGCTTCGCACCCGCTCTGTTGCAGCACTTCACGTCGGACCATTGGGTAACAATTATGTTATTACTTACACGTGGCCCCCGTGATCTCATTTTTTTTTCGCAGGGAAATCCTTATGGATGCAGCCACGATCTTGGGTAGATCCTGACCCAATGTGGGACTCGCACCTGGGAGTGCCCACCCTAACTAAACCCCCTGCGAGCGCCTTCAGCCGCTTCTTGAGGGTCCCGGATATGCAGGCAACAAACAGGATCACCTCAGCGACAGGCTGGCCCCGGCAAAGACCAGACTACTTCTCATAATGGGGGACTGCCCGGCCGCTACTAAGCAGTCCCGACGACGTCGTGCCATACAGACCCAGGTTCCCATCCTGAGCCCGACACGAACACAGGGGCGTTACTGGAGGCGCATTAAATAGCACCTCCTACGCACCCCCGTTCGTCGCCCGCGGGAGGAGGCCTCGTCAGCGGCTTCCTCTCTCACCCGCTCGTCGGCCTCCTTCTGGGACATTACTGTCTCGCAGAAGGAGACCATCGTCGTCCAGGACTCGTCGTCACCGAGCATCGCGTTGATGACGCTCGGCAGAGACAAGTCCCCTCCGATGACCGATGTCAGATCATGACGCAGCGCCGCCCATCTCGGGCACACCTCGAGGGTGTGCTGGGCCGAGTCCACCGCCGCGCCACAATCGTGACACACTGTCAACGGCTCCCTGCGGGTCGTCCGGCACAGGTACTCACCAAAGCAACCATGCCCGGTGAGCAACTGTGTCAGACGGAAGGTGAGGGGTTTGCGCTTACGGCGCATCCACCGCTCAAGGACCGGACGCAGAGCAACCGTCAGGTTTTTGCCATACGGCTGCTGCGCCAGGTCCTCCCCCCACCTCCGCATTAACGCCTCTTGACCTAGTCGGCGAACCCGCAAGATCTCGTCCAGCGTAAGGCTCTCATCAGACACCTCCTATCCGAGACATAGGAGTACATCTCGGCAAGAACCTCTGCTACGAGCTCCCACGGGGGGTCACCGGCCAGGGCACTGGCTGCTGCCCACGAAACCGTACGGTACCCCCGGATTACTCTTACCGCGATGACCCGCTGCGCCGACCGCAGCCGGGCATTATTCCTCCCGGTAAGGTGATCCGCCCAGGTGGGTGCACCGTACGTCGCCATACTACGGCAGACTCCGGAGTATAGCTGCCTGCAGGCGGCGCTGGGTCCTCCGAGGTTCGGGAGGAGTCTACCCAGTGCACTTGCCGCCTTCACGACCTTCGATCCCAACATGGAGAAATGTGGGCTGAAGGTCCACCCTCTGTCAAGGATGAGCCCCAGATATTTGATATGGGGGCTCATCCTGACTCTCACCCCTCCGACCTGGAGGGTAGCCCCCGGTGGGGGTCCTTTCCGCCCGGTCCCGCGGAAGAGAAGGGCTTCGGTCTTCTCAGGTCTGACGCGAAGCCCTAACCTCTCTATGCGACTGATCACGAGGTCGATCCCGACCTCGGCTAGCCGCGCCGCCTCCTTATAGCCTCGTCCCCGGGCATACACGAGGGTGTCATCTGCGTAGCATATGATACCCATCCTGGGGAGGAGGCGACCTCGCAGGACCCAGTCGTAGCCGATGTCCCACAGGATCGGACCAAGAACCGATCTCCTCCTCTCGGAGAGGTACGCCTCCAACAGCCTCCTTAGATACGGGGGCACTCCAAAGAAATTCAGTGCCTCCCGTATCACACTGTGAGGGAGGCTGTTGAAGGCGTTCGCGATGTCCAAAGACACCGCGACCACCACCTCCTCTCTGTGTTCCGCCTCACCCGTCAGGTGATCTTGAGTTATTACAGATCAGTCCCGCCATGCCAGCGGTTGGGCTTGATGGACTGGACCTCACTCAGTACATACATTTACATAATTTTTATATGTTAAAAAGCCGAAAATCCCAAAATAGATTTTGGTATACCTAAAACATCAGATAGAATATGAAATAATAACAATACGCACGTGGTGACAGGCTACGATAATTATACCATTTCTTAAACGATGACCCATGCATACGCGAGCCGTCACATCGTCACGGACATGGGCGTAGCCACGGTGGGGCTCTGCCCTGTAAGGTACCAAACCTAAAAAATTAAATTATCTTGGCACTAACTACAATACTTAAAAACCGTAAAAAAGTTCACACTCGACAGTCGACACAAAAAAAAGTGATCAGCGCAGCGCGCAGCGCTGTGCTGATCAATACATATACAATAACACAACAGTTATTATACATAACAGTGATACAATGTGCGCTCGAGCAACGCGCACATAGACACCGTTCGCGGACCATCAGGAACAGTATGAGGCGAGATTGAGACAAGCGTCTGTGAACGTTTTTGTGTAAAAATGGAGGGAAAAAACACAAACACAATCCTTTTATTTTTCGTTTAAGTGTGTAAGTGAGTGGTTGAGTTGAGCAGGAATGCGACTCGCTGCCCCGGTTTCTGCTCCCAGCGCTTCTTCCGCCGAGCACAGTTCCGTGACTTCTTCTATCGCGGCGTGATTCGTATTGTTTACTAGTTTACTTTCAAGTTTACTAAATATTTATTTGATGTGTGCCCTGCCTGCCCGGCCGCCAGTAAGCAGTTTCCACGACGTCGTGCCATAAAGACCCAGGTTCCCATCCTGAGCCCGACCAAACACAGGGGCGTTACTAGAAGCGCATTAAGCGCCTCCTACGAACCCCCGTTCGTCGCTAGCGGGGGGAGGCCTCGTCTGCGGCCTCCTCCCACCTGCTCGTCGGCCTCCTTCTGTGACATTACTGCCTCGCAGAAGGAGTTACCATCGCCGTCCAGGACTCATCGTCACTGAGCATCGCGATGACGCTCGGCAGAGACAAGTCCCCTCCGATGACTGATGTTAGACCGTGACGCAGCGCCGCCATCTCGGGCACACCTCGAGGGTGTGCTAGGTCGAGTCCAACGCCGCGCCACAATCATGACATACTGTCAACGGCTCCCTGTGGGCCGTCCGGCACAGGTAGGTCACCTATAATGCAACCATGCCCGGTGAGCACCCGTGTCAGACGGAAGTTGAGAGGTTTGCGCTTACGGCGCATCCACCGCTCTAGGACCGAAAGCAGAGCTACCGTTGGTTTTTGCCATACGGCTGCCGCGCCAGGTCCTCTCCCCACCACCGCATTAACGCTTTCTGCCTTAGTCGGCGAAACCGTAGAATGCCGTCCAACGTAAGGTTCTCACCGAGAGCCCTTCTATTCGAGGCATAGGAGTGCGTTTCGGCAAGAACCTCCGCCACGAACTCCCACGAGGGGTCACCGCCCATGGCAATAGCTGCCGCCCACGATACCGTACGGTACCTACCCCCGAATCACCCTCGCCGCGATTACCCGCTGCGCCGAGCGCAACTGGGCCTTATTCCTCGCTGTAAGGTGGTGACCCGCCCAGATGGGTGCACCGTACGTCACCATACTCCGGTAGACTACGAAGTTTGGCTGCCTGTAGGCGGCGCTGGGTCCTCCGAGGTTCGGGAGGAGTCTGCCCAGCGCACTTACCGCCTTCACGAACTTCGGTCCCAACATTGAGAAATGTGGGCCGAAGGTTCACCCTACAGTGGACGGAGTGGACCTTCAAATATCTGGATAATTGAAATGGGGGCTCATCCTGACCCTTACCCCTCCGAACTGGAAGGCAGCCCCTGGTGGGGGTCCTTTTCTCCCGGTCCCGCGGAAGAAAAGGGCTTCGGTCTTCTCAGGTCTCACCCGAAGCCCTAATCTCTCTATGCGGCTGATCACGAGGTCGAGTCCGACCTCGGCCAGCCGTGCCGCTTCCTTATAGCCTCGTCCCGAGCGTACACGAGTTGAGCAGAAATGCGACTCGCTGCCCCGATTTCTGCTCCCAGCGCTTCTTCGGGGAGGAGGCAGCCTCGCAGGACCCAGTCGTAGCCAATGTCCCACAGGATCGGACCAAGAACCGATCTCTCTCGCACCCACTATCGATCCACCGCACCCGACTCGCCACCTCTCTCTCTCTACGGTCACACACCGGTTCCCACAAGCTAGATTAGATACGGGGGCACTTCAAAGAAATTCAGTGCCTCCCGTATCGCTCACTGTAAGGGAGGTTGTTGAAGGCGTCCGCGATGTCCAAGGACACCGCGAACATCCCTTTGTGTTTCGCCTCATCCGTCACCGCCCACACCCATATAATATGTTGCAATGACATTCGAAGGATTAAAAAGTGTGTGTGTGTGTGTCAGCTCCGACGCACGATTGGAGTTTACTCCTTACGAACGATAATTATGATATATATCGAGTAGAAAAAAAGGGTAAATGAACGCATCTGCTAAAATGATAAGAGAAACAAACAAAACTTTAA
Organism: Helleia helle; assembly: GCA_963853865.1. Classification (NCBI taxonomy): domain Eukaryota; kingdom Metazoa; phylum Arthropoda; class Insecta; order Lepidoptera; family Lycaenidae; genus Helleia; species Helleia helle. Next base: position 22,992,105 of record OY971424.1, read on the forward strand.
TAAAGCGTACCTATTACATAAAGTCAACGAATTAGAAAAGGTATGGAAAACGAACTGCGCTAAAAAACGGTTCCTCGCAAACATCTGTGCTCGCAAACACAGAACTATATTTTCTGTGCTCGCAAACTACAATCAAGTGGGCGGGGCCAAAAAAGTACAATCAATTTGTCTCTCAGTCTGGTGCGCGTTCTGTGACAGTCTAGACGACCGTTGCGTTGACGAAAAAATCGTTTCCCAGAGACAAAAATGATGTTGTAAAATGGTGTAAGAGACGAAAAGAAGGAAGTAAAAAGCAAACTGGGATAACTTATCACAGGTAAGTTAATAATTTCGTATTTTATTCACGCTTAAATAACCTCCATATAAATTTTTGTGGTCAGTATTATGCAATCAGCAGGCAGCCGATTTTATAGACTGAAGTGTTATATTAAATTTTACATTGAATACCGAGTTTTTATATTTATATTTTTATTCCTTATTTATGTTTTTATCAATTATTTAGTTTCCCCATAAACGAGATTCGGCGTTTACAATGGATTGCAGCAATCCGCTTAGAAAGAAGAAAAGATAACTGGTTACCGACTAACGCCAGTAGAGTGTCTTCTATACATTTTGGAGGTTCTTCTCAGTACTCATGGGACATTTAATTGACGTTCAAAAAGATACTTTAATGGTTCTATTTTGAAAAAAAAAGTTAATTTCTTACTAAAGAGAAATACAACTATTTTGACTTGTGATTTTTATTTTATGCCCCATTCCCATTTTTCAAACATTATTGACATTTTAATAATAAAAAACAAGGTTACAACAGACTGTCAACTACTCTAAGGCTTAAAAAATATACGAAATATCCACAGATTCTGTATAGTGAGTAAATAATGAGTACTCTCAATTTGATAATAATTATTGGTTAAAAACAGTCATTTTATTACTCGTCATATTCAGACAAAATAAATGTAGGTTTCCACATTAATTCATATAATCAATTACTTTATAATAAAATTTATAAATGTCAGACTAATGCATAATATCATCCTTCCACATCTCAACTGACATTGTCATTGTACATGTCGCGTAATAGTCCATCACGTTCGTACTTACTTTCTTTGATATTTCAGTTTCATTCTATCACTATCCTCCTAAATTAGATTGCGCCTTATATGGATAGGTGGACGAATTCATGTGCACATATTAAATTTAGCAAAGTATTTTGTATTGCGCGTATGCAAATCGTGTTAGTATTATCAGTTTAGTAGTGTGAGTTTGGAACCATATTTTTCCGAGCTTTGTAAGAGAGTTATGTTTCCATACCTTTACTAATTCGTTGCATAAAGTATGTTACAAAATAATAATAATAATAATAACAAAGAGGAGGCCCCGAGAATAAGATCAAGGAGGATCAAGGGCATTTCACTTATTACATTTGGTTTTTTGTATAAGATTGGAAAGTCGTTTTATTGCGTTAGATGGCGATATTTTGGTTTTTTTGTTATGTCTATGAAATTTTTACATGTTTTATGTTGAAGACTAGTTATTCTTATATAAAATATATGTGATTTATTATTTAACAATTATAGGTAGGTACCTATTTAATACTTAATCGAAATTAAATTCTTTACTTGACAAGTTTGTACAATTAAACTTGAACCAAATGTTCAATGGTCACACCAAATATATTTAGGGAGGCAACATTAATATTTTAAAGTTTCTGATTGGTTAGTTATCAAATTGAAGAGTTTCAATTTACTCACAAAATTTGTGCAAGTTATTGTTAGAAAGAAATTGCAAATTATAAATATGATTTTGAAAATATGAAAAAGAATATTTGAAAATAATAAATATATATGTATTAAAATTACTAGACTTTTCTGGGCTGAAATTTAAAATAATTTCAAAATCGCCGCGAATATCGGAACGTAATGACTTTTTTTAGTCTGTGCTAACATTTCTCAATTTTGAATTCATTTTTGTTATTACGTAGTATTCCCTAGCTGTTTGTGTTTTTGATAATTCAATCTTGAATGTGCTCTAGTTGTTTTATTTTCTTATTTCCACTCAATTTTGTAATTTCCCGGACCCCTAGACGACTCTCGCTTTTGCATTATCCAGCAAAAAGTTTTATAAAAACGTTTTTCAAAATGTAAGACATTGCAGTGTATGTTTTAAAAAACCAACGTGAGTTGTGACTATGATAACGTAAGAAACTACATGAAGACAGTTTTCTATACGGAAATTAATACAATGCCCATTACATAAAAATCAAAATTGTGATTTCATATGCAATTTGGTTAGTAATTTTTTCACATAAGTGGTGCAAAGATATAAATAATATATTAAGTGGACGCAGAAAAGACACAGTGATATTGATACAGTAAAAATTTACCTAGTCAATATATTTTTAATAATAGACGAAAAAATAAAATAATAATTAGTATGTAAGTACATACCTACACATTGTTTTATTTAATTTCCTACATAATAACGTCACGTCAATTTTAGCTAATGCTGACCAAATGGGGGATACTTATTTGTCTTGCAAATCATTGCAACGGAATAAAGTATTATCCCCATTTTTTCAGCATTAGCTAAAATTGTTTAAATATCTTATAATATTGCATACATACTGTTCGTGTGATTGACTTTTAGTGCTGTAATATTGCGTTGGCGGCATTATTTTAAGATGCGCTGTGTAATGTATTCCATCTCATTCTTTTACACGTTCAATCCTACAGATATATAATATGTTTATCTCTTTCTACGTAACGCCTCAACTTTTAGTGTTACACTTGATTTTACTCCTCATAAAATTTCCGTACCGGGCCTTATAAACTCCAAAAACAGAGGTCTTCCGCGAGTTTGAATGGTAGTTTCCACAGCGAGGTGAACTGTGTACCTAACCATTTTTGGAAGAAAAAAATGGCATTGAATGTTCTGAAAGACATGGAAATGGCAGAACTGATAAAGGATTCAGAAATGTTTATGCGAGCATAAAAACTGCGCTTGCTACTGGTCGCGCGGAAGAGAAGGGCTTCGGTCTTCTGAACTCTGCCCTAACCTCTCTAAGCGGCTGATCACGAGGTCGAGGACGAATTCGGCCAGCCGTATCGCCACCTTATAAAAAATTATATATATAATATATATAAAAAGTCCGACTGATGACGCGCTGGACACGACTTTTAAGCCCCGCCTACTTGGACACGACTTTTGTTGGGTCATTTTTATAACACAGTTACATTTCCTGACTTATTATTTATTCGTAGCCTAAAGTAGAGGGGAGGTGGGAGGACACACTTGTCTTGTTCGAATCAACAAAATATCTCGTCATAGCCTACGACAGTAGAATGACATTTAAAGAAAAGATTTAATTACCTACTAGGTACATCTTCTTTATCCGATGCTTTACAAACTGAGCGAATGGCCACTTAGAGATAAGCGGATAACATACAAAGTCTGCACTGCACTACCCTTTTCTTCGCATTTTGTTCACTATTTTTGAAGACGAGACGGAGGTCCCAGCACCTTGTATGTTAACTGAGCGGGCTTGAGCTCGAATTTAGGTTCACCCACAAATTTAGATGTAGTTGCAATAAACACCCGTGTAATGTTTAAATTTTTCTTTCAAAAATGTATAGTCTAACCTTTATTATAGTGTTCTTTTATTTGAAATGACATGGTATCCGCAGGTTTACTGGGTGGGTCCGCTGAGCGGCGCCGTGCTAGCGACAATGCTGCACCGGTACGTGCTGCGCTCGCCGCTCGCCGCGCCCTCCAGCCTGCCCGAGGCGCTCCCGCTGCACGACAAGCAGGAGCACTGAGCCCCCGCCGCCCCCGCCGCCTCACCCCCGAACTAATCGATAACACATTAAAGTTACCAAGCTACGCCCATATCTAAAACATCGTTTAAGACGTGGAGGCTGCCCGACGCACTCGCGGCGCTCGCCGCCCGCGAGCGTCCGCGACGTGCGTCGGCGGCGCGGCGGTCCCACATTTACCTTGTCTCGTCAGATCACTGAAGGTGTTTGTATAATTTGTATATAAAAGTTTGAATGTAAGTCTGAGCTGAAGTAAAATCGTTACTCTATTATCTTTATATTACTTTCGAGCTGTACAGCACCGTCACAGTTGTATTAAAGGTTGTAAATTTTACGTGATGTTTTAAATAAAATTATATGGACTTTCAGTTGTTCAATATGACATAAGCCCAGTTTTGCCGCTACTAATGTGTAAGTAGTTGTTGCCGGTTGTAATACTTGTTCATTCTGTGCTACTCATTATCATAATCACTTATGTAACAATAACTTGCAGTAAGATAGCACAGAGAATCCTCAACTAGGCACGTTACCTCCAACTACAGGGCTAGAGTCATATGCAGGGTGCAAACAGCAAGGGCAGCAAGGTCTACATTAACTTTTAAGTTACCTATCTGTTATTAATGCCCTAGGTAGGGTTTTTAAATTTTGAAACACAATTAACGTAGACGCCCTTTAGGCCTTAGGGTAATTCCATGAGAATTATCGGGGAATTTAATGACAATAATTTTTCCATTTCATCCAATTAATATGTTTCCATGCAGCATAGTTCTATAGTTCCTAATACTTCTTACAAATAGTTCAAAAAATACACTTGAAAAAACAACAAAAACTTCACGCATCTGGCAGATAGTTTTGCACCAAATTGAAAAAAAAAAAAAAAAGTTCTGCCTGCATGCAGCATAGTTCTGTAGTTCGCGACACTTAAAAAAATTACAATTTGATCTGCCAGATGCGTGAAGTTAGCAGATCATTTTGTTGTTTGATCTGCCAGATGCGTGAAGTTAGCGGATCATTTTGTTGTTTGATCTGTCAGATGCGTGAAGTTAGCAGATCATTTTGTTGTTTTTAGGGTTCCGTAGCCAAATGGCAAAAAACGAAACCCTTATAGATTCGTCATGTCTTTCTGTCTATCTGTCCGTCTGTCTGTCTGTCTGTCCGTCCGTCCGTATGTCACAGCCACTTTCTTTCGAAACTATAAGAGCTATACTGTTGAAAATTGGTAAGTAGATGTATTCTGTGAATCGCATTAATATTTTGACACAAAAGTAGAAAAAAAAAACAATAAATTTTGGGGGTCCCCCATACTTAGAACTAAAACCCAAAATTTTTTTTCATCAAACCCATCCGTGTGGGGTATCTATGGATAGGTCTTAAAAAATGATATTGAGGTTTCTAATACCATTTTATTCTAAACTGAATAGTTTGCGCGAGAGACACTTCCAAAGTGGAAAAATGTGTGTCCCCCCACCCCCTTAAACTTCTAAAATAAGAGAATGATAAAACTAAAAAGAATATATGATGTACATTACCATGCAAACTTCCACCGAAAATTGGTTTGAACAAGATCTAGTGAGTAGTTTTTTTTATACGTCATAAATCGTAAACCGCAATTTACCTTTCATGCAATCAACTCAAATATATATAAAAAAACATTTAATTCCATAAACATAAACCTTAATTTTTGTTAAAGTGTCTAATGTTGTATATTTTACCACTTACATCTACCATTACGGTAGGGAGCCCTTTGTGTACGAGTCCAACTAGCACTTGGCCGGTTTTTCAAGTGCCATTTTTGAGGTAGGTAGCGCCGGAACTATTTGTAAAAAGTATCAGGAACTATAGAACTCCCCTGCATGTGAACAGAACTCCAATTTTTTGTGATCTGCTAAGTTCACGGGCATGGCACTTACATAAGGCTTTTATACACTTTTAGCATTTCCATGAGTTCACCCACCCATATCAGCAGCGAAACTAAGATTTTAATAATAATAATAACGTATAAAATAAAACTATCAGACAGCTTCGCGCAAGCCGCGTCGTAGCCGCCCTGCTCAACGATGACGACCTTGACATTATATCAAATGAAATCAAAAAATCAAAATAGTACTAATCCTTACTATTACTAATATTATAAATGCGAAAGTAACTCTGTCTGTCTGTCTGTCTCTTCTTCACGCCTAAACCACAGAACAGATTTGGATGAAATTTGGCACAAAGATAGTTTGAAACCCGAGAAAGGACATAGGATAGTTTTTATCCCGGATATCCCACGGAAACGGGATTTATGCGGTTAAAACCCCGGCCCTGTCTTTCTTCTGAACCACGGAACAGATTTGGGTGAGATATGAAGATACTTTGAAACTTAAAATAGTTTTCATCCTGAAAATCCCTCGGGAACGGGACCTATGCGGGTAATACCCCAGTACTGACTATCTTCTAAACCACTGAACAGATCTAGGTGAAAGGAGACGGGCGAATCTGGGCCTAAACGTTACACAAATAAAAAAAATCAATATTTTTTATCTTTTTTTTTTAATTAAACAGTGAAATATGAAGCAGTTTTATCATGGGATAACGAATTAAAAAAATATTCATAAGATGACTGATTTCCTTCATGTTTATTTTGGTGATATTCTATGTTGCCAGAGTAAGAAAAAGGTAATCGATTTATCAAATTCATATTAATACACTTTAGCGATACAACAATTTTTTTAGAAATATTTTAAGTATGTATTTCGAGTCGTAAATATTTCTTTTTTTTTAAGTTTCTTCAAAAAGTAGTATTATCGACGTGCCGTGCCTACTTTGAACACTATTGTGATGTTTATTCTAAAGACAAGTTTTTGACAAAACTTCTTTTATGAAATATTTACCTCCCAAAATACATACTTAGAATATTCCAAAAAAAATTGTATATTTATCATAAATATATTAATTTATAAATACAATTTTAGATATATCGTATAATGTATCTGAAATTAATGATAAAATCGATTTCACAATCAATAGTATTTTTTATACAGGCAATAACTGTGAACTGTCAAACGTTTAAAACAAAGAACAACCGTGACAGAGGAATGGCGGGAAGCATCGGGACGTGCGGTTGTGTTTTTTTGGTTTCCCGTTAATTAATTGTTATTTTGTGTTTTGTCCATTCGGAGTGGTTTTCTATAGTGTTTGTTTTAAAAACTTGATCTTTATATATTGTGATTGGTTGGCGAATCTTATGGAGTACCGTTCTAGAGTGGTTTTCTTACCCTACGGCTGTTCTGGCGGTCTTCTATAGTGTTTGTTTTAAAAACTTAATCAGTGTAATATATAATGTGATTGTTTGGCGAATATTGGTGGACTGCCATGTGTGGATGGAATCGGGAATGATAGTTGATTGATGGGGGCTAGAGGGGCGAAGCCGCGCTCCTTGGGGTTTCCCGCCATTTCTCCGTATTACAGACCGAATAATTGTATTTTGTATGGCTAATAGCCTAGTAGCTAATGCCTTTAAATGAAAATAATAATAAATAATAAAACAACCTTGGCTTAAAGGTCTCGTAACCAGGCCATAAAATATTATTAAAAAAAAAAAAAAAAAAAAAAAACAACCGTGACATGTAAGCTCAAAACTCAAAATACAAAAACCTATGAATGGCGGGAAGCATCGGGACGCGCGGTTGTGTTTTTTTGGTTTCCCGTTAATTAATTGTTATTTTGTGTTCTGTCCATTCAGAGTGGTTTTCTATAGTTGTATAATAAACCATCCCTTGCCCACCGATGGGGGATATGGTTCATTTACCTACCGCGTGCACTGGTTCAGTGCTACCGCAGTTTCAACACCTCAGGACACCCGATAAGCTCGTGTAGCCCTAGCAAACCTACATAATATATATAATATAAGCCCTACACTCACCCCAATGAGCCGCAGAACACCAAATTTACACTTTCACCATAGTTTTCCTATTTTTGATTCGCGCTGGTCGGCCGACACACACTATCGATCCGCCATATTTTTCTGTTCTTCTTTGTCATCCTTTTCCGCTAGATGGCGCCGTACGTTCCCGCTCAAATTTAGCCCCGTAAGAGCGAGATA